>JASTWL010000341.1:0-202500 GCA_035220575.1 Temnothorax rugatulus
TACCATATCCTCGTGAAAAATCGGAACCTCGTTATACGCCTAAGCCTCGTAAAGTTTCATCGGACGAGCGCAAAACGTAAGTATTACTTTGGATAAATTTTTTAAAATTTATTTATCTAATTTTATTAATTTATCCACTTAATTTTTTCTACAGTTTCAATAAATCGGAACCTCGTTATACACCTCGTATCTTGGGCAGACGATTTGCCCTGACAGTCACGGCTTACAAGTATTTGGATATCGGAATCAATGTGGGATCTACATCCTTTGTGGAATTGATTCTTGGCGACAATCGGGGAAATCAGATCGTGCTTCCTCATGCAACGTGGACAGCGATCATCGAAAGACGCATGGATATCGAACAACTCATGCAGTCGACTGTCGGTTCATCGCTGTCTATTCGAGATCTAATTATAGAAATTGTTAAAATGCGTGACGCTAATATTGTAAAACTTACGTTGCGCGATACATGCGTATACATGATACCTGCAACTATGTTATTTTTGTTTGAAATCGAACAATGTGTCGAACATGTATATTTCAATTTATGTCAAAATATACAGCATGTTAGTAATAAGTATAAACATTTTGTAACAATCTTGCGACAAAATCGTATCACGGATAAATGTCAAGCGAGAAAAGTATTGAGTGAGGTGTCCGATGGAAGTTCGCTCATAGATTGCGAACTATTAGCTTTCGCCTTAGATAACATTGTATGTGAAGCAAAAATGTAAATAATGAATAAAAATTGAATATTAACATAAATGGTGGTAAAATTATTTTTCAATCTATCTCTTCCGTTTTCATCCAACATTAGCCTCCTCTAATCTGTTTAAATTATATATATATATATATATATATATATATATATATATATATATGGGGCATTCTCCGTGAAATCAGACACCCCCTCTGTCCAAAAATTGGAGTCACCTAAAAAATTCTTTCGGGGCTCATTTTATAGCTACACATATGTAGTTTTAGTAGAGCTGCGGCCTTTTGAAAAATCAACATGGCGGACCCCAATATGGTGGCCGAAGTCTGCGGGTAACGAGGTACGACAGATGAAATCGTTACTTGGAAGTTATAGACTGTCATAGAAAAATGTGTTAATGTGTTTATTTAGTAGTTAGCATTGAATCCATGGAAAAAATAAATTTTTAGTTTGTCCAAAAGCAATATGGCGGCCAAATTATCCGTGAAATGCTAAAAAATAACTATTTCGTTCTTTAAAACGTACAAACTGCGTTCAATTTTCATGAAAATTTATATCATGATACATTTTAAGATGTTGATCATAAATTAACAATTGGGACGTCGTATTTGAATATAACGAAACCCAATATGGCGGCTGTATATTCGAAAAATGTTAAAAAATAATGACGTCGATATTCAAATCATACAGACTCGTTCTAATTATTATTAATTTGAGTGTTACGGTATTTTTTAATTGCTTTTTTTTTTACTTTTTCAAATTTTTATGAATTTTCATTATTTTTTTATTTTTGACTATGATTTCGTTATTGCGGTAACAAAATTTGAACGTGGTTGATCAAATATGGCCGCTAGATATTGAAAAAACAGATTAAAACAGTGATCGTTTTTTCAAACTTACAAACTTGTGTTATTTATTACTTAATTGAGCGCTGCAGTATTTCCTCGTCGCTAGTCTCTCATTAAGATATTAAAAATTTGGCACATACACACACACACACATACACACATACACATACACACTTACACACATACACACATACACACACATACATACATACATACATACAGACATTTTAAACGAAAACAAAGCTTCCTCTATGAGGAAAACGTTCTAAAACAGTTTCTGCAAACAGTTATTTTCACGACTATTGTTCGTAAACACTTAAACAGTCGTTCTCACGACTACTTCTCGGGCGGCGATTTACTGCAAACAGTTTTTGGCAGTTGTTTTCACAACTACTGCTTGCAGTAAGTTGAGTTCGGGTGTTCGCAAACAGTCGTTTTCACGACTACTTTTCAGGCGGCGATTTATTGCTGGCATTTTTCTTAGTTTCTCTCACGATTTCTAGTCACTTTAAAGTGTCTTCAAATATCAATCAGTTCTTTGCAGAACTACTTACCAATACTTCTTACAAGAAGGAACTATCATTTTACTGTAGTCTTCACATCACTTGTTTTTTATTTTGTATCCAACCTTATACTTAATCACTATGTCTAAAAAAGTTCGTATAGATAGATGCATCAATCCTTTTATAAAAGATGGTGTACCAAGTCACATAGGTTCAAATCTTAGAAAAATATCAAAAACATTTTTACAAGAAAGACCTGATTTCCCAAAAAATGCTATGATATGTAACGATTGTAGATTAAAACGTTCACTGAATCGATCAAGTAGTGCTATGTCTTTAGATAATTCCTGTCATAGTATTGATACTATGGAATGTGATGAAATCTCATCTGAAATTGATGTTGACAACCCAAACTCTTCCTTGAATAATGAAGACGAATTTCGATCATCCCGGTTACTTGAGTTGGAAGAACTTCTACAAGGGTTGAAAGATAAATTTGCAAGCTTGGAAGGTAATGACCCAATGAAGCTAAAAATTCTCACTATTGCACCAGAATCTTGGAGCATTAGAAAAATTTCTAGCGAGTTTAATTCATCATTATACTTAGCGACAAAAGCTAAGGAATTAAGATTATCTTGTGGGGTTTTGGCTGAAGTAACTTCAAGAGCTGGTCAAACGTTACCAGACTCTACCATTACAAAAATAAATGACTTTTATAATGACGATTCGATTAGTAGAATTATGCCGGGGATAAAGGAAACTGTGTCGGTGAAAGTTGATGGCGAGCGTGTTAAGGTACAAAAACGTCTTTTGTTAATGGATCTCAAAGAATTACATATGTTATTTAAAGAATCACACCCCGTTAATCCAGTTGGTTTTAGTACTTTCGCAAAGCTTCGACCAAAACACTGCATACTGGCTGGAGCAAGTGGGACACACTCGGTCTGTGTATGCACGATCCACCAGAATTGCAAATTAATGTTGGATGCAATTAATATTGCCACCTTGACAAAAGATTTCGACAATCCAGTTTGTAATTATCACGACTGCTTAAAATTAACTCTCTGTAAAACCCCTACACCTAACTGTTATCTCGATAAATGTAACAATTGTCCAGATATTACGGAATTCTCTGAAATATTATTTAAAATTTTAAGAAATGCATCTATTGATCAAGTTGAGTATAGCACGTGGACAGGAACAGATAGATCAACATTGCAAACAGTCACTGTTGACGCAACTGATTTTGTTGAGGAATTTAGTCATAAATTACAAGTTCTTAAACCCCACTCATTTATTGCAAAACAACAATCACAATTTATTTCACAAAAGAAAATTGATTTACGTAATGGAGAAGTACTCGTAATGTTTGATTTCTCAGAAAATTATTCATATGTTGCGCAAAATGCTTCTCAAGCTTTTCATTTCAACAATCAACAGTGTACTGTGTTTCCCGCTATATATTATTATAAAGAACAATCTGAACTAAAGCATCAAAGTTGTATTTTTTTGTCAGAAAGTGTAAGACATGATACTGCTGCTGTTTACACGATACAAAAGCAATTAATGCCAGAAATCAAGAATACTGTTAAAAATGTTAAAAAAATAATATATATTACGGATGGTGCTAAGCAACATTTTAAAAACAGATTTCAAATGGCTAATCTTCTTAATCATAAAGAAGATTTCGATGTTGATGCAGAGTGGCATTTTTGTGCAACTGCACACGGTAAAAGTGGTTACGACGGTATCGGAGCTATATTTAAACGAGAGGCATACAGAGCAAGTCTTTTAGCTAAGCCTTCTCAGGCTATTTTAACACCACAAGCTCTCTTCAGTTGGTCAAAAATTCACTTTAAAAATATTAAAATGTTCTATTTCAGCAAAGTTGATCACGACAAATCAGCAAGACACCTAAATAAGAGGTTCCAATCAGCGTTACCTGTACCCGAAATTTTAAAGAATCACTCTTTTACCATTCTAGCATCAAAAAATTTATTTATCAAACGATTTTCTAATGCTACAGATGGAGTAGAATTTTCCCAGTGAATACAGAATAATTTTTTTTCTTCGCTGGCTGGACAGTCTGTCTCTTGTCTTCACTGGCCGGACAATCTGTCTCTCTTGCCTTCACTGGTCGGACAATCTGTCTCTCCTGCCTTCACTGGCCGGACAATCTGTCTCTCCTGCCTTCACTGGCCGGACAATCTGTCTCTCCTGCCTTCACTGGCCGGACAGTCTGTCTCTCCTGCCTTCACTGGCCGGACAATCTGTCTCTCCTGCCTTCACTGGCCGGACAGTCTGTCTCTCCTGCCTTCACTGGCCGGACAATCTGTCTCTCTTGCCTTCACTGGCCGGACAATCTATTTCTCCTGCCTTCACTGGCCGGACAATCTGTCTCTCCTGCCTTCACTGGCCGGACAATCTGTCTCTCCTGCCTTCACTGGCCGGACAGTCTGTCTCTCCTGCCTTCACTGGCCGGACAATCTGTCTCTCCTGCCTTCACTGGCCGGACAGTCTGTCTCTCCTGCCTTCACTGGCCGGACAATCTGTCTCTCTTGCCTTCACTGGCCGGACAATCTATTTCTCCTGCCTTCACTGGCCGGACAATCTGTCTCTCCTGCCTTCACTGGCGGGACAGTCTCTCTCTCTTGACTTCACTGGCTCGAAAAACTACCTGTCTTGCCTTCACTTACTTATTCAATGTCAAAATAGAGAAAAAGTTCATATTTTGTCGACCAGTGTAACCAGAAATGTACTTAAGTTAACAAATGAGATGATTTTTTATCGGTTTATGGACTTATTCAGATACTAAGGCATATATGCCGTATCTCGTAAACTAGATCTGATAGACCACAAATCTGACGGTATACTTGGATTCTGCACCTCACAATTACCTAGGAACACTTAACAAATCGCAAGCAACAAAATGTGTAATTGGAAAGAGTTTGTATGATTTGAATATCGACGTCAATCGTTTTTAGCATTTTTCGAATATACAGCCGCCATATTGGGTTTCGTTATATTCAAATACGACGTCCCAATTGTTAATTTATGATCAATATCTTAAAATGTATCATGATATAAATTTTCATGAAAATTGAACGCAGTTTGTACGTTTTAAAGAACGAAATAGTTATTTTTTAGCATTTCACGGATAATTTGGCCGCCATATTGGTTTTGGACAAACTAAAAATTTATTTTTTCCATGGATTCAATGCTAACTACTAAATAAACACATTAACACATTTTTCTATGACAGTCTATAACTTCCAAGTAACGATTTCATCTGTCGTACCTCGTTACCCGCAGACTTCGGCCACCATATTGGGGTCCGCCATGTTGATTTTTCAAAAGGCCGCAGCTCTACTAAAACTACATATGTGTAGCTATAAAATGAGCCCCGAAAGAATTTTTTAGGTGACTCCAATTTTTGGACAGAGGGGGTGTCTGATTTCACGGAGAATGCCCCATATATATATATATATATATATATATATATTTATAAATATAAAAATTAAAATTTGTAAATATAAACGCAAATGTAACGTATAGCGCATCGTCGATTTGCCAACTCGAGACTCGGCACTCGCCACTCGGCGAGACACGAGACGCGATATCCGAAATGCGTGGCATCGTGGCAACGTTGCATAGTCGGCGCGTGCTAAGCAGCTACGTCACAGCTCAAGAGAGAAGGAGACAGCAGATCGTATGTCTGCCCTTCTCTCCCCGCTCGAAACTTGCCGAGTGCCGAATCAACCGACTGGCATATCCCCTCCTTCTGAGTAGTTCGGACACGAACCATAGCACGGACACGAACCATGTGTGTACCGTTACCGAGCGTAACGACGTAGTTGACGTCCACTTTCTCAGGCGGCGCGTCAGTATACGTCCGCTGGAACGGAATGATCCCGGTGGCCGCTCTCAGGTTTCTCTCTGCTGACGGTGACGCGGTTAACAAACTATACGTTGATCAATTCTTTAAAATGTTGAGCAATCAACGAAAAGAATCAGACGAGAAGCTGACCGCGTTCGAGAAGGACATGCGAGCGTTACGGAGTGCGATAAACAAGCTTCGACGTGTGAATATCGTTGAATCAGACGCGACAACGAACATCAATGGACAAACGGTATAGCAGAAACGACTATCGAACGGCGACGAGTGAAGAGAGGCAACGGTTAATTAACAACGGTGACGAACAGCAACGAACGATTCGAGAACGGTTGTCGGACAGCTGTCGAACAGGTCAAGAACGATTGTCGGACGGTTGTCGAACGGTTCAAAAACAGCTCAGAAACGATTACGAGCGGTTTAGAAACAGCTGCGAACTACGCGGAGACAGGAAAGGCTACAAACGGCTAAAGAACGTCGACGACGACGACGACGATGAGTGACAAGAAGCAGTTAACTGATGACGATGAACGACAACGAACGATTCAGGAACGGTTGTCGAACGGTTCAGAAACGGCTCGATATCGTTTCTGAGCGGTTCAGAAACAGCTACGAACGACGCAGAAACATAAACAGAAACGGCTACGTACAGCTGAAGAACGACGACGAACAACCAACGAAACGCTAACCGAACATGAGACCGTTAAAATCGACCGATGTGGATCAAAATATCGAAAAGCGACGGTTGGTGGACGAATTGCACGCACCGGCGAGAAGAAATTTTCCTCGCAGACACGTCATAGTACGAGGGTATGACGATCTGTGGCAGGCTGACATTGTCGAGATGCGTCCGTACTCGCGTTTCAACGGAGGCTACCACTACGTACTCACCGTCATCGATGTGTTGAGCAAACACGCGTGGGCCGTGCCGCTCAAGGGTAAAGGTGGCAGCAAGACAGCTGACGCTATCGCTGAGATAATTCGAGATAGCGGGAGGTGCCCTAGTAACCTACAAACCGATATGAGGAAGGAATTTTACAACAGCGATGTGCAACGTCTCGTGAGAAAACACGGCATCAATCATTATTCCACGTATTCGGTAATGAAGGAGTCGGTCGTCGAGCGATTCAATCGCACGTTGAAGAACAACATGTGGAAGATGTTTACGCTCAACGGAAATTACAAGTGGGTCGACGTGTTGTCGCGACTCGTGTCGGATTACAACGCGCGCAAGCATCGAACGATCGGTATGCGACCCGTCGACGTTACCCCCGCGATCGCCGAAAGACTCTTGGCTACGGTGTACAGCGCGATAAAGATCAAGGGCCCGGCAAAGTTCAAAACGGGCGACTCGGTACGCGTCAGCAAATACAAGACAATTTTTGAGAAGGGTTACACGCCGAATTGGACCACCGAGGTGTTTAAGATCGTTAAAGTGCAACGTACCAATCCCGTAACCTATCTACTCGAGGACTATTGCGGAAAATCCATCGCTGGAGCGTTCTACGAGCACGAGTTGCATCGCGCGACTTATCCTGACGTGTATCTCGTGGAGAAAGTACTGCGCAGGAGGGACGACGAGGTTTTTGTGAAATGGCTGGGATTCGATGGATCGCACAACTCATGGATACACAAGGACAATGTTATTTAATTCGTGCAAACTGTATTTTATTCTTAATATAACAAAATATACATGTAAAGTGTTTGAAATATCCAATATATAAAAATATATAATAAAAGTATTTAAAATATAAAAATACATAAATGTGTGATTAATATTCCTTCCATTAATATAATACATATATACATATATACATACATTGCATGCATTACATACATTGCATACATTATATATTACGTTACATATGTCTTGTTATACTACATACATTACATACATATATACATCCGTACATACAATACATACACATAGACATTATGTTATATTTTGTAATGTCCCCACATGTGATTAATATTCCTTCCATTAATATAATACATACATTGCATACATTACATACATTGCATACATTATATATTACGTTACATATGTCATGTTATACTATATACATTACATATATACATACGTACATACAATACATACATATAAACATTACGTTATATTTTGTAATGTCCCCACGGCAACGTATCGGTCAAATTCGGTACGATGTGTCGCTTGTCATCGTACGGACTCAGAGCGATTTTCGTCTCGCTGATGGTGTACACTTGGTGCTTCGATCTTGAGTCATCTCGATCTCGTCGTTCAGACACCGCGTGTAGTCGTTGAATGTGATGGTACGCGCGATGACGTTGCTTTTAACACCATTCGCCTTTTTACAGTCCTTTTTGCCGTCGACTCGCAAGGCGTACATTTTCGCTCTAAGCCCGACGAATTCGGTCATAATCGCACCGTTATTCTCGTCTTTCATCAGGCCCGGCACTTTTTTATTGACGAGTGGCATGCCATAAGCGTTATCTATCGCGTAATCACTCGTGTCGAACCTGACTATATCACGTTTCATCGTCTCGTACGCGTCGTCGCACTCGATATGATAAATCAGACTGTCCGTGTCGGTGTACATGATTCTACACGAGTCGCTGTACAGGGGAGACATGTACTCGTGGTGAAATTCGTACAGGCACACCTTCGACAGGTCGAGGATGCACATGCCGACGTAGATCGGTTTGTCGAATTTCACCTCGAGTTTGCGCAGTTCCACAGCTATCAGATTTTCGGAAAAGACGCTTCGACTGTGGAAATTCGGTCGCGCGATCATTGCCTCCGCACCGTATCGTCCGTCCCACTTCGTCAGTAATTTTACATCGACGTGATTGCGCACATTCTCCATGGTTTTGCCAAACACAGTGTTGTTCATCAATTTGTATAAATTTTTTTCGAAATCGTTGTTAGCGCGTGTTCTGAATCCCGTATTTAGCTCTATGTAAGCGCGAAGCCATGGAGATTGAGCGAATTGCAATACGCGGTGAATCTTTTTGACGCGAAGGCCGTGGCGCGTGCACTGCTGCAGATTGCGATAGTGGATGACGTAACGCTCCTTATCGTGCAGCGTGGCGAGAAGCTTGTCCTGCCGTTTGCCGGGCGGCGTATCGCGCATTGGGCAAAACGGTAGATCAGCGTGCGCGTCGTGTTTATCCCGCGGATACTCTAGATCGACCTCGAGAATATAACCCGTGGGCGAATCCAAAGCGATCGCGCTGAAGTCGAAATGCGAAACGTCTTCGACCCATCGAAACTCCGCGTAGGGCAATGGCTTACACATCGCCCAGCCGTACAGGTTGTTGACATCGAAGTACATCAGGTACGACGACGGTTTCGATGAATCGTACGACTGCATGTATTTGTTGTTGGCCTGCGCGTATCTGCCGGAACACTGGCTCAGGCCACCGCGTATACTACGTTCGACAAACATAACCATGTCAATGTCGGTCAACAGTTCGAAATTGACACACGTATGTTTCAACATGGCGTCCCACGTAAAGCCTGGTAAGGTGTAGTAGTACGCGGGATCAAGTCCGAAACTCGCGACGCAGCTGTCGCGGAAATTTTCAAACACGTCGGCCAACAGCAAGACATCGGTTTTCAGGTATAGATCGCTGTATTCGCCCAGGGTTCGAACGGAGAATCGCTGCCATACGTTCGCGGCGTGCTCGTAATCGCTCTCGGATACGGTGTCACCGGTCAAGGAACTGTAAAATGACTCGCGCGGCGGTAAACATGTATCCTCCAGCTTTTCGACGCTGTCCACGTATTCGTAGAGAAAGACCCCTTTTCGCGTCAATAGTTCGAAATCGTCGTCGGATAACGCGGAAAATTTTGAACGTATAATTTTTAACTTATCCTTATCGAGGAAGGATGCCAATTTTGCGAGACTGGTACTCAGAAATTTGTATGAGTCGATGAATCTTAATTTTACATCGCTTCACGAATCTTTTCTTTCTGCGGTATCTTTTACATGTTTGGTAAATGAGATGTACTTTTCTTTTGTTATCGGCAGTACATCGATCGCGCCTTCGAACGCGGCAGCTATCTCTGTGATAATAAAGTGTGCGTCATAGCCCAATAGGTTGTGAAAAATGACGGGAATATAGTGAGAATCCTTATAATTGAGATTGCACGTCGAGTGTGCGGGACCTCTGTAACGCCCGGTAAGGTGGCAATGATCGCGTACGCGATTATCATCCGGCGCGAACGGTTTTTCGCAAATATGACATTGCGTCGCGCTGTGAAATGTTGCCCACTCGTCTCGCGTTAGATCTACCATGCGAACATTGTCCGTCAGGATGTTCTTTACGCGATGCGCCAGTCTACGGAGTTCCTCGGTGAACCACGCTACGCAGTCTTTATCGCGACGAAATCGATACACCGATAACGTTTCGTCGTATGAGCACTGTATGTAGTATCCTATACTACATACTTGATGATGTTGATAGGCGTATGACGCGTGTTCCGTCTCCGGTTGTGTCTTCTTCAGCACGCACTCCAGATCGGCGTACACCACGAAGGGAAGTCGCTCTTTCCTGCTGTGGTTCTTGAAGCTCAGCCACTTGTCCTCGCTCGGTAGTCTGATAGCGCAGTTGTTTACCTCTCGGCAGTCTGCCGTGTGAGACTGCAACTTGTCGCTCGAACTGAAGTAGTGAAGACATCTACAAAAAAGGAGAAACATAATTATTATATATTTTTTATACTAAATTTAAAATGATATATATATATATATATATATATATATATATTTATATGTTATTAAAAGAGATATAGACACTTACCGATCGCAAATATATTTCCGACCAGTGTGCTTGCTCAATTGTGAGCTAACGAGGCGGGATAGATGTTTAATCCATGCGAAATGTCCAACATTGTTGTCCCGTGGGTCCTGCACGTACAACAGATTCACGTGTTTATCGCTCGTGTGGTCGGTAAGCCTTATTGGCAGAACGTTTGACTGTCCCTCGATGGTATAGACATTGATCGACACGTCGTTGAGTCGTTCGAACTGTTTGATTTGACTCAACGTCATCGGAAATTTAATGTCTCGTAATTCCAGTACCGTTGAATAATGCGGGTATAAGGATACCCGTTCTGAATATTTTTTAACCGGCTGTAAGGCGGTGACCACTGCCCACGCAAAACACGCATTGTCCATAGACTGTACATTGACCACCGCGTGCTTCGTTTGAATGTCTCGAGGCAATTTCAAGTGACACCCCGCGCGCAATGGGTTGTATCTGTTGACGTTGACCGTCAAATTGAGGATTCGCGTCAACGCCCACCCACTGTCGCGTTCCTGGAACTCCTCGAGGGACGCTAATGTGGGCTCGATAACGTGCCGCTCGTACCACTCGCGCAAGATCGATGTGCTACAGAGTTCTTTATTTTTTGTGTTCAGACTCTTATTGGCACGTTTATCGCCCGCCACAAACTCCCCATTGAACGCGGTGTTCACTTTAACACAGTTATGTGTTTTTATTATGTCCCGCACTCGCTTGAGCACTACGCTGCAGGCGTCTTCTAAAAACTGCCGCGGTTTTATATGGTTTGTATTAATGACCGGTCATTATCCGCGTTTCGAACGCGGCATCTATCTCTCGCCATACGAGATCTGCCGCGTGTCGCGTGTCACCACTGCTATCGGCGCGGGCGTCCGCATAATCATTGCCGCTATGGATATATTGTCTTTCCAATCGCGACTTCGCACCCTCGAGTCGCGCGATTCTGGCAACCACCGATTGCCTCTGCCCGATCGAGAGCCGCGGACGTTTGGCACTGCTGCGTGCCTCGAGCTGCTCGATGAATTCCGCGCATTGCAGCGCCCATGCGAAAAATTCATCCAAGGTAGCGACTTGGTCGGACAGCTCCAATAGCTCGCGTTCGGTTTGCTCCGCACGTTCCATGTTTGCCCCCTATTTCGCACCAGTTCTTTTGTGTTAAATCACTTCACACAGAGTCTCTTTCACGGAGCACTTGCGCGCGATTCGATGACAATCTGAACAATATCGTTCGCAACTAATGCGGCTCGACGCGCTTCAGCCCTCGTTATATACTCTTTACCCTCTCTCTCGCTCCAACTGATTTTTGAAAGATCTTTTCCTTTGTCTCGCGTACTGCGCAGTTAAATTGTTGTTTAGTCTACGCGATAACACCCCCTTCTCCAAGAAAAAAATTTGTTTAAGGCGCTCGCGAAACGTGTCCCGACAGGTTAGGTTCGATGCGTCATCGACAAAACCGACAAAATGATAGCTCCTGCACGTGTATACGAGACAACATCAAGCCTCTGTCACCGATCGCTTCGACTGAAAGACCATTTCTTCCTTTGTCTCGCGTACTGCGTAGTTAGATTGTTGTTTAGTCTACGCGATAACACCCCCTTTTCCCAGAAAAATGTTGTTTACGACGAACAGGTTCTGACAGGTTCGACGCATCATCGACATAACCGACCGACCGACGAAACACGCTCCCACGCGGTACGCGCTATCGAGTTAGTCCTACCCATTGTGCGCCGCCTAGCGACCGCGGCGCGAACGCTGACCCCGCGGCGCGACCGCGCACCCCCTCGCGGATCCCTCGTGGACCCCGCGGCGCGACCGCGCACCCCACGCGGACCCCCGCGGCGCGACCGCGCACCCCACGCGGACCCCACGCGGACCCCTCGCGCGGCCCTACTCGCGCGCAGGTGAGTCACGCGCGCGGTGAGTCATCTCGGTGACGTTATCCCGGATATGAGTCATCCCGGTGAGTCATCCTACCCCCTTTCCCCCTTCACGACGTAATCCGATATCCTTGAAATCCGATACCCTTGAAATCCGATACTCTTGTGTAACCCGATACCCTTGTGTAACCCGATACCCCCCCTCCCCCTCACCCCCCGCGACATCGCCATGTAACCCGATACCCTTGTGTAACCCGATACCCCGCCCCTCCCCCTCTCCTTCACCCCCCCGCGTAATCCGATACCCCCCCCCTCCCTCACCCCCCCTCATTGCCCCATGGGTTAGAACTCTCCTAGTATAACTACTAAAAGTATTCCCTCATCCTGTCCTGCTTG
Organism: Temnothorax rugatulus; assembly: GCA_035220575.1. NCBI lineage: Eukaryota > Metazoa > Arthropoda > Insecta > Hymenoptera > Formicidae > Temnothorax > Temnothorax rugatulus. The sequence continues at coordinate 13,014 of JASTWL010000341.1, forward strand.
TCGCAGGCCACGTCATCGAAGACGAAGACCGAGTCGGGAAGCGCCTCGTCGGGCGGAACGACGTCGCGATTGTCGGAAAACGCGCGATAGCTGATCTCGTCCATAGGCTCGAACAATCGTTCGAGGTATCGATACTTCGGTTGTTGCAGAGATTTCGAGTACACGTATACGTTTTCGAAACGAAGTCCGTGCGGTTGTTCCAGCAGACTCAGCAGAACGTTCGTCTTACCGTAATTGGAGGGACCGCAAATGATGCAGCGTACGACGTTCGGCAGGAGAGGACCGTGCCTGCGCGATTCTCCGTTTTCTCTATCGGTAGCGCCCGACCTCGCCAGGGTTTTGCGATCCAGATTCGAGACTCCTATCGTCACCGACTGTCGCACGAATCGCATTTTGCCTTCTCTCTTTCTCTCGGACTTTTCCGCAAGCGCGCGCTCGCTCGATTCGTTCGCGATGAGCCCCTCGATCGCTGGAGAGGGAAGAGAAGCGCTGACGTCGTTTCGTCGCGCGTGCGCAAACATAAGTAGCGCGAGCGCGTCGTCGTATCCGTGCAAAAAATTTAATCAAAAAGCAACGAGTCGTTCGCGCGCATCGGGATCGAGATGTTTCCCATACTGACGGACAGGCACGATATTCTCAATCTAACCGCCGAGGAGTTGGAATTCGTCCCGAAGATCGTTCTGTTGCGTAATTTTGAGAGATACGTGCATCTGCTGTGGGACCGTTTGCCGGAACATATAAAAGCGGATCCCGAGGCGCAGACATATCTCCCGTGCATGGAACATTACAATCGTCCGTAGCAGCGAACGCACATAGACGGTCCACCGCCGCTCATCAAGGACTGCTACGAGTGCAACCGCGCGCTCACCCTGAACGGTGAGTCATCGAGTCATCAAGATAAGAAGAGAAAAATCTAACTTTTTTTAAAATAAGAAGAAAGAAAGCCCTCCAGCAACCGCGATCGAATGCGACGCGCGTGCGGCGCCGGTCTGCTCGATCGCGCGATAAACGCTCTTCCCTTCGAGCTGCATGTACCCGGCTATCAGTTCTGCGGACCCGGTACGCGTCTAGCGAAAAGACTAGCGCGCGGCGAAAAGGGTGTAAATCCGTTGGACGCGGTGTGTCAAGAGCATGACGTCGCGTACTCCCGAAGTGGCGAGCTTGCCGAACGACACGTCGCCGATCGACTGCTTGCCGAGAGGGCGCGCGAGCGCGTCACCGCGAAGGACTCCACGGTCGGCGAGAGACTCACCGCGGCTGCCGTATGGGCGGCTATGAAGGCGAAGACGAAACTGGGCATGGGTATGGAAAAACGGAAAAGGAAAAGGACGAAAGGAACGGGATCGAGGAGAAACGCGAGGAAGAGCGGGAAGAAGAGACGGAGGATACTTCCGATGGCGAAACGCGGCGGCTTCTTGCCTTTTCTTCCGATGTTGGGCGCGTTCGGTTCCTTGATCGGTGGCGCGGCCGGCGTGGCCAAAGCGGTGAGCGCTGGCAAAGCGGCAACTCGACGAATTCCAGCGACACAATCGCGCGATGGAGGGTTGCGGGTTGTACCTTGCGCCGTATAAGAAGCGCGGAGGTGGCGCGAGAAGAATCGTCGAAAAAAAAATTTTCGCGGAAGAAGACGACGTTAGCGTCTACCGCTGTACGGCGTCACGACGAACGAGCAGCTCGATCGATCGGCGCGTCGCCTGCGCATACCGTTCGTCCGCGGAGTGTTTATGCGCGACGCTCTGCCAACGAGGGTGCGACACGCGGAGTGCGGCATCGTGAATCTCGACGACGCGGCGGGTCCGGGTACGCATTGGGTCGTTTACACGAAAAGAGGGAACGCAGCGATCTACTTCGACGCGTTCGGAAATCTCCGTCCGCCGAGGGATCTCACGCGATATCTCGGATCCTCTTCTTTGTCGTAGGCGACAGATTCGTCGCGAAGGAGGTGGCTGTACTGCGAAGCGAGACGCGCGTACTTGCCCATCACGTGTTTCGCGCGCCGATGAGTTGGGATCTGCTGACGAGCCCCGAGAAGGCAAGGGCCGGCTGGCTGATGGCGAACCATCACGGCCTTCGTTGGGAGGACGGGGACACAGACTATCGCCTAGCGAAGACAATAATTCGACGCGCGGTGTGCGACAATCTGGAAGAAACGTGGGAGAGAGAAGAGACGCCCGGCGCGCGAATATATGTAAAAGGGGGGTACCGCGAGGGGGGGTATCGCGTTTTCGGGCGCCGCGGGGTGAGGGGGAGGGGGGTACCGCGTTTTCGGGCGCCGCGGGGTGAAGGGGGGTACCGCGGCGGAGTAAGGGGAACCGCGTTTGCGTTTTCGGGCGCCGCGGATGAGGGGTCCGCGGGGTGAGGGGGCCGCGTTCTCATAAATTTATATGTAAACAACGAAAATGTTGTTTCACAATCGAGATTTTATGTGTCATAAAAAGCAAAAGATACATATATTGTATACATAACAAAAATGATGATACTGAAAAAAATACACAATAATCTCAGCTTCTAGTAAGTAATATAAAAAAAAAGGTAAAAAAATGGCGTTAAGTATACGCTAGCTCGAAGAAAGTGGTTATCTAAAAAAAACCGATGAGGTATCTTTGTACCTAAAAAAAACTGATGTGGTATGTTTGTACCTAAAAAGAACCGATGTGGTATGTTAAAATAAAAAAAAATTTGTACAAATACTTAACGCTGCTTTTTTACTCCATAACCACTTTCTTCGAGCTAACATGCTGCGTGTATACTTGGCGCCTTTTTTTACCTTTCTTTAAAAAAGGTAATTTTGTTGTGACTGGAGTAAAAAAGCAGCGTTAAGTATTTGTACAAATTTTTTTTTTATTTTAATAAAATATTTGCATTTTTTATTGTTACTTCTTTAACAGTTTTTAATCTTTGCGATTAACATCTTTGCATTTAAATACCTTGTATTCCTGTGTTGGATAAAAAATTTTGTAATTGTATCTTCTCTTTCTGATTAACGCAATTTAAAGATTTATTTAAAGATCAATCAAGAAAACATTTATTTAAAAAGATACATATCACTTGGGTTGAGTTAGGTAACGGAATTTGGTTATATTATAATGGCTGTAAATAAAAATGAAGCTATTATGACTTGTGTAAGAAGACACTTAAATACAAAGATATATTTTAAAAATAATACAACAGTTATTTTCCGAAGAATATATATTCATTTTATAATTAACGCAATAATTAACGCAATTTATAGATATCATTTATTTTTGTGAAAATACCAACATACCACATCGGTTTTTTAGAAGTATAAAAATACCTCATTGGTTTTTTTTAGGTACAGAGATACTTTGATTTTTTGAGATACAAACATACCACATCGGTTCTTTTTAGGTACAAACATACCACATCAGTTTTTTTTAAGTACAAAGATACCTCGTCGGTTTTTTGAGATAACCACTTTCTTCGAGCTAGCGTATACTTAACGCCATTTTTTACCTTTTTTTTAAAAAGGTAATTTTGTTGTGATATCATTTCTTTTTGTAGTATTAGGGACCATATAAGTATTAAACAATACATGTTTATAACATATATATTTTGCGACATAGAATACAAATACAACTCAGCGTAATATGTTATAAGCCTGTACTAGTATAGTATATCCTTAGGTGATAGTATGTCTAAGTAATAGTATGTAAACATAACATTTCTGTATGTTCAACAACAGCAAGGATCTGTACATATAAAAATAAATTTTCTTTACTAAACACATGCACATGTAAAGAAGATTAGGCTATTTACAAACATCTTTATTCCTGTATTACAATAATTTGTTAAAATAAACAAAATTTAAATTTAAAAAAAGAATTTTAAAGCTTAAAATCTCTAATTTTGAAAGGTTACTATTATTTTTTAGTTTCTATGAGTTTGATAATTTTTACATATAAAAAACTACGAGCTGGACGAAATAGAAAATTTTTCTCTCACTTTGTGGGCCTGTGCACAAAAAAAATCTGCGAAAATTTTCGACTTCCTAACATGAAAATTTGAAGTTTTCCTTACAAAATCTTTTTTTTTTTTAATGTTTCTACGATTTTTTGAGTTATCGTGGATTGAATAAGAAATGAGCATTTTGACTTTAATTGCTCATAACTCTCTTAAAAAAATCATCGTAAAAAAAGATTTTGCAAGAAAAACTTCAAGCTTTCATGTTCGGAAGTCGAAAATTTTCGCAGATTTTTTTTTTGTGCACGTGACAGGCCCACAAAGTGAGAGAAAAATTTTCTATTTCGTCCAGCTCGTAGTTTTTTATGTAAAAATTATCAAACTCACAGAAATTAAAAAATAATAGTAACCTTTCGAAAGTAGAAATTTCAAGCTTTAAAATCCTTTTTTAAAATTTAAATGTCGTTTATTTTTAACAAAGTTACAGCTGCTTGAATTTTGCTTATTTTTAAAGATAAATTTAGCATTCTCCTTTAATTTTTGTGAGAAATGAGAAGATAAATGATCGGGTTTGTCAGATTGGGCATTGGATTTTTCGACACGTGCAATTCTTTGAATGACGTTCACGATGATATTCGTGTTATGTACGATGCTTCTGTTGAAATCGAGGAATCACATGCCGGAAAAGTTTTTCTTAGGTATTTATCATTGTTCAGGATTTTCACCGCGATCGATCACCACGATTGATACCGCTGCCGCCATCCCTGAGCCGCCCCCTGAACGAGGCGACTTCGCGCCGCTCCCCCGCGTCACCCCTGACCGCGCAGTCTCTCGCGTCGCGTTATCGATCTAGACATGCGAGGATCCCGTGATCCTGCGAAACGCGCCTATTGGCCCTTTCAATTGTCGCGTCACGGAATGCTCCGGAAACAAGCCCGCGAGAGCTCCGGTCCCTTCAGTAGAAGAAAATCGAGCGGTTCAAGCGGTCCTCTTGCCGACTTGCACCCGTACGCATAGATCTCTACTCCGATTCACGCGGTCAAGTTCGCCGTCGTGCAGTCGTTAATCTCGCAAGTGGCGGTTCACGCGGACTTACGCCCCGTTGTGCATCCGCGCTGCAGTTATAGTGCCGTCAGTGCACTCAGCCAAGTGTCTCGCAGACACTCGCAACCGCGCCATTCGCGCGCTCGATCCGCTCTCACAGTGCGGTGACGAACTTAACGCCTCTGAGCGTCTGCATTTTCACCCTCGCTGACAGCGAGAGGTGCATTCCATACTCTACTCCACGCCGCGCCTCGTTCTGTAAAGGCCTTCGGCGAAACTGTACATTACAAATAAAGTGCCGTGTAATATTTGACGTGAACAGAGCAGTGTCCGCTCATTTTCCGCACTCCGGATCCCTGTCGGGGTCGACTCGGCCTCCTCTTACGCCAATTGGCGAAGCCGGAGTTACGCCCGGCAATCGCAAATTCGCCAACATAAAAACTGGTCCTTCGAGCCGGATCGGAGTGACACTCAGCCACCATGGCGGATCAACTGCTCGAACGGCAGCTCCAGCGATTGCGAAAAGTCGATCGCGCGCTGGAAAACTTTCGAAAAATCGGCAAAAACAATTTGACTGCGGCGAAGATTCGCAGTCGAATTAGTGACCTGAAGGACTCCTGGGCCAACATCGACGGTGGACACTTCGCCCTCCTGGCCGCTATTCCCGTCGCGGAAAGAGCGAATCACGACTACTTCAAGGAGCAGCAGTACGAGACCTGCGAAGAGAAGTACCAGACAGCGGCGGACTACATGGCGGAGTGCCTGGAGGAGTTGGAGCCGGTCGTGAGTCCGAACAAATCATTCGCGTCATCGACTATGCGCTCAGATCCTTCCGCGTTCGCTCTTTCGCACCTCCCGCGCATAAGTTTACCGAAATTTACGGGGGAGTTTCGCGAGTGGGAAGCGTTTCGAGATCAATTCACCGCGTTAATAATCAACAATCGAGACCTGCTCGACGTCAGTCGTTTGCAATATCTGCATTCGTGCGTGAAAGGCGAGGCCAGCGATGCCATACGCAATCTGGCATTAACGGATGCAAATTTCAAAATCGCGTGGAATTTGTTGCTCGCGCGATACGACAATCGCCGACGGTTGGTGCACGAGCACATACATTCTCTGCATACGCTTCCTCCCGCGACCTCAGATTCCGCCGCCGCTCTCACCGCGTTGCGCGATAGAGCAAGCGTTTCGATTCAGTCTCTAAAAAACCTCGGCCGTGCGGTTGACACATGGGACGACATGTTGGTTTATTTGCTAGTACAAAGGCTTGATAAAGGCACCCGTAAAGCATGGGAATTAAAACTTGGAGATACGTTAGATTATCCCACATACGAGCAACTTGATAATTTCTTAAAGTCGCGAATACGTGCGCTCGAGAATACTCTCCCGGCTTCGCCTCAAGTCAAGGGCAATAAACAACATTCCTCAGTTCAAGCTCACGCAGCTAATGCCTGTACGAACAAGTGTTCCATGTGTCAAAAGACGCATTTCTTGTCCGCTTGTCCGGACTTTCAAAATAAAAGCGTCGCTCAACGACGTGATCTCGCGAAGAAGTTTCATTGTTGTTACAATTGCCTAAGCACACGGCATACTCGCGATGCGTGCTCAAGCAAGAATACATGCCGTCAATGTCAGCAGAAGCACCATACGCTTCTTCACACGACCGATGTGAATAATAACAATAGCTCGACAACCGAGAACTCACCTTCATCCGCGGACGCGAAAACAGATTCAACTGACGAAGTAACGTCACATTTATTGGCTCACACGAGCTTTTCGAAATCGAATATTTTGCTAGCCACTGCCTGGATCAAGGTGAGCAGTCTCAACGGTCGACATACTATAGTTCGTGCGTTATTGGATCAAGGTCACAACTTTGATCACCGAACGTTTAGCTCAGCGATTGCGTCTCCCGCGTACGCGCGTCTCCGTCTCTATCACTGGGATCGGCGAGACCGCTGCCACCGCACGCAGCGCAGCTACCGTTTACGTGTCAGCGCGTGATGGCACGGGCCCGCGGCCCTCCGTCTCCGCTCTTGTTCTCAAGTCGCTTACGACTTACATTCCGCACAGAGTGCCGGATATAACAAAGAAGTCGTACATTCGCGAACTCTCGCTAGCCGACAACGATCCGACTAGCGCCGCGCCGATTGACGTCATCATCGGTGCTGACTTGTATGGCGCGATCTTACTTCCGGAAGTCCGTAGTCGCGCCCCTCATGAGCCCGTCGCTCAAAACTCTATATTCGGATGGTTCCTGTCCGGCCCGATGCCGGTACCGTCGCAGTCACGGCCGGCTCGCATTCAAACGCACCACTGCACGGTGCTGTCGGAAATCTCCGACCAGTTGCGACGTTTCTGGGAAGTCGAAGAACTTCCTCAGCAAACTCATCTCTCACCGGAAGAGATTCGATGCGAAGAGCATTTCGTATCGACGCATTCACGTGCCCCCAATGGGCAATATATAGTGCGGTTGCCGTTCAAATCGGGGCCCCCTATTAACATAGGCGAATCAAAATCGTCCGCAATCGCGTTGTATTCGCGTCTCGAGTCGCGGTTAAAGTCAAATCCGGATCTCGCAAAGGAATACAACGAATTTCTCGCGGAATACGAGCGTCTCGGACACATGGTCAAGGCGCCGCGAGACGACCCTTCCGATGGTCAGGTATATTACATACCGCATCACGCAGTTATACGCGAGCACAGCTCGACAACTCGTTTGCGCGTTGTTTTCAACGCCTCTCATCCGACCTCCAATGGTCTTTCCTTGAACGATCATCTCATGGTTGGCCGCAAGTTGCAACCTGAGTTATCATTCATTATCTTGCGATGGCGGCAATATCGATTTGTCTTCACCGCCGACATCGCCAAGATGTATCGCCAAATTCTCGTCCACCCCTGCGACGTGGAATATCAGCGAATCTTATGGCGACCCACTCCGACCTCGCCATTGATAGCCTATCTCTTACTAACCGTCACCTACGGTAACGCGAACGCGCCGAATGCCGCCCTCCGTGTGGTCGAACAAGTCGCCAAAGACGAGGGCGCGGAATTCCCGTTAGCTGTTCCGGTTTTGCAGCTGCACACATTCGTCGACGACTGTGTGTTCGGTGCAGACGATATACCTCTCGCGCTTCAAACGCGAGATCAGTTAATCTCCCTCTTGAAAAGAGCAGGATTTCATCTTCGCAAATGGGCGAGTAACAATCCGGTATTGCTCGAAGGCATCGACCCTCAGAATCATGGCCTTGCTTCCGCAAAAACGCTCGAATCCGACGAGCGTCTCAAAGTGCTCGGTATCAAGTGGGATCCAAACACAGACGTCTTTCAATTCGACGTCACACTTGTTGAGTCGGTCCCCGACACGAAGCGCTCAATTCTTTCGACTATCGCTCGAATGTTCGACCCTCTCGGCTGGATGGCTCCCGTGGTTATCACCGCAAAAATTCTCATGCAGCAGCTCTGGCTGCTTCGCTGTGAATGGGACGACGTCATCCCTGACGATCTCCTCCGAAAATGGAGAGATTACTACTTTCAATTGCCGCTGTTGAAACAAATCTCGATTCCGCGTTGGACAGGCTACGGATCCGATACGCTCAGCGCGGAAATTCATGGGTTTGCCGATGCGTCTGCCTCCGCATACGGAGCGGTCATTTATTTACGAGTTACGCACATCGACGGAACAGTCGAAGTCACGATGCTCATGTCAAAATCAAAAGTAGCGCCGCTCAAACCCATGAGTATTCCTCGATTAGAGCTGAGCGCCGCGGTCCTTCTCGCGCGTGCAATCGACGCGATCCGATCTGCTCTCACAATCGCGATTAAATCGTACCACTGTTGGACTGATTCGAAGGTCACGGAAGCCTGGCTTTCGCAGCCTCCTTCCGGATGGCCAACATTCGTCGCAAATCGAGTTCACGAGGTACAAACCCTACTGCCGAACGTCGAGTGGCATCATGTGCCCTCACAACAAAATCCGGCCGATCTCGTGTCGCGAGGCGTGCCCCCGGAAAATCTTATAAATCAACCCTTGTGGTGAACAGGGCCTGACTGGCTCAAACTTTCGTCCGATCAATGGCCATATGAGCCTCAATCAGATTCGCAGGAAACACCGCCGGAAGAGCGAGTTCGCGCTCCCGTGCACCTCATGCAATCTCGCGATCGATGGGATCTCGGCGAGAGATTCTCGTCGTGGAACAAGCTGGTGCGAGTCACCGCTTACGTCATGCGATTCGTTCGTTGCGCTCGCGAGGGAGGTTGCTCCAAGTCAAATGCGCCGTCGCAAACCGAGCCGGAACCGCTCAGTCCGGACGAAATTAACTTCGCGCGCACCTTTTGGCTGAGGAACGTTCAACGGCAGCAGTTCCCTGTCGAATACGCCCAGTTAGAGGGCTCACAACGCATCTCGAAAAGCAGTAAACTACTGCCGTTAAACCCGTTTCTCGATGAGAACGGGCTCATTCGCGTTGGCGGTCGTCACCGCCATTCAGCGTTTCCGCACGACAAAAAGCACCCGGTGGTGCTCGCTGCCCATCCGGCCGTGGCCGCGTTAGTACGCGATACATTTACGCGCCTTCTAGGCTGGGCCGCAATACACGCTGCATCGGCTGCGTGAAACGTACTGGATATTACGCGCGCGTCAAACAATCCGCGCTATTCTCCATCGATGTGTCACATGCGCTCGGGAAAACGCCAAGATCGCGAGCGAGTTGATGGGCGACTTGCCCGCGTGTCGCGTAACGTCGACGTCACGCGCATTCCTACATTGCGGGGTGGATTATGCCGGACCGATACAGGTCAGATCTACACCCGGTCGAGGATACAAATCGAGAAAGGCATACATTGCCGTGTTTGTGTGCATGGCAGTCAAAGCCACGCATCTAGAGTTGGTTGGCGATTGTACGACTTCCGCGTTCCTCGCTGCATTTGATCGGTTTTGTGCGCGTCGCGGCGTTCCCAGTGATATGTATTCGGACAACGCGACGACCTTTCACGGCGCTCATCGCGAAATATCCGCCGCATGGAAGAGAGCCGTACGCGATCCGAACTTTCAGAATCAAACCGCGACTCAAGGCGTTCGGTGGAACTTCATTCCTCCGTCCGTGTTGCATTTCGGCGGACTGTGGGAAGCGTGCGTCCGCAGCGTTAAATTTCACATGAAACGCGTCATCGGAGCACACACGCTGACATTCGAGGAGCTGAGCACGCTCTTACGTAAAATCGAAGCGTGTCTGAACTCGCGACCGCTCGCTCAGATGTCCGACAATGTAGATGATTATTGTGCAATGACACCGAGTCATCTTCTAATTGGCACCGCGCTAACAAGCGCCCCCATGCCTTCTTTACTCGACGAAAAGGAAACGCGTCTCACTCGATGGCAGCTAATTCAGCAAATGCGCGACAGCTTTTGGAAGCTGTGGTCGAATGACTATCTGCATACATTGCAGCAACGCCCCAAGTGGCGTGAGGTTTAAAATCTTGCTCGAGTCGGACGCTTAGTACTTCTGCGAAACTCACTGGCTCCTCCGAACAAGTGGGAGTTGGGCAGAATCATAGAGTGTCACCCTGGCGAGGATGGACTTACACGCGTCGTTACGGTCAGAATGGCCAAATCCACGTACAAACGCGCGATCGTTAAGTTGTCATTTCTCCCGGTTGATGTAAATACCGATCGTAGTGATCCAGAGTGACATTCCGTGATAGCTGCGAAGCATTTTGCGCTCAATCGCACCGTATCTCTGTATATACTGTAAATAATTCTGTACATTGTCAATTCTAGTTTAAGTTGTTGTTAATTCTACTTTAAGTTTGTTTCAGCACTCGCAGTGCTCCGCATGGCGGGCGGCGCGAGATCCACATTCGTCACGGCGGGCGGCTCCTGTCTTTATTGCGAATCGGTATTCGCGGCGGGCGGTATGTTAAGGATTTTCACCGCGATCGATCACCGCGATCGATACCCTGAGCCGCCCCCTGAACGAGGCGACTTCGCGCCGCTCCCCCGCGTCACCCCTGACCGCTCGGTCTCTCGCGTCGCGCTATCGATCCGGACATGCGAGGATCCCGTGATCCTGCGAAACGCGCCTATTGGCCCTTTAAATTGTCGCGTCACCGAATGCTCCGAAAACGGGCCCGCGAGAGCGCGGTCCCATCAGTAGCAGATAATCGAGCGGTTCAAGCGGTCCTCTTGCCAACTTGCACCCGTACGCATATATTTCTACTCCGGTTCACGCGGATTTACGCCCCGTTGTGCATCCGTGCTGCAGTAATAGTGCCGTCAGTGTACTCAGCAAAGTGTCTCGCAGGCACTCGCAACCGCGCCATTCGCGCCCTCGATCCCGCTCTCACAGGGCGGTGACGAACTTTTCGCCTCTGAGCGTCAGCATCTTCACCCTCGCCGCATGCGAGAGGTGAATTTCATACGTTCCTTAAGTGCGCGTCTCCGCATCACATGATTGCGCTCCAAACGCGCTCGCATATCGCCGTGCATCTTCGCACGCGAAAAACACGTGCACGTCGCACATCCACGCCGCGCCTCGTTGTAAAGGCCTTCGGCGAAATTGTACATTTATAAATAAAAGTGCCGTGTAACATTGAGGTGAACAGGGCAGTGTCCGCTCATTTTCCGCACTCCGGATCCCTGTCGGGGTCGACCCGGCCTTTCCTGCTCCAATTGGCGAACCGGAGTTACGCCCGGCCGAGAATTTCGCCAGCAATGAGTGATCAGGAAAAATTAAAACAAACAAGATCTCTTCGAAAGAAAAAAAAATTATCTGACGAATTTTATACTGAGGATAATAATCACTTTAACAAAAGAAATAAAAGCAAATTAAATAATATTCCTTCTGATGATGAAAGCGATGACTCAATGGAATATAATAAACTTTCAATGAATAAAACAGATAGTAGCATTTACCCAGATGTACCGCCAAGCCTCTCTATTGTAAATGAGGACAAACAACGTGAGGTTTTTAATAATGATGATTTCACTAACGAAGACATATAATTGACAAGAAAAAAGCAGCCAATAGTTCATCACAATTACAGCAAGAATCGCAAAATACATCTTCAACAGATAGTAAGTGAAATTAACCTTCCATCTCACCTATATCATTTTTTTACTTATGCAACAAACGTCATCCAACTGGGGCTTTCAAGTCTACCCCTGAGTTACTTGTCACAATATCTTTACTAAAATATTCAGTAGGTTTTAAAGTTAAATATTAAATTTAATTTATACAAAGCCTTTTACTCTCTAAGAAGAAATGCAAGAAATTTTGATTGGGTTTTTAAAGACCCAGATGGGTGACGGAGAGTTATGAAACATTTATTAAATAGATATTTTCATGTAATTATAATAGCTCTTGTAAAATGTGTTATTTATTTATTTAAAATTTTTAGTTGCATAATTTTAAAAGATTTTTATTTGAAAATATGTTTTCTCTTATACTCACGGGGAAAAAGGATTTGCTACTATACGGACAACTAAAATTTTTTGCTACAAGAGCTAATTAATTTTGCAATAATTGCAAAACCTTTTGCTGCAATAGCAAAGTTCAGCAAAACTTTTTGCTATTGTAACAAAAGGTTTTGCTATTATTGCAAAATTAATTAGCTCTCGCAGCAAAAAATGTTAGTTGTCCCATATTCAACAAATAGATTTGCTGTTGCAGCAAAACCTTTTTTTTTCCGTGCACACTTTACATATACATATATTAACATACAATGTGTGTACTAACACATATATACATATATTAATTTTTTATGCAATACAATAACATAAATAAGTATCTATTATAAAAGCGTGGTGTTCAAGTTAAAAACATAATCTATTTCTTACAGACGAAACTGTTAAACAAAGTATTACTGCTGAAAAACGTGCAAAACCAGTAATTATTGAGGATATTGAAATTCAGAATCCAACGACTTCTCAAGAATTTTTATTCAGTATGTATGGTAAGTCTATACATTAGTATGATCTGATTAAAAAGTAGGTAAAATAAAAATGAAAATTGTGTGCTACTATACATAATTATGCATACAGTTGAATTGTATGTATTGAAAACAACCTAATCAAAATAATGTCAATTTGACGTCAAAACCGTCGTTTATCATAACTTTCATCGATTAATTATTACATATGTATATGTGATTAATAGTCTTATTAATTTTAATTCCGAAAACTGCTTTATCAGATAAAAATGAATCTTTGCCCCAAAATTCCGACGAAAATAATCGGGCAGAAAGTCCTTCAATATTGTTTACATCAAATGTAAGGAAGAGACAATCTCGACTTGCATTTTATTCAGTCAAGAATAATGCAACTGTTACTGAAAATAGTGCTACATTAGTGAACAATAACACTAGTGAAATTGACGAAGATGTGATAGAAGTCAGTCCTATGCAAAGAAGTAGGGCGTCTAAATTCAAACAGTATTTAAAACTCAAGAGAAAAATTCCTGTAAAGCGTTTAGATTTTGGATTATGTCCTTCGTTTAAACATACTTCTACGCAAATGGAAAATGTTAATACATTGAAAGATAAAGTTAACATAAGTTATCTTTCATCAATGAAAATGCATAACAAGACCGAAATTCAAATTAAAAAATCAAAAAGACGGTCAAAAAGAAAGAACATTTCAGAGCAGCTTAACATACGATGTAAAGCTGACAGAGCAAAGTTAAACGGCCGGGATTGCTGGGAATGCAGAGAAGTAATGCAATATTAACAGTATAGTTATATGAGATATAAATAAATAAATAAACATAATGTCACAAGACGCAAAATATTCTTATGATATTTTGGTACTACAACCCTACAGTCAATGATCTTCTATTCTATATTCAGGTGAATATCAAGAGACACGGTAGTGTCTCGCGTCAAGTACACGCGAAGCGAGACCGCACCGTGACTCTTTTATACGTGACTAAGTACATGTGACAGGAATTATAGTAGTTTACGTTCACGTGAGTATTACTTCTGTAACAACTTATACGATATCATCGTAGTTACTATAAAATCTCTCGTTTACGCGGAGGAATTATCGTATCATAAGTTACTACAGAAGTAACGCTCGCGTAAACATAGGTTAGGTTACCGGTTTTTTTACAAAATTTTACATAAAACGCGAGATTCACTTATGTATGCAAGTTCAACGCTTATTGAGTTAAAGTGTAATAATTTTCCTATTAATATAAATAGATGGAACGTGAAAAAGAGCAGGAAAAGGAAAGAGCGCTAGCGGCGAAGAAAAGATGCCGAAAAATCTCTGCAGTCAGAAAATGTGGAATCTGATGGCCCCGCGATTAAGAAGATAAGAAAAATCCAGATATAGATACAAGTTTCTTGCCAGATAGGGAAAGGAAGGAGGAGGAAAATAAATTTAGGGAAGAATTAAAGCAAGAATGGGCTAAAAAGTAAAACGCGTTGAAGGAAGAAGAAATTAAGATCACATTCAGTTATTGGGATGGATCTGGCCATCGTCGGAGTGTTATAATGAAGAAAGATGAATGTATCAGTGATTTAGAGATACTCCAGTGTCACTTTTGGAGTAACATTGGCGTGATATATAATGTTCTGCTGCATAAATTTAATTTTCACATACAGGTAATTCTATCTATCAGCTTCTTCAGAGATGTTTAGAAGTTCTGAGGGATGCATTCAGCGAGCTTAAAACAGTAATGGCAGATCAGTTAATGTATGTCAAGGAAGATCTTATATTACCGCACCATTAGACGTTTTACGATTTTATTGTAACTAAGGTAAATATACTAAATGATAAAACTTATGAAGCAATATCACAATGTTGGCATGTTATTTTATTTTACTTAGGTATTTATCACGATTGAAAGAATACTTTGTATAATTCTCCTTTATGTTATTTTAGATCATGGTACGAGAAGAACAAACGCATTTTTCCAGCGAGTAGATGGAAACCTTTTGATCCAACGAAAAGTTACGACAAGTATACAGTGTCGGATAAAAATAGGAAGAAAGATAAAATTTGATAAACTTTGATTCAACGAATTGTCCAATTTCGTTTAAAGGATTCAGATTAAAAGGACTGTAATTTAGTAGAGCTACATAATCGAGTAAATGAATTAAATATCACATAATTGAATGAATTAAAATGACAGTCCTTAAAAATACAATGTAGCTACAATATATATATATATATATATATATATATATATATATATATATATATATATATTGTGACGTTGCCGTTCGCTGCAGCGTTGCAGCGCCCCGCCGCCGTCACAAGGCGCGGGTTCGCGACCTTTTGCACGCCGGAGGACGGTCCAACGAGTCAAAGCGAGATCTCCAGGGGCATATTATAATCGCGTTACGATGTTCTGATCCTTTTTGTTATTTTGTATCCTTGCGTGGCGCCTCACCAAGCCGAGATCCGGAGTTCCGGGAGGAGACGCGAAGGAGACGGAAGCGGACCCGACGGAGGGGACAGCGGCGAGGATTCGAACGCC
Source organism: Temnothorax rugatulus (assembly GCA_035220575.1). Lineage (NCBI taxonomy): Eukaryota > Metazoa > Arthropoda > Insecta > Hymenoptera > Formicidae > Temnothorax > Temnothorax rugatulus. The sequence goes on from JASTWL010000341.1 coordinate 28,460, forward strand.
GGAAAGCGGATCGAAGCGACAGCTCGCGGGCCGCCGAGAGCGACGAAGAGCAGGAGGACACGCACGACACAGCGACGGGCGGACCCGTTGTGGCGGGGCCCCGGGACGCCGGGGCAAAAGGAGCACCCCTGCCCACCTCCATACTGGTCGGGGCCCGGGATGGATGGCCACCATTCCCGGGTCAAAGAGGAGGACTGCGGAGGCAATAACGTCCCGTCCACTGTCGGGAAGCATCCCGAGGGATCGCCGCGCGAGCGAAGGGCCCGTTGGGGCGCCCTGCGACACGCCGTGGAACGGCCCTGCGCATGAATACACCGCGAGCCTGCGAGCTCACCCCTAATTGGTCCGCGCTATAGCGTCGCGGGGCCGCGTACGCCCGGGGTGGGGCGCGCTATCGATTCCGCCATCGAGCGAGATTTCGACGACACTCTTGGATCGTCCTCGATAGCCGGCACACCGAAACTTAAGTCGCGATATTCGAGCCGTCGTAATTCCGAGCGTACTAAACCTCCTCGCCGCTACCTGTTCGACCCTTGAGACGCCGGCAAGGACTCTGGGAGGGAAGCTGACCAACGGTGAGGTTGCCTCGTAAGACTCTCTCAATGTAAAGCCACGACACCGCTCCCCGGGGTGCGCTCTCGCTCGGGAATACTCGCGGTACGTGGCGTATTCGCCGACCAGGCGTATTTGGCGATCGACAGCGAAGGCGAGGGGCACCGGGATGGTCTCGTGGCCGTGGGATCCAGTCCGAAATTCGCAAACTCCTGGAGATCGTGGTAGGCGCGTGGATGACGATTTCCGATATCGGGAGTACGCCATTTTCCGTGGCCGTCGTGTTCGCGACCGCGTGCATCCAGGCGCGGCGTAGATTGTGCTTTCGGTACTTATGTTCCTCGTGCGCTATTCGTGAAGTATGTGCCGTTTGTTTCTCGCGTTAGTTTGAGATTCGCGTTCATCGACTCGCGTTGCGTTACATTATGTCTCGCGTTAGTTTACGATTGGCGTTCATCGACTCACGTTGCGTTACCTTATTTCTCGCGTTAGTTTAGGATTCGCGTTTATCGGTTCGCGTCGCGCTACATTATTTCTCGCGTTAGTTTAAGATTCGCGTTCGTCGATTCGCGTTGCGTGCCTTCATATCTCGCGTTAGACTAAGATTCGTGTTCGTTACTCGCGTTGGCTTATTCCTCGCGCTAAAGCGTCACGTGCGTTGGAACCGCGCTCGCGAGCCTCGTTGCTCGCGTTAAATAATTGCGTGAAAGAAGTTATTGCGTTCCGGAATTCCTGGCGATAGGGTCCTCCGGCTGCGTACTCTTATTATTAGTTGTTGGAGAACTACTTCAGCGCGTTTATGATAAACTCATGTAATACCCCACGTAGGTCGGACGTCCGCGTTAATATCATTTCCGTTGGTTAAATCCAAGAACACTGTCACCGGCTATCTCCTGGAATTATTATAGTTGATTTATTTATTATAGTTGATTTATTTTTCGATTGATCGAAGCCGGACGGGTACTCCCTGTTATTTTCTCGACAGTTCTGATACAATAAATGTTACCTTTTTTTTTGTTTAACGACCTGAGTTCGTGATTTGCGTCACCCCGCCGACTATCGCGCTGCCCTTCATCACCCCGCCCCGCCACTAGGTCGAGCTAGCCATTCCCCCGCACCCCGCCTCATTTCGTCTTGCGTATCGTTTTGATCTTCGCGATCTCGAGGACGCGAATTTACGCGTCTGGCGCCCAACATTAAAATCGTTTCGTGGAGTGCCGGAGGTGCGAGAGAATTACCGGAGAAGCCTATCATCCCGCTCCCCTTTATCCTTTTGATCCGGCACACGCCCCGGACCGCTCCCCGCTCCTGGAGTAAAAAAAAAAAATATATATATATATATATTACAATCTTCTTTATAATGAATAAATTGTATGATGAAACAAAGATATTTATCTGGTTATTTATAATATTTACAGTCCTTTGAATCTGAATCCTTTAAACAAAATTGGACAATTCGTTGAATATAAGTTTTATCTTTCTTCCTACTTTTATCCGACACTGTATACTTGTCGTAACTTTTCGTTGGATCAAAAGGTTTCCATCTACTCGCTGGAAAAATGTGTTTGTTCCTCTCGTATGATCTAAAGTAACATAAAGGAGAATTATACAAAGTATTCTTTCAATCGTGATAAATACCTAAGTAAAATAAAATAACATGCCAACATTGTGATATTGCTTCATAAGTTTTATCATTTAGTATATTTACCTTAGTTACAATAAAATCGTAAAACGTCTAATGGTGCTGTAATATAAGATCCTCCTCGACATACATTAACTGATCTGCCATTACTGTTTTGAGCTCGCTGAATTCATGCCTCAGAACTTTTAAACATCTCTAAAGAAGCTGATAGATAGAATTACCTGTATGTGAAAATTAAATTTATGCAGCAGAACATTATATATCACGTCAATGTTACTCCAAAAGTGACACTGGAGTATCTCTAAATCACTGATACATTCACCTTTCTTCATTATAACACTCCGACGATGGCCAAATTCATCCCAATAACTGAATAACATAAAAGAAAATTATACAAAGTTATTTTTAATGATAAATACCTAAGAAAAACTTTTCCGGCATGTGATTCCTCGATTTCAACAGAAGCATCGTACAACGAATATCATCGTGAACATCATTCAAAGAATTGCACGTGTCGAAAAATCCAATGCCCAATCTAACAAACCCGATCATTTATCTTCTCATTTCTCACAAAAATTAAAGGAGAATGCTAAATTTATCTTTAAAAATAGGCAAAATTCAAGCAGCTGTAACTTTGTTAAAAATAAACGAAATTTAAATTTTAAAAAAGGATTTTAAAGCTTGAAATTTCTACTTTCGAAAGGTTACTATTATTTTTTAGTTTCTGTGAGGTTGATAATTTTTACATATAAAAAACTACGAGCTAGACGAAATAGAAAACTTTTCTCTCACTTTGTGGGCCTGTCACGTGCACAAAAAAAGATCTGCGAAAATTTTCGACTTCCTAACATGAAAGCTTGAAGTTTTTCTTGCAAAATCTTTTTTTACGATGATTTTTTTAAGAGAGTTATGAGCAATTAAAGTCAAAATGCTCATTTATTATTCAATCCACGATAACTCAGCAACAAAAAATCGTAGAAACATTAAAAAAAAAGATTTTGTAAGGAAAACTTCAAGCTTTCATGTTAGGAAGTCGAAAATTTTCGCAGATTTTTTTTTGTGCACGTGACAGGCCCACAAAGTGAGAGAAAAATTTTCTATTTCGTCCAGCTTGTAGTTTTTTATATGTAAAAATTATTAAACTCATAGAAACTAAAAAATAATGGTAACCTTTCAAAATTAGAGATTTTAAGCTTTAAAATCCTTTTTTTAAATTTAAATTTTGTTTATTTTAACAAATTATTGTAATACAGGAATAAAGATGTTTGTAAATAGCCTAATCTTCTTTACATGTGCATGTGTTTAGTAAAGAAAATTTATTTTTATATGTACAGATCCTTGTTGTTGTTGAACATACAGAAGTGTTATGTTTACATACTATTACTTAGACATACTATCACCTAAGGATATACTATACTAGTACATGCTTATAACATATTACGCTGAGTTGTATTTGTATTCTATGTCGCAAAATATATATGTTATAAACATGTACTGTTTAATGCTTATATGATCCCTAATACTACAAAAATAAATGATATCACAACAAAATTACCTTTTTAAAAAAAAGGTAAAAAAATGGCGTTAAGTATACGCTAGCTCGAAGAAAGTGGTTATCTCAAAAAAACCGATGAGGTATCTTTGTTCCTAAAAAAAAACTGATGTGGTATGTTTGTACCTAAAAAAAACCGATGAGGTATTTTATACTTCTAAAAAACCGATGTGGTATGTTTGTATTTTCACAAAAATAAATGATATCTATAAATTGCCTTAATTATTGCGTTAATTATAAAATGAATATATATTCTTCGGAAATAACTGTTGTATTATTTTTAAAAAATATCTTTGTATTTAAGTGTCTTCTTACACAAGTCATAATAGCTTCATTTTTATTTACAGCCATTATAATATAACCAAATTCCGTTACCTAACTCAACCCAAGTGATATGTATCTTTTTAAATAAATGTTTTCTTGATTGATCTTTAAATAAATCTTTAAATTGCGTTAATCAGAAAGAGAAGATACAATTACAAAATTTTTAATCCAACACAGGAATACAAGGTATTTAAATGCAAAGATGTTAATCGCAAAGATTAAAAACTGTTAAAGAAATAACAATAAAAAATGCAAATATTTTATTGAAATAAAAAAAATTTTGTACAAATACTTAACGCTGCTTTTTTACTCCAGTCACAACAAAATTACCTTTTTTAAAGAAAGGTAAAAAAAGGCGCCAAGTATACGCGCAGCATGTTAGCTCGAAGAAAGTGGTTATGGAGTAAAAAAGCAGCGTTAAGTATTTGTACAAAATTTTTTTTTATTTCAATAAAATATTTGCATTTTTTATTGTTACTTCTTTAACAGTTTTTAATCTTTGCGATTAACATCTTTGCATTTAAATACCTTGTATTCCTGTGTTGGATTAAAAATTTTGTAATTGTATCTTCTCTTTCTGATTAACGCAATTTAAAGATTTATTTAAAGATCAATCAAGAAAACATTTATTTAAAAAGATACATATCACTTGGGTTGAGTTAGGTAACGGAATTTGGTTATATTATAATGGCTGTAAATAAAAATGAAGCTATTATGACTTGTGTAAGAAGACACTTAAATACAAAGATATTTTTTAAAAATAATACAACAGTTATTTTCCGAAGAATATATATTCATTTTATAATTAACGCATTAATTAAGGCAATTTATAGATATCATTTATTTTTGTGAAAATACAAACATACCACATCGGTTTTTTAGAAGTATAAAATACCTCATCGGTTTTTTTTAGGTACAAACATACCACATCAGTTTTTTTTAGGAATTCTAAAATTACGCGAAGGTATCATTGTACATCGTTGCGTCCGCCTGATTAGTTTTCGAACGTATCGTTTTGAGTAGCTTGTTTAGCTGGATTGCTTAAAACACTTGGACTTACCTCGTGATTATTTCTCAGGATCCGCAACAACGAAAAAAATGACAGTCGCTTTCACCGTCTGATCTACTAAGAATTTGCTCTCAGCGCACGCGTATACACAAATGGTCACTCACGGCGCGCACTATGAAAATTGAAACCGTGTTATTTTTTTTTTAATTTCAATGAAACACATTTTAAAATAGACGCAATTATAGAATATTGTCTATAGAATGGAATAAATATTCTTCATGAATCAATAAGTGTGGATATTAATTGATTTTATTATTTTTTAATCAGATTCGGACGCAAATAGGAGCACGGACGCAAATAAGTGCATTTACCTTATCCTCAATATTATATACACTACCTTTCTATCCATTATAAGTTTAAATTTATGATATCAAATATTTTTTTACTGTAGTAAAAGTAGTAGTAAACGTAATAGTTTTACTAACAATAAGTATTTTTTACTGTTTTCAAAAATGTCAAAAGATATTTCCTCGTTATCTAAACGTAGAAAAAACCAATTGCTCAATGCACAAATCGCACGGTACTTGACAGATCACAATCAGCCATCTGCTTCTCGGGTTACATCAGATACAACACCTTTATCTCATAATTGCCACATCGATCGTGTCAGTCCACTCAATTATTCAATTGCCAATGAGATACACAATAACGATCAGTTATCAGTTTCTTCCACGGATTTTGATACTCCTATAACTCAAAGCAATGTCTGTATTCACACGGACGATGCTAATGATATTGGGACAAATCGTATAGCGGAAGCGGAAAGTCCCATACATTTCGAAGTTCACCAATATTCGTCAAGTGACTCTAGTAATGAGTCCTTCGTCGAAACTAATTATGACATTCCAAATAGTGTCTGTTCGGCGCTCATTGTACATAGTAGTAGTAAGTGCATAATAGTTCGTTAGTCGTATTAATTGATAAGTTAAATTTCGGATTATAATGTTACCGGTAACTTCGAAGTCACGGACGACTCGCGCGAAACGTTGGCGGACCGCGATAGTTGGCAATATTCGCGCGACTCACCCGACTCGTGCTGCCCGCCCGCGGGTGGCAGCCCCAAGTATTGGGACCTTTGGTACTCGCTCGCGCCGTACTTACAGGAGCGCGAGCCGGGAGAGTGCCGGAGCACTCACTCCAGTTTCGAACCCCATCGAGGCAGCTCATGGGAGACTGTCGAGTCAGGACTCACGTAATAACCACCAACGAGTCAGGACTCACGTATCGACCACAAGCCAGGACACACAAATAGTTTTGCTTGCCTGCCTGCTTGCTCACGCTCGGCCCCTGCTTGATTGCACGTTCCTCTCCTGCTTGCCTGCTCGCTCCTCTCGCTATCACGGAGAGCTCTCACAGCCAGAAGGAAGGACGACACATGCACAGCCAGCCGGGCAACGATACGGTGAGTCCCTTTATCGCTTATTCGCCTTTTTTCGCATTCGTGAGGGAACGGTCCCTCTGGTCCTTCGAACCATTATATAGATCTCTCGCAAATCCGGGGAGCGCCCCATACCACCCCGAGCAGTGTCGATATGAGTTTAGCAGACCAATTACGCTGCTGGACTGTACAAAATAATGTGCCACACAGAAACGTAAATGCATTGTTGAAAATTCTTTCTTTGTATGGTTATTCTGATTTACCAATAGATGTTCGAACTCTTATGAAAACACCTCGAAATGTGTCGTACAAGATTCAGCCAATGAATAATGGCTATTACGTGCATTTCGGACTAACAGGTGGACTGAAACATTCGATTGCAAAGTACTTTCAAGTTATCCCCTATAAAATAGAAATAAATATAAACTGTGACGGTTTACCTCTGTTTAAAAGTTCGCGAGCTCAATTTTGGCCAATTTTAGTATCAATCGAAACTGATTTCTACACGGAGCCTATCGTTGTTGGCATATACTATGGTGACAAGAAACCTGCTGACGCTAATATCTATCTGAAAGAATTTATCATTGACATGACTGAAATTCTTGAAAACGGCCTTGATATTGATGGTCATAAGTGTTGTGTAATTATCAAGGCAATTGTTTGCGATGCACCTGCAAAGTCGTTTCTCACATATACGAAAGGTCACAATGGATACTTTGGATGCTCTAAATGTATTCAAGAAGAAGATGTAGTGGGCCATCGCATTACTTTTCCTGAAATAAATAGCGAATTAAGAACCGATCATTTCTTTCAACATCAACAACAGCCTGAGCATCATGTGGGTTATTCAGATTTACTAAATTTAAATATAGGTATAGTTTCTCAAGTTGTTTTAGATTATATGCATCTTGTGTGCTTGGGAGTTATCAAACGTCTTATTCAGTTCTGGGTTAAAGGCACTAAAAATGTTCGACTTACTAACGAACAGCTGCAGGCTGCATCAGAAATTATAGAGTCAATGAAATGCTTCATAACTAAAGAATTTTGCAGAAAACCGAGAAGTCTTAACGATATCGATAGATGGAAGGCTACTGAGCTGCGTCAATTTCTTCTTTACACCGGCCCTGTGATTTTGAAATCAGTTTTGCGGAAAGATTTATATAATCATTTTCTTTCATTGAGCGTAGCAATCCGTATTTTATCTGATCCTAAACTGTGTTTGGTTATAAATGATTATGCTCGATCTCTGTTGTGCTGGTTTGTTTCGCATTACGGAGAATTGTATGGTCCGGAATACATTACGTATAATGTACATAATCTCGTGCACCTTTCTTTTGATGTAACCCGATTTGGCTGCTTAGATAAATTCAGCGCGTTTAAATTCGAAAACTGTTTGCAGACAATAAAAAAACAGGTTAAGAATTCGCAAAGACCATTACATCAAATCGTGAATCGTATAACAGAAGAAAATGCTCTACCTATTCAAACTCAATATCGCAAATCGTATCCAATCGTACACTATTCGAGGTCTGCAATGAAGATCAAACGTCTCGAGTTTGATGGATTTTCCATCTCAACAGAAGATTATGAGAATTGTTGCCAATTGAATAATGATTCGATTTTTATCGTAACAAAAATTTTCAGCGATAATAACGTTCTTTACGTAAGATGTAATAAGTATAGCAACACGAGATGACTTTTTTTAGTGCCGTGCGATTCTGAGAAATTTAGCATCTCCCTGATTAATGAAGGATCTATATATGAACGGATTACATTGTTAGCATCGCAAATACAGAGAAAGTGCTTGAAATTGCAAAATCCTGAAGAAACCACCTCGAGTGTAGTGATCCCTTTACTGCAATATAATTATTGACATTTAGAATCCAATCCAATAAAAAAGATCATTCCTCGTATTTTTCAAATCCCTTCCTGCAATCTCATTCCCTCTTGTTCCATTTCGAAATTACCTCGTTTTCACTTACGGTTGGTGGTAGACATGGCGTATGCAGTCGTAATATTCAAAGACAACGAAGTTTCCGAGGTACCATCTAATTGGCTTGAAACAAATGACGAAGAATCGTTATGTTGGTGGCCGGTACATTGCAAAAACGCCAGTACGCTAATAGCAAAAAGATCTGAACCAGATAAAAAGTCGTGGGATAAGTTGCCTGTTGCCATCGAAAAATATCGCAGTAGGTATACTTCTTTATCATAGAATAAAGGAACATCTGCGATATTTTTATTTATAATAAATACTTTTTGCAGCGTCTTATGAAAAGGCTCGAAAGGTCGCGGAGGATGCAAATTATGTAACTACTGATGATGACCAACTCGGGAAAGGACGTAGACAAGTGATGCCCATACGAAAATCGAGCTCCTCATCCGAAGATGCCGAAAATGAAAATCGATCTAAAACTTTGAAGCGGATAAAGGCACGAGAGCCGCGTAAGTTCTAGCCATCGTATATTCTGATTTAACAAATTTTTTGAAAATTGTTATGTCTCGTCGTCTATTCTTCGAATGTCACAAGGGGAGTCTATATAGCGTATTTTCTCCTGTTTGAATCCATTTCGCAATTTGAACTTTTTACAATTTGATTGAACTTGAAATCTCTATGAATTTCAAATCCTTACGTATTATCTCTTGCGCATTCCATCGTGAGCTATTTAAGATGAGGCTGTTTGTAAATTTTTGTGTAGAAATCTCAGTGATGGTTTTACAATGGGTGCTTTCCAGCAACGGAACACAGTCATACACAGTGCGACACAGTGTTACACAGTGTTGACTTGTAGCTGAAACGCTGTTTAGCTTTTTTATTTCACCGCTAGAGGAGGGCAGTCACTTTACATAACCTGATCTAATTTATCACTAGGTTTTTGACGTAAGACACTTGACTTCTCCTCACCCCCGAAGATATAACCTACAAAAAGCCTCACTAGATTTTCTAAATGTCAGAAGATACTTTCGCTGTAAAAGTTAGTATTTTTTAACATCTTATGAATTATTAACTTATTTATCAGATGTATAGAAGAGACTGATATATAAAAAACTGATCAAATTATGTAAATTAAAAAATAAAATGAAATAAATTTGTACTGTAATACACTGTTTTAAAAATGTAAATAATTAAGTATAGTATATGTTTGCAGTTTTACCTTATTAACAAAATTAATTAGTTTTATTAGAAAGACTTCCGGTTGTGTGGAGGAGGTGGGTGGTCGCTCCGAAGTGAAGGAAGATTTCAAGGATGGAGTAAAGGAGCAAGAAGCAATGAAATAAGGAGAAAAAGAAGAGACATATAAAGGAAGGATGGAGGAGGACGAGCACTTGGAGGAGGACCCGGAAGCGCGATAGAACCGTAGTAAGAAGGATGGAGCTGACAAGGAAAGTTTGAGGTTAAGTCGGAACGAGGCGGGAGCAGGAGAGAGGAGGAGAGAAGAGGGAGGAACAGCAAGTAGAGGAACCGGAAACGGCAAGAAGAAGAGGGAGCGGAGAGTATGCGCGAGGTATGGATGGCGCCACAAGGTGCGGAAGACGCACAGAAGAGGAGAGGCGAGGGAGTGCCGAAGAGAGATTCGAGATGGCGTGGTGTGCCGAAGTAGTGCTGAGACGGCGCGGGGTGGCGGCCCCTCCAAAAGAGTGGGTTGGCACCACTGCGGGGCGTCGAAGCGCGGCACGGCGCGTGCGGCGACGAGTTGATGCGACCGGTGGGGGACCGCCGGCCGCGGCGGTGGAAACGCGCTCTGGCGATCGACGGGTGGCACCCGTGTGAGGTGCCGAGAAGAAATTTAAGAACGCACGGTGCGGCTTGATACCCAAAAAGCGTGAGAGCATCAGGTCAGCACGAGGTCTTTGAAGGGATACAGGAATAGAGAATGCGAAGAAGGAAAGGAGCTGAGGGCTACTCAGAAGAGCGTAAGTGGCAGAAGTAAATTAGGAGCGAAAGATAGTGAGAGGACGGAGGATGGCGGTGAGGAAGGCAGGGGCAACCACAAACGAGTAGATAGGTTAAGTTGGCGGTAGAGAGAGGTGAAAAGGCGGACAAGTGCAGCGCACTAATATAAAGCTCTGTTTAATATAGCGACAAAGGAGAAGATGTCGGGAACAAGACACAGGTCGGAGGAGGCTGAGCGGGCGGAGGAAATCGTGAGGGAATTAAGAGAGATAGGACTAGGAATTATGGAGGAACTTAGACGAGAGGGAACGGAAATCAGGAATGAAATGAAGAAGATAAGGGAACAGCTAGAAAAGATCGAGAAGAGGCAGATCGAAATGATCCAGATCAAGGAGAGTGAACAGAAGGAGAGAGAGACAGAGGAGGCAGAGAAGAGTAGAAGAGGAATAACGATGAAGGAGGAGGCAAAAGAAGAGAGAGAAGAGAGCAATGAAGGAAGATAGAGTGAAGAAGATTGGGGAAAAGATTGGTGGGAGGAAGCGGTAAGCGAGGAGGAAAGGAGAAGTGAAGGGAGGAGGAACGCGAGCGAGAAAGAAGACGAAAGATGCAGTGAAAAAAGCGAGGTTAGGAAAGTTGAAAACGGGACTGACGAAAGAGACAAGGAAAAAGGACACACTGCAGAAAGGAATAGGGTGTGGCGAATGACGGAAGAGAGAGAGGAAGAAGTAAGAAGGAGAAGAGAACGGAAGAAAAGAGAGGCGGCACGAGAAGAAGAAAGAGAGAAAAGGGAAAGAGCCGAGCAGAAGGAAAGAAGCCTCATATGGAGAAAAGTGACAGGAGAAGGGCTAAAGGAAAAAAGAAAGTTCGTGGAAACAATTATGGAAAGAGTGCTGGGGAGAATAGTTCCAATAAGAAGAGTAAGGGAGGCGGCGGGCACGGACTAGAAGGGAACAATTTTTATGGAACTTGAAGAGGTAGATGACAAGGAAGAATTAATTAGAAGGAGCGACGAGATCTGGAGAAGATGGGAAGTAGGAGTCGATGAGCTCCTTACGATGGAGGAGAGAGTCTACAAACACAAGTTGGTCAAAAAAGCAAGGGAGGAAAGGCAGAAAGGAAGGTCAGTGATCCTAACGAATAGGAGGCACTGGATAGATGCGGAGGAAATGAAATGGGATGAGGAGAGAGGTACATGGAAGAGGATCTGGGGGCCTATTACGGTTTTTGGGTGAGCTCACTCACTTTTCACATTTTCATCTCACGTGACTTTGTTCACCCGATTACAGAAGTGTCGAGTGAAACTGCGAGATCACTAGGCACTTCCAGCTTAGTGATTTCACATTTTCACGAAACTGCGATCCGCCGATAGCGTCATAGACTATGTTTCCATCGAGGGTTCAAATCGGGTCAGAGTCAGCCAGTTAGCCAATAGTTATGCTGGTTACAATTGCATTTAGGTTAATTCCGTTATAACCAGCATAACTTGGCTAACTGGCTGACTCTGACCCGATTTGAACCCTCGATGGAAACATAGTCATAGTAAAAAAATGAGGTTAAAAGTGAAAAATTATAAAGAAGTTTACCATGTGCTCATTTTATTCGACTGTATTTTCAATTTTCATTGTAAACGTGAGTTTTAAAAAAATGTAACCTCCAAAAGTATGAAAAATCGGATTTACCTGAAAAGACTGCGGAATTCATTTTCCGGAATACTAAATGGATCTGAGGCGTCCCGTAATCTCCTTCGTATTCTCAGCATTGTATTATCTCGATGTTGCATAAATTCCGCGATCATTAAATTATCCATTGTAACGAACAGTCTTTTCTCTTCGTCACTCTTGTTTGATTTCACCTTTTCACCTAGAAATTTCGTGTCGAGCCCGCTCACGCGAATAATTTCGTATTTTCGTTGGGTGAGATCAACGGTAATTGGGTGAGCAACTCACTTCCGTCACTTTCACCCAATCCGAGAACCGTAATAAGCCCCCTGAAGGCCTTTTTGACGAAGAAGAGATACGGACACGGTGGAAGGAGTGTATACCAGGAATGTAACAATGTATGAGTGTGCGTGCGTGAATGACAATTAAGTAATTGAGGACTAGAGGTTAACACACGGCAAAGGTGCTGATGAAATGGTCTATACTTGAATTAAAAATATGATACAGAAACAGACAAAGTAAAGAAGGTTATTGCCATAGGACAGCGTAGCTATGTGGGGTGCGTGAGAGAGAGAAAGAGAGAGAGTGTGTGCGTGTATGCGAGGGTGAGTGAAGGAGAGAAAGAGGGAGAGGTAAAACGGAAGTTTGAAGGAGAATAAAGTAAAGCTATATAATAGTAGGGTAGCAAGTGCATATTATGAATGTAACAACGAGTGAGTGTGTGTATGTTGAATGATAGTAAGTATTGAGTGTTAAAGCCAACATAATGTACAAATGTAAATATAAAGGTGCTGATGTAATATAAAGTATTATTAAATGTAGCGGGAAGAAAGCTAAAAAATAGCAAAGGCAGAGAAGGTTAATAGGTTGCTAAGACAGCGTAGCAATGGGGAACGCGGGAGAGAGAGTGAGAGAGAGAAAGTGTGTGTGTGTGTGTGTGTGTGTGTGCAGGTGAGTGTGTGTGTGAGGGAGAGGAAGTCGCTGAAGAGGGGGCCGGGGTGAGGTAAAGGAAGGGGAGGGTGGGTACTGTTAGTATATGAGATCGCCCAATGGCCAGGCTTGGAAAGGAAATGCTTGTAAAGGGTTGGGTACGTCCCTATAAAACGCCAAGTGTATCAGATAAGAGGAGGTCAATGAACAGAGGACAGGTAAAGGTTTGGGCACGTTCCTAAAAAACGCCATGTATCCCGAGAAGGGAATCATTATTTATCCTTAATAAAAAAAAAAAAAATAGTTTTATTAATAAATTGGTAATTATTCAGTTTACACCCCTCACCTCCGATTTTGATGAACTTAGGCTTAATCGACGCGTTTTTGCTCAAAACGACCGAATCTGGCAGAAAAAAGTGTCGCTCTGCCCCGCGAAGCGAGATATTAACAGTTAAAGTTGACAGGAATCAGGTTATGATTCCTGTCATACCGACGAGATGAAGCAACACTGAACATGCCCTGCGGCCACATGCGCATGCTCAGTGGCCGCACGCGCATGCTCAGTGGCTGCACGCGCATGCAAAAGTGCGCCAATTTTAAATATGATGACTAGTCAATCGTGCAGAATAACCAAGCGTCTTGATTCAAGCAGTTAGGTATCACGCTGGGAGTTTGTTTAGTTTTATTATGCGGGGGAAGGGGCTCCGCCGCAGGCGGAGCCCCTCCCCCGCCTAATTGCGTACTGTTTATACATACATGTACTGTATACATGCGTATAAACAGTACGCCGCAGGCGGAGCCCCTTCCCCCGCATAATAAAACTAAACAAACTCCCAGCGTGATACCTAACTGCTTGAATCAAGACGCTTGGTTATTCTGCACGATTGACTAGTCATCATATTTAAAATTGGCGCACTTTTGCATGCGCGTGCGGCCACTGAGCATGCGCGTGCGGCCACTGAGCATGCGCATATGGCCACAGGGCATGTTCAGTGTTGCTTCATCTCGTCGGTATGACAGGAATCATAACCTGATTCCTGTCAACTTTAACGGTTAATATCTCGCTTCGCGGGGCAGAGCGACACTTTTTTCTGCCAGATTCTTTCATTTCGTGCAAAAACGCGTCTATTAAGCCTAAGTTCATCAAAATCGGAGGTGAGGGGTGTAAACTGAATAATTACCAATAAATTATATAATTTATAGATGAATATGAAAGAAAAAGTAGCAATCAGTCTTCTAATGGAGAGTACAGCCAACACCAGTACAAGTACAGAGGACACAAGTACCAGTGATATAGACTGGAACAATACTAGTCTTTCAGCCAGTAATATATCTTCAAGCAGTGAAGAAAACGATAATTATTCATTGATATTTCCTCTAATGAAATATTTATTGAGTGGACATAAGAGAAATCGAGTTGAACATTATCTTCATATTGTGGATAGCTGGACAGACTTAGAATTTAAGGAGCACTTACGAATCAAGCGTATCACAGCAATTCGATTAATAGGTAATGTTCAGCATTAATCTTTGTGTTTGACCATTTTATAATTATTTTATAATTTTTGAAACCTATAGTTCTTTACATATTCTAGATGAATTGCATGAAAGTGGATCTATACCTTCACATTCGTTTGGAGTGAAACCAATTGAAGCAAAACTCAGTTTTGTTATATTTTTGTGGCACTTGGCGAATACAGAACCTCTACGAACTATATCAGATAGATTTGATGTTTCAATTTCTTCAGTCTTTCGTGTAATTCGCCGAGTAACAGCTTGGATCTTGACAAAATTAGATAACGTTATCAAATGGCCCGAAGGACAACATGTCGCATATGTTTCTCATCAGTTTTATTCCAAAAGAGGCATTCCAAATATAATAGGAGCTATTGACTGCACTCACATTAGGATAGAAAAACCTAATGTAGAGAATGCAAGAGACTATTGTAACCGGAAAAAATACTTCTCTGTAAACCTACAAGCAGTCGTAGATGCGGATATGAAATTTACTAACATATACTGTGGTCAGCCCGGTTCTCTCCATGATGCAAGAGTTCTGAGAAAATCTGCATTGTACAATTCAGCTAATGAACTGCGACGCTTTTTCCTCCGGTCTCGCAATCCGGAGGAAGGCTATCGGGGATTAACTTACCGATGTAACAATTCTCACTTAATCTGGGCGCCAGGCGCGACTATGCACGCCACCGAACACAATACTACGATTAATTTATTTGTGAATTTGCCCGAAGACTCAGGGCGGGGCTTTTGGCCGGCGGGAATTTGGAGCGGGGCGATAAGCAATTAGAGCACACACAGAAATAAAATAGAAACAATATATTTGAAAGAAAAGAAAACAAAAAGAATATATTAGAGCGTGTAAACAGAGATAGGAGAGATATGCGAAATCAATCGGAATCTTTACGGTAGCGCGATACTTAATAACTAAGACGAGGTAACGGACGCGAATACTTAGAGACTACCGCAAGACGACGAACGCGAATATGTTGACAGATGACCAACACAAATACCTGACGAACGCGACTGCTTAGAAAGCGCAAGATTTTAACGCGAATACTTAGAAGCTAACGCAAATCACCCGCGATAACATAACTCAAAGAAGCCGACGCAATTAATATGTCGGCTGATCCGATTACCGCGATAGAACGCACCTCAAAGGTACCGACGCAATTAACGAATTTTCATCGCGAGTTCGACTCGACGATTCCGCACGGACGAATACTCTACAACGCGACACAATCAAGTACGCTATAACACGACATGTACAACGCGGCCGCATGCCACGTACACAAAACCTATGTGACTTTCGCTGGTGGTACTCGGGCGTTTACGATCCCGTACGCAACACGAAACACGAAATTAGACACGTATCGCGGACGATCCCGCGGTCAGCCACGCGAATCCCGTCTCGCACGAAGTCCAGCGATTCCGCGGTGCCACGCCGATCCCGGCGATCGCTGCCAATGCCAATTAACGGTCTCCGCAGCCCGAGTGCGTAGCGTCACAATAACGGGGTCGAGTGTCCTTCAAAATACATGACCACTCGACACCCGCTTAACACGATTATTACCGCGATCTTCCCGGCGCGACTCCCGTCGTCACGCGCCGCCCGATCGCGCCCAACACACGAGACGACACACTAACGAAACGAACGCGTATGACTGTCGGCCGCGGCGGAATTCCCGGGGAAGGCCCCCTTCGGTCTCTACCTACTTGAAGTTCTGCTGTCGGCGAGGCCCCGGCGAGGATTCCGATACGATCCTCTCACTAAGAACTCTAAAGGCGGTAACGACACACGACCGGTAACTCTTCACACATCCGGGGCCGGCGCCTCGAGCAGAACGTCCGATTTATCGCGAAGACGCCAGGGTGGTAACCTTACAATAAGTCGAGGCTCTCTCAATGTCCAGGTGGTCCGCCTCGAGGCTGGCGATGCGTCCCTCTCAACGGCTGGCACGACAGTGCCGGGACGATGGCGTGTCGGGCTCGCGCCGGCTCCCCGCGCCTCCACTGCTGCGACGCCGTTGCTCGCGCCTCCACCTCGGCGCGGCCTTTTCAAACGAGTCCGGCTGTCCTGGCCGCGACTCGTAGCTCGGCGCAACGTGTGCCAGGCTGGCCGGGCCATGGCCACGTCGCCGGCAACCCTTGGGGGCGACGGTCATGAGGACGGGCCCTTCCTCGTGCCGTTCCATCCGCCCTGGCCCCTCGGGCACTATCTCAGGGCGTCCCCCGGGCGTCTGCGGTTGTCACTGGCCGATGGTGCCGAGCGCGGGATCGAATCTCCATGGGCGCCCGTCGTGGCTAACGGGGAGGCGCGGAAGCGGCCCGACCTACAGCCACGTCTCCCAGCCGTCTCCTTGTCCTCTTAATTTCCCTCGTTGCGGCTCATGGCCGTTACAAATGTGCTCCGGTCATCCCTGGCAATCTTTCCTACGAACTTAAATACTAAAATTAATCTAATGTTAGGACCCTTCCCCGCTCCGCGCGAGGGAGCATCCCCGAATTCCCCTCGACCGAGCCCGTCCGGAAAGTGGACGCGACTTGTCACGTCACAGAACATAAAGAAATTATGTTTCCAGATAAAAAAATTATAATCGGGGATTCTGCATATCCATCATTACAGTTCCTCCTTTCCGTGATAATGGTCATCTTACTCCTTTGTAACGGCCTATCTTATGTGTCGAACGCGGACTAGCTCGCCGGATCAGGGGTTCGACGGATGGCCCAGAGACAATAATCAGATTACAATGCACATCAGACAAGTTTATTCAGTTGGATACATACAGAACGCGTCGGCAGGCGGGATTACAATCCAGTAGCGGGTCGCGGTATTACAATTAAAGAACGCGATATGTACAACGAAAGGCCGTGCCGGTGCACTCGGCGCGGGATGGCCGAACGCGGTGCGCGACGCAGCGGTGACGGCACGCGATATTACAATAACGGGACGACACGCGGTCTTACAATTACGGAACGTGATATCTGCGGCGAACGGCAGTGCAGATGCACTCGATGCGGTACGGTAAAGCTACGGGACGCGATATTACGATTACGGAACGCGATACCTACAGCTACGGGACGCGGTATTACGATTATGGAACGCGATATCTACAACGAAAGGTAGGGTCGATGCACTTGATACGCTATGGTAACGCTACGGGACGCGGTATTATGATTTCGGCACGCGATATCTTAGATCCGCGGTATCGAGGATGTTGGGGCCCCGGGCCGCGGTTACGAGAGCCCTCGTTACGAGGCCGAGCGTGCTCGACCCCACGTAGCCGCGTCGTCGGGGTAGCGGGAAGGAAGTCGGGGACACCCGAGAGCACTCGGTCGAGACTCGGAGCTCCGAACCTCGTTTTGTGTGTCGCCTAGGAAATCGGTCGGGTAGGCTTCGTCGGGAACAGCGGAATGCCGGAGTGGAGACGAAGTGTCTTGTCTCGCCGGAGCGTCGGCTTATATATCCCGGTTCGGCGGGCCCGGTGGGAGGGAGGCCGATCGTCAGGCGCGCCGAGTGGGGCGTGCGGACGCGCGTTCGTCTTCGGCGCGGTTCGGCTCCCTTCGGCGCTCGTCGGCGCCGCGCGAGGAGAAGGCCCCGGTGCCGCGTTTTTGCCCGCGCACCCGGGGCCGGTGGAGTGTTTAAAAAAGATGTGGGCGCACCGCGCCCTGTTCTCGCCCGACGGGTGGTCGGTCGGGCGGCATCCGGCGGGTGGTTGCCGGGAACGATGCTTGTGTTCGGGGTGCATCGTTACACCTTTTCAGACCGAATTTAATTTCATACATTTTTCAACGCGTATGGTTGTAGAAAGAGCATTTGGGTATTTGAAAGGACGTTTCCGACGAATTAAATTTTTTTCGGAATATCGCGACATGCCATTCATTGCGAATACTATTGTAGCTGCATGTATCTTACACAATTTATGTATAAATTGTAATGATGACAATTTTAATTATGATAATGTTGAAATTGAGGAACCGAATGATAATATTGATGTAAATGATGATCATAGCGAAAATAATTGCCGATTTCAAGAAGATCGAAGGATGCAATTATTCATGGAAATATTTGGCCAGGAATAAACAATGTATTGTTATGTATAAGTTGTAAATAAAAGTATTTAGCCATAACAGCTTGAATATGAACATCATATTTTATTATAAAAGTATCACAAATGTATGCTATCATCCAATAGCATAAACATATTTCTTACAAATTAACACAAATAGTGAATATTATAATTATTTAACATATAATAATTGCAAAACGTAGGAACAAAAAATAATAGAACAAGTTTGAAATATTAATAATTAACCTGATGACTATACTATACTAATAGTAAATAACAAAATTAGAGAAGCTAGTTTCGTAAAAATGCAGTTATTAATTATTATAATTATAAGTAGTTATAGATTATCGAATACTGACCTTTAATAAAAATGCACTTTATAATTTAAATAATTAAGAGTAAATAATAGCAATCTACTTGTTGGAATCATCACAGATGATTTTTGTATTCATTTTTTTAATAAATAATATTTTAATAATTACATTTAATTGCAGTACGTATTATAAATTTCTGATGTTACGTGCTAAATGACATCCTAATTGCAACTAAATTATAAGGTATTTGTACTTGTTGGCGAATTTGGTTGTCGGGCGTAACTCCGGCTTCACCAATTTGAACAAGACAGGCCGGGTCGACCCCGACAGGGATCCAGAGTGCGGAGAATGAGCGGACACTGCGTTTACCACAAAGTATGCGTTTATTGTACAAAACGTTTCTGCCGAGGAGGTTTTACAGAGGTGCGGCAGAGGTGGTCGCGGCGTGCATGTGGTGCACGTATGATCCGCTGGCGCGACTGGAGCACACGGAACGCACTTGAGACGCTCGTAATAACTGCCGAGACGCGCACTTAGAGTTCGATTAATGTTCACCTCTCGCGTGCAGCGAGGGTGAAGCTGCAGACGCACGGAGGCGTAAATGTTCGTCGCCGCACAGTGAGCGCGGGAGCGAGCGCACGAGAGGCGCGGTGGAGAAAGTCCGTGAGACTCTTCTCGCGAGTGCCTGGATGGCACGACAATTGCAAGCTGGATGCACAACGGGGCGTAAATCCGCGTGGACCGATACTTGACTTGACGAAGACACGACGGCTATGTTCGACCGCGTGATTCGGAGTAGAAATTGAGCGCGACGGGTGCAAGTCGGCTGTACAACGTTCCGCTTGAACGGCCCGATAATCTGCTACTGAAGGGACCGGAGCTCTCGCGGGTCCGTTTCCGGAGTTTTCGGTGACGCGACAATGAAAATGGGCCAATAAGCGCGTTTCGCAGGATCACGGGATCCTGGCGTGAACGGATCGATAGCGCGCCGCGAGAGACCGCGCGGTCAGGGGTGATGAGGGGTGCGGCGCGAAGTCGCCTCGTTCAGGGGGCGGCTCAGGGATGGCGTTACCGGTATCGATCGCGGTGATCGATCGCGACGCTTGCAATCCTGAACAGTACTGAATTAAAAAAAACAAAAAAGAATAAAGACAGTACAATATTTTGTCATTAAAAAATAAATTCTAGAATATGTAGAACATTTAATCAAAACTTTGTCGTAAATGTAATAATAATTGAAGATAAATGATCATATCTCGGGGTTTATATGTGGATATACATAAATTTCTGTGTTCCATATTTGCATATTTTTTTATTCGGTCCTTTTCAACCATCTATTCATAATAATAGTCAAAAACAATGACCGATTTATCTTCAATTATAGATATACACTAGTGTCAAAACATTAATAATAATCATCTACTTTTTAACTATCAGAATCATCGGAGATGTCTTTTATATTTGCGTCATTTAATAGTTTTTTCAATAATTTGCATTTTGTTTTTTCTATCTTTATTATTTCAGCGTGCTTATTTTCCTTATCCTTCAGTCTTTTTTCTGATAATTCCCTTTTCTGTTCTATCTGTTTTCTATTTAAACTTACCATTTGTTTCTTTAGCGTTAAGTTTTCAGTCATTCTGTTTTCAGATTGTTCATGCTTCTTATCACGTGCAGTATCTCTTATTTCTTTGTTTTCTAGAAATTTAAGCCACTGTTTTTCAATGTTCAATTTTTTGTTTGCCAAGTTCGAACTTGTTCCATGTGGGAGACGAGCTGCTGCTTTTGTATTTTTATTATTCATCAATATCGAGGCAACTGAATCTGTAGAAGAAGAAGAGGCGATGGGACTTATAGGAAGAGATATAACCGCAGCCGACGGTGACGATTTGGAAGCACAATTTGCAACATCTTTTTGGCCGGATAATGCAGACTTAGACTTTTTTTGGCTCGATTATTTGACTCGATACGGTGTGGGCAGCAATAGCATCTTTATTTTTGCCAAGTATTTCGTCTAATTGATTGTACCATTTAAATTCAATTTTGCCTCTGCCTGATTTGTTGTTGTTATCACAACATTCTTTGTATTTTTTTGTAAGATGTTCATTTTCCATCTGACTTGATCACTGGACATCTGTAGAAAATAATTTTTTGAATTAAAAACATGTAACATAATAATATGGTGTGTACACACACACACACACACACACACACACACACACACACACACACACGCACGCACGCGCACACGCCCACATTAATACTCAAAGTCCAGTTTCATCTATATAATTCGAGTGAAGAATCAACAGAGAGATTGAGAGAATTGGAAGAATTTAGAAATGGTAAGTAAGAATAATAATTAATTAGTTAATTGTATATAGATGTTTTAATCGTTTATACGATTTCTTTCAATATATAAAATTTTAGCATTAGAAGATGGTCAGGACGAGATATTAATAACTGCAATGATTGAATTTGAAAGATCACAAGATAATATAACATTAGAATGTGAGAAGAAAGAAAATTGTAAGGAGGAAAAGAAGGAAGAAAAGAAGGAGGATGATAAGGAGAAAAAGAAGAAGCGGAAACAAGACGCTGCCAAGGATGAAAAAAATCACAAGAAAAAAAAATTATAAATTACAATTATTATCTAAATAAATATTATTCTTTATATATATGTATTTTATATGTATAAATGTATATATATTTATTAAAAAATATATAAATTGTATATAAATTGTAACTGTACCATAAAATTATTATTATTATAAACTTGAGACAAGGTTGGCTATGAGAGTCGACGCTGTTCTCAGTGCGTAAGTGATCAAATCACTGATTTATTCAATGTGTATACATTCGATTCGTACGTTTCGGCTCGGGATTGAGCCATCTTCAGCGAAAAAATAATTAAGTTACTCCTACTCTCCAATCCTGTTGAGCGAGTTTCCGGCTTCAAAGATCCAAAAACATTGACTATTCGATCGATATCTGTAATAATTGTCTTTCTATAAAACGAGTCAACTCGAACAACATTAATAAACTCACACAATAGTCCGGAGAAAAGAAGTATCGCAAAGCCATACAGAAATATAAGATATCATCCGAAAAGATAAAGAATTACAAATGAGACGGAATCAACGAACTTGTCCGTGTGACGGTCACGAAATATCTACCGTTAGTTTAGTCAAGTCATGTGTCATGGTAACAAATTTTGATAAATAAACGCTGAGATATAAGGGTCGACAATATAAGAAATTTAAAACAAACCAAACAGTCAGTATTATGACGAGGTATGTACACTGGCAATAGGCATGGTTTACAATTTATTTAACATTGATACATAGGCGTGGTGAAGAAATTCTGTATCTGTTTGAGAATTGAGGCTATTCTTTTGTAGCTTGATATATGCCATTTCTGACACTAATTATTATTATTATACATGTCTCTTGCTATACATATCACACACACACACACACACACACACACATACGCACGCACACGCACGCAACACAAACCACACCCACACCCACACACACACACACCACCCCCCCCCCACGCGCACACACACACACACACACACACCACACACACGCGCGCGCGCGCGCGCGCGCGTATCGCTCTCTCTCTCTCCCCCTCTCTCTCTCCCTCTCTCTCCCTCTCCCTCCCTATCCCTCCCTTCCCTCCCTCTCCCTCCCTCTCCCGCCCTCTCCCTCCCTCTCCCTCTTTCTCCCTCTCTCTCCCTCTCTCTCCCTTTGATAGTGTAGATTTTGAAATATTGGAAGGCATGGAAGAGTGCAATATAGCGGATAAATTTAATACATATTATGTAAAAAGTATTAGAAACATTGTGCAATCTATTAGTAATAAGGAGATAAAAGGCACAGGTAGGAGATCTATTTACGTAATTGAGAATAAGGGAATTATGGAAAATTTTGAGCCAATTACTGTAAGAGACCTGGAACAAATTGTTAGGGAACTACCACGAAAGAACGGAACAGAGGAAGGGATAAATAGTAATATACTGAAAATGGTGCTACCGGTAATAAAAGATGAGTTTGTAGGGGTAATTAATGATTCGCTTAGGACAGGTAAATTTCCAGAAGGATGGAAAACATCCACGATAATACCGATACCAAAGGTAAACAAACCAAAAAAAGCGAGCGAGTATAGGCCGATTAATATGTGACCGATATATGAAAAAGTGTTAGAGTTAGTTGTTAAAAAAGAGTTGGATAAATTTATAGAAGATAATGAAATACTAACCGAATACCAATCGAGTTTTAGGAAACAGCAGTCGTGTGAGACAGCAATTCAAAGTTTGATCGAGGAATGGAAATTGATAATTGAGGAGAAAAAAATGGTAGGAGTGTTATTCTTGGATCTCAGGAGAGCGTTTGAGACAATTGATAGAGTAAGATTAATGGAAAAATTATATCAGTATGGAATAAGAGGAGTGGTATTGGAATGGATAATATCGTATTTAAGTAATAGAAAGCAGCAAGTTAGATTCAATGATATATGTTCTAAGATAATTGAGACAATATATGGCGTGCCTCAGGGATCCGTATTAGGACCTCTATTGTTTATTTTGTATATAAATGATATAGTTAAAGTCTGTCCGGAGGGAAGTATATTTAGATTATTTGCAGATGACACGACCGCAAGTGTAACAGGAGAAAGTTGTGAGGAATTAGAAATAAAACTAAATATGGTGCTCGGTATACTCGAAGAATGGATGAATGTGAATATGTTAAAAATGAATGCAGATAAGACCAAATATATGATAGTTAGAAGTATAAGGAAAGAAATAAAAACAGACATAATTGTAAAAAGTTTGGATGGAACTGTAATAGAGCGTGTCGAGATAGCGAATCATCTGGGTGTAATGATTGATAGTAAACTCCGCTGGGAGGATCACTGTGATTATATGTTAAAGAAAATAGGGAAAAAAGTGAGTTTTCTGTATAGAATAGGATATGATATATCGGTGTACACTAGATGTACTGTGTATAAGTCTATCATAGCGCCTCATTTTGAATATTGCGCAACGTTATTAGTAGGCATGGGTGAAACGCAACTGAATCGACTGCAAGTGGCACAAAACCGTGCAATGAAAGTCATACTACAATGCTCGCGATATACAAAGGTTGAATTGATGCTGCAAACACTTAAGTTTATGAATGTAAGACAGAGGCTCATGTACAATGTATGCACGTTTATTTTTAAGATAGTAAGAGGCATAATGCCAAAACATTTAAGTAATAGGATAGTAATAGTAGGAGATGTGAGTGGACGGCAAACGAGGTAGGCTGAGAATATTAGAATTCAATATCGCAGGACGAGAAGCGCACAAAAAAGTCTATTTTATGAGGGTTGGATATGTATAACGCCCTACCGATGGAAATTAAGCAATGCGAAAGACTTGAACCATTCAAACGTAGGTTAAGAGAATTTATTGTACCTCATGTAGAGGAATTAAGTTAAGGATATTTTATGTAAAAAATAGCCGAGAAGGCTAATAAAGCTCAATCAATCAATCAATCCCTCTCTCTCCCTCTCTCTCCCTCTCTCTCCCTCTCTCTCTCTCTCCCTCTCTCTCCCTCTCTCTCCCTCTCTCTCCCTCTCTCCCTCTCTCTATTAATATATGTAAGTAATATTTTGAAAAAATTGAAAAATTTATGATATATAGATTTATATAAATTTATAGAGAGAGGGGGGAGAGAGAGAAAGAGAATGAGATTGAGAATATTTGATGAGAGAAAAAGAGACAGAGAGAGAGAGAGAGACAGAGAGAGAGAGGGAGCAAATAAAATTGAGAGAGAGGGAGAGAGAAAGAATCGAAGTTATTAATCTATTATATATATTTTTTTTTTCAAAGGACATCAGTAGCGAAAAATTTAGAGGAAAAAGAAGTAGCAAAAATCAGCATAATGTAACTAAATTTGAATTAATGCTTCTTTTTCCTCTAAATTTTTCGCAGCTGATGTCATTAAAAAAAATATATATGTGACATTCCACGTTAAGTGGCCCCTCCCTCTGTCCAAAAATTGAAGCGACTTTAAATATTGAGTTTGGGCTTAAAATGTTCGTATAAGCGAGGGCTTTCGAAATTTGAGTGGCCTTTTTGAAAAACTCCATAACCCCATGACCCCATAAGCAAAATAACCCAAAAACCTGATGAAGTGATCTTACAATATGATTTATACGACTTGTCTCATCTCAATAATCGCTTTAATTAAGCTGTTTGGCCCTAAAACCCTCATAAACTATTAACCCCATGATCCCTTGATCTTATAACCCTCAAAACCCCATAACCCCATAACCATATAGCCCCATAAGCTTCTAAACCCCTATAATCGAAACCATCGCACTTTGATTATCTTTCTATACCTCCGTAATCCTGTAATTCCATAACCCCTTGACCCTAAAACACCAAAACCCCATAACCCCATAACCCCATTCTGGAATATGCCCAATTACAAATTTGAATACGCATCATGTCTTACCTGCACAATGTTACGACTCATTCCAAAAACTGCATTACCATGTCGTCAGTATCCAAAAACTCCATAAAAATCATAACTTAATGAGTCTGATCTTGTAATCCATTCAAAATTAGTGTTTTCTCAAAATTTGTACTGGTTTTAGCGTTACCCATCCTGACCACGTGGAGGTACCAGTCATCCCAGGACTTACCTGCTTAAAGCAGGGGCACCTACGCCAGGAACAAAAAGAAAGCTAATTGAATGAGAGACGTGATTGGTCTACGAGTTAAGGGGCACCTACGCCAGGAACAAAAAAAAAGCTAATTGAAAAACATTATTAAGAATATGACATATTATTTTATATTATTACACCCATCACATCTCCAAATCCAAATACGTTTTTTTTTTTGTTCCTGGCGTAGATGCCCCTGCTTTAAGCAGGTAAGTCCTGGGTTGACTGGTACCCCCACGTGGTCAGGATGAGTAACGCTAAAACCAGTACAAATTTTGAGAAAACACTAATTTTGAATGGATTACAAGATCAGACTCATTAAGTTATGATTTTTATGGAGTTTTTGGATACTGACGACATGGTAATGCAGTTTTTGGAATGAGTCTTAACATTGTGCAGGTAAGACATGATGCGTATTCAAATTTGTAATTGGGCATATTCTAGAATGGGGTTATGGGGTTATGGGGTTTTGGTGTTTTAGGGTCAAGGGGTTATGGGATTACAGGATTACGGAGGTATAGAAAGATAATCAAAGTGCGATGGTTTCGATTATAGGGGTTTAGAAGCTTATGGGGCTATATGGTTATGGGGTTATGGGGTTTTGAGGGTTATAAGATCAAGGGGTCATGGGGTTAATAGTTTATGAGGGTTTTAGGGCCAAACAACTTAATTAAAGCGATTATTGAGATGAGACAAGTCGTATAAATCATATTGTAAGATCACTTCATCAGGTTTTTGGGTTATTTTGCTTATGGGGTCATGGGGTTATGGAGTTTTTCAAAAAGGCCACTCAAATTTCGAATGCCCTCGCTTATACGAACATTTTAAGCCCAAACTCAATATTTAAAGTCGCTTCAATTTTTGGACAGAAGGAGAGGCCACTTGACGTGGAATGTCACATATATAATAGATTAATAACTTCGATTCTCTCTCTCTCTCTCTCTCTCTCTCTCTGTGTCTTTTTCTCTCATCAAATATTTTTAATTAAATAGGAATAGGTTTGTTCCGAATGAGATAAATATAATTTATTAAACACAAAATATTAGAAACTTACATATAAACATTTATAACATTAATAATAAATAACATAATAATATTAATGCGTATAATATTTATAATATAACATAAATTATTACATGTGGATATAATTGATAATAGTTTTATTTCTGCGGCCACGTTCGCATCCACGGCCACGTCCGCGTCCGCGTCCACGTCCTCGGCCTCTTCCTCCTCTGGCCCATCGAGTTTTATTTGTTCCTGTAAAAAAATATAAAATTATATATTTACTTATGGTACTACTATTTATTTTTATTTAGTATTATTTATTATTCTATAATTACGATGCAATATATCATTTTCAATTTCTGGTGGTACTGGTGGAATCTCAGCAGCCATCACTGCAGGCTGTGGATTGTTAGTATCAGCCACCACTGCAGGCTGTGGATTGTCAGCAGCCACCTTTGCAGGTTGCAAATTGTCAGCAGCCACCACAGACTGCAATGGTGGTTGCTTGGCCAAAGCAGCGGCCAGTTGCCGCTGCAACTCCTGCAACTTCCTCTTTAAGTACAGATTTTCAGCATTAAGGTTTTCCGCAATGTTATTCTAAAAAAAGATATATAAATATATATAAATTAATTAATAACCGCAATTTCTTTTTCTCTCTATCTCTCTCTTAACCTCATTCTCTCTCTCTCTCTCTCTCTCTCTCTCTCTCTCTCTCTCTCTCCTCTCCCCCTCCCTCCCTCTCCCTCTCCCTCTCCCC
The DNA here is from genome assembly GCA_035220575.1 of Temnothorax rugatulus. Classification (NCBI taxonomy): domain Eukaryota; kingdom Metazoa; phylum Arthropoda; class Insecta; order Hymenoptera; family Formicidae; genus Temnothorax; species Temnothorax rugatulus. The sequence goes on from JASTWL010000341.1 coordinate 55,835, forward strand.
CTCCCCTCCCTCCCCTCCCCCTCCCCCTCCCCTCCCCCTCCCCCTCCCCCTCTCCCTCTCCCTCTCCCTCTCTCTCTCCGGTGTCATGTGAGTATGCCAAGACGTCTTGTATATCGCTCTGCATTTTGAGAACATTTTCTGCTGCCTACTGCCCTCCGGGGCCTTCTCGTTCTAGTGCATGGATTGCAGAGCTTGTTTGCTTGCCATTTCTTTCTGCTTTTGAGCTGGACACGGGATTCTCAGAGGTATTTTCCTATATTTCACGGTGGATCTCGATCGAACTTTTCTGGATCTCGGTTTCTCTTGACGGGATCTGAGTGAGGGGCGCATGCGCTGACACTTCCTATTGGTTCCTTCGGACGGCATGCCGAACCCGGAGAGGACGACGGACTTGACTTCCCCCACCCATGCTGACTCCGTCGGCGGCGGGCGGATGGAAAACATAAACAAATCGAAAGGTCTTTCTCGTATATCATCGGCGTCGAATTTGCAAACAGCGGCGGACGTATTACAAAATACGGCTTTAAATGCCTCTAGGGTTAATGCCCTGAGGCAATCACTAAACAGGCATCATGACAACGTATCGAGGCAGCTTATGTCGAGTAAAGAGACTCTCGAAAAGAGGACCCAAATTGATTCTGCCTTTCGCGCTTGTAAAGAGGCGTTTGATGAGCTTTCGGTGGCATATCTCAGTATGATTGAATGCAATTCCCTGCAGTTTAACTTGGCGGAGACAGTTAAAAGTATTGTGAGCGATGCCTTGTCTGATGCCTGTGACAAATTAACAGCTCGTTCGAGCGCTAGCGTTACGTCGACCGAGCAGGGGAATGCCGGTGCTCCCTCCGTGCCCTCTTATGCGGCGGTAGTTTCTGGGCAATCGCGTGTGCGGATGGCTCGCGGCTCCTCTATAGAGGTGCCACGTACCACTAACTTGATAGTTACGCCTAGGGAGAACTTCTCCACGAGGTACAAAACGTCTAGGGAGACTAGGGACGTGTTACAGAGGACCATCAGGCCATCCGATTACAACCTTAAAGTCAACAGAATCTCGTCAGCTGGGAATAACGGTGTGCGAATTGAGGCGCTCTCTGTGGACCTGCCGAAAATGAAAGAGTCCCGGGAACTCGGAAGACGCGGGCCTCAGACTCGAGCTGGAGGGTAAGGTAAAACCAAGGCTGTTGATGCGTGGAGTGCCCTGCGGTATGTCCAGGGAGGAGATTCTGGAGGATTTGGTTACCCTGAACTTGGGGGATTTCGACGCACCAGAGGTCAAGATCGTGTACATCTTTCCTCAGAAAGACAATCGACGCACCACCAGCTGCGTGTTCGAGGTCACTCCTGACATCCGCACTTGCCTATTGAAAGACAAATTCATATTTATAAATTACTATGCCTGCGAGATCACCGACTACGTTAGGGTACTTCAGTGCTTCAAGTGCCTTGCCTTCGGACATTTTGCGAAGCATTGCCGTTTCACGACTTTATGCGGTCACTGTGCTGGCGGACATGAAACCAAGGTTTGCACCGCTAGAAGCAAAACACCCGAATGCGGAAATTGCAAGCGGTGGTTGCCACAAGCGGGTCGACATCATTCCGCCCTTGACAATAAGAACTGCCCTATTCTACGTAAACGAATGTCGGAAAGGATTAGTAGCATTAACTATGGATAAGCCTGCACATCACCTGCGTCTCTGTCACGTTAACTGCTAATCATTGCTTGCACACTTCGACGAATTTCAGTCCTTTTTCAATGATTCAGGGTATCACATCATATGTCTCTCTGAAACCTGGCTCAAGCCTCACGTACCCGACCATCTGGTTTCTCTTCACGGCTACCGTCTCTTAAGATGTGACCGCATTGGCAGGACTGGAGGAGGAGTTGCTATCTATGTGCCTGTCGCTTTTCATGCGTCGATTCTGCGGCAGTCCGAGAACATTTGTCATGGAAGACCAGAATACTTGATTGTTGAAGTCTCAATCAATTCCCACTCCAAGGTTTTGCTTGCTGTCGTATATAGGCCTCCTCATAGTGGATTTATATCTGACTTTTTTAATGCATTTTCCGACCTTTCAGTGAATTATAGGCATACTGTAATATTTGGAGATTTCAACGCAGATCTCTGTTCTCTCACCTACGATTCAGAGCAGATCTTATCGCTTGTGCGTGCAGCGGGCCTTTTTCTTGTGCCCTTTACAGCCACGCACCACACACGTACTGCCTCCACTCTACTTGATCTGTGCATTGTGGACGAAGCGGACAAACTAATTGGGCACGGGCAGCACGATGCTTGCTTTTTGTCTGCGCATGATCTCATAGAAATCACCTACGACCTTAAGATCGAGCGTGTTCCTAGACGCACCATTCGTGTTCGCGACTTCCGCTCGTTCAACCTTGAGGACTTTTTAACTGAATTGGACGCCCAGAACTGGGAGGACCTTTACACATCTGACGATATCGACGTTAAACTCGGAATCCTGAACGACTTTCTTCTAACCTGCTATGATAAACATGCTCCTTATCGAGTCATCCAACCGAAGCATTTATCTGCGCCCTGGCTCACGTCTGAAATTAAGTCACTAATGAAAACTAGAAACAAATCAAGGAGAGTTTGGAAGAGGAGTAGAACGGATGCTAATTACGATCATTTCAGGCGTTTGAGAAATCAGGTTCAGCTCGAGGTGCGGAGGGCTAAAGCCGAATATTTCCACAGGGAGTTCCTCGACATTAACGAGCCTAACATTATCTGGAAGAAACTCAGACATTTCGGCTTTTTGAAAACTAAAGCTGTGGCTGACAAACTCGTTTTTGATGTCGAAGAGCTGAACGACCATTTTACGCACAGGATCTCTGATCCCGGTACCTGTGAGACTCTCCACTTAGGCGAAGAGGTATATGAGGACTCTAAATTCTATTGGAAACACATTGAACCGAGAGACATCAGCAGGGCTTTCTGTATGGGCCGATCGGACGCGGTGGGCAGGGATGAACTTCCCCGTAGTTTGGTTGTGAGGGCGCTCCCCTGCATTCTACCGGCACTGACTTATATTTTTAATTTCTGTCTGACTTACGGCGTTTTTTCGGAGGTCTGGAAGCGCGCCACTATTTGTCCGATTCCTAAGGTGAAGCGCCCTGCAGTGCCTAACGATTACAGGCCCATTTCAATACTATGCGCAATGTCTAAAGTCTTGGAGCGCATCGCGGCGGATCAAATCGTGAGTTACCTCGAGGATCGTGACATCTTGGATCCCTTTCAGTCGGCTTATAGGAGGGATTTCTCCACGCAGACAGCTTTGATTAGAATCCTGGATGACGTTAGGATGGCCACGGACAAGAGAATGATCACGGTCGCTGTATTCTTTGACTTCACAAAAGCTTTTGATTATGTTTGCCATCGACTCTTGATCAACAAGCTTAGAGATCTGGATTTCTCTTGCTCTGCCTTGCGCTGGCTCTGCTTGTACCTAACGAATCGGGAGCAGGCTGTGCGCGATCCCGTCACCGGAAAGCTATCATCTGACAGGTCGGTTCAAGGGGGAGTGCCCCAGGGTTCTGTACTGGGACCCATACTCTTCGTACTCTACATGAGGACCTTTGGGATCGTACTGAAGCACTGCAAATATAATTTCTATGCTGATGATCTCTTGATCTATCTCCACACGGAACCTGGATTGCTCCGTGAGGCTATCTCTCTCATCAACGAGGATATTTGTAGGGTTCTAGGTTGGGCAACGGACAACATGCTCACGATTAACCCCAGGAAAACTACAGCGATGATCATGGGGACACTGCGATATATTAGTGCTCTGGAGATGGGAGCCTTGCCCCACATTATTGTAGACGGCACTACTATTCCTTTTTCGAACACGGTGGAATACTTGGGTGTCACTATCACCAGTACACTTTCCTGGACCGAGCAAACCACGAAGACAATCTCTCGTGTGAACTCGGCGCTTTACCAGCGAAAGCTCGGCAAGCATCTCCTGTCTATTTCTCTCCGTATAAGGCACATTATGGCTCTTGTTTTTCCACTGTTCGATTATTGCTGCTCGGTCCAAACCAATATCACAGGAGAGCAAGACCTTCGTCTGCAGAGGGCTTTCAACAAATGTGTCCGCTTCATCTACCAGGTCAAATGGGACGAGCATATAACTCCCTATTTAGCCAGACTTGGTTGGCTAAGAATTTGTTTCCGACGTTTGTACTTCGTGGGGAACTTGACCTTCCCCGTGTTGCGGAAGAAAAAACCTCAGGTCCTGTACAATAATTTTGTGTTTAAGCGTGATATAGCCTCGCGCGATACTAGGGCCCTGGGTAGCGCTCTTAACCTTCCGCTGTGCCGCACGGAGTTCTTCAAGCGCTCCTTTTGCTCCCTAGCTGCCGAACTGTGGAATGACATTCCACCTGAAATACGCAATTCTTCTTCCATTCGCGAATTTAAGCACGAATTCTACGAATATCTGCTCCTGCAATCTCTGCAGACTCACAATTGAGCTTTCCTGCATGACGAGGGCATATTATTATACTATACACATGTATATATATTCTTTATATTTACTCTTATCTCTATTTTATCTCTTTCTTCAACACTGTATCTTTGCTCTTTCTGAATTTCTGCATATTGTATAACTATGCCTGAACGCTTTAGGGGACTTATCCCAGAGCGTATAATAAATAACGATTAATCAATCAATCAATCAATCAATCAATCAATCAATCTCTCTCTCTCTCTCTCTCTCTCTCTCTCTCTCTCTCTCTCTCTCTCTCTCTCTCACTTTCTCTTTCTCTCTCTTTTAATATCATTCTCTATCTTTCATTCTGTCATTTCTCTCTCTCTCTCTCTCTCATTCTCTTTCTATAAAATTCAAATTTACTTACATTATGCTCCTGTGAAGTGCATGCATTTTCGCTGTTTCTTTCGATCTCTGTAGGCATTTTAAACGATATTGTATACACTATTATATATCTACTATTATATTAGAAGAAATATGCAGGACAGCTCCAAAAACAATTGGAAATGTGGTACGCGTATAATATGAATATTGGGGATAAAAAGTTACCATGGTGATGGAATAAATGTATTTAAATATTTATTAAATGTAATAAATGTGTTTAAATATTTGTAATAGATATTTTTACATTAATAATTACATTTTTATTACATTTTTCTTATATATAAAACAATATTTTTTAGATATTTGAGATTAAGATATATGTTATAAAAAAAAAAAAAAAAAAATACATTATATAAAAAGGCTGCTGTGCGCTTTTAAAAAACGGCTGCTGTGCGCCTGTATAAAAAAGGCTGCTGTGCGCCTTTAAAAAACGGCTGCTGTGTGCTGACACAGAGCTGCTGTGCGCCTGTAAAAAAACGGCTACTATCCGCCGATACAGAGCTGCTATGCGCCTGTAAAAAAGGCTGCTTGCGCCTATATAAAGAATCAATAAAACAGAATAAGCAAGAGAAAGAAAAGATTTATTAAGAAAATCGATCTATTAATGCAAATAAGTAGTTCGCGGTCAGACAGACAAACAAACGGTACTTATATGTATAGATTATATCTATAGATAATTATTTATTCTGATGTATTTATTCTGATTGCTCTTTGAGCAATATTATTGTTTTAAAATAAAATAATTTCTTTTTTAAATATCTATATATATAAAGAATAATTATTATATATTTGAAAACTATTATATATTTGAAAACTATTATATATTTGAAAAATAATTGTACTGTTATTTATTTACGTATGTATGTATGATTTATTGCGATTCCCCGTAGGGTTTACAATCTGTAATCTATTGGCGTTTTTAAGGGACATACCCAACCCTTTACAAACTATCCCCTTTTTAACCTGGCCAATTGCGACCTTACATATATTTCTAAATTTCCCCTTCCCTCCCCCTTTTTCCTTCGGCCCTCTGTATCTCCCCTTCCGCTTCATCCGGTCTTAGCTCGCCTCTGCTTTCCTCCTTCCTGTCAAGGGACCTCCTTCCTGTCCTCCTGTCCCTCCACCTGCTCGCCCGCATTCCTCCTGCGTCTCTCCTCCATCCCTCTCGTGGTCTCGACCTCCTCCATCCTTCTCGTACTCCTGCTTTCCTTCCTTCTCCCTTTCATTCTCCTTTCCTTCTCTTTTCCTTCTCTTACCCTCCTCTCTACCAATCCATCCTCCTCCCTTCAACACCTCTCCAATTCCCCGCCTTTCTCCTTGTCTCCTCAGCCCTCCTCTTATCCTCCTCCTTTCCCACTTTACCGTGTTGCCACCCGCCTCTTCTCCTAACTCCTTCCACTCCCCTTTATTTTCCATTCTCTCCCTTTCTATTTCCATCATCCATTCCTCTCCCTCCCCTTCCTCACCCAATACCCATTTCACCGCTTCCTGCCAACTTCCTCCTCCTGCTTTCCACCTTCTGCATTTCTCCCATACATGCTCCCACGTTTCCTCCCTATATTCACACCTCCTACACCTCTTCTTCTCTTCTCCTTCCCAATACCTGCTCTCTCTCATCTCGTTCCCTAATCTGAACCTTGCAACCGCACGCTAGGTATCCCCCAGTCGACCCGCGCGGAAGCCCACGCGTCGTATTGACAAGGCTGGAGCACACAGCGCCGCAGGTAAGCCCAGGGCCATGGAGGGCGAGCCTCGAGGAGGAGGTGCAGCGGATGCTGACCTCCGGGAAGCCGGAGGAGTTGGAGGTATGCCCGGACGTCAGCCTGTGGCTGAGCCAGGCGTCAACCGGCTCATTCCATAGTGTGAGCACACAGTCGCACTATAGCGACTTCTCCCCTGTGCGTTAGGGAAGGGGAGATCAAGCGGAGTGACCCGGGATAGCCGGGAACCGGCGACGAGGGCGCCGTGACATTGACTATTTTCTTTTGCGCCCAATGACTAATAGTTGGTAAGATAGGCTAAGTATCAGTTGTGTTCCATAATTATAAGGTTAGCGGTAGTTGGTTACCAAAGAGCGTTTATTTTCTTTACGTTATGCGCCGGGCGAGCACGTAGCTCAATCGTTTTTTCTTTTGCCCAAAGTTATGATTTTATACGAGGTAAATAAAATGTTTATTTTCTACCCTCGCATTAATTTCGACGTCCCCACGCCAAAAACACGCGAGAATCTGTGCGTTCGTCGCGCCGCGTCCGGGAAAGTAATGAGAAGTGCCAACGGGGGGCACCCACGCGAGCGCGTGCATTTCCGGCCGTCAGAGGCAGCGAGGCATCCTAGGCGGCGACCTGAAACGGATAGGGGACTAGTAGAGTACATAGATAACGTCGAAAGAAAAAATCAGAGTACCTTCTCGGTAGATAGAGGCAAAACCGAGTGGCGACCGAGTGATAGGCAGACATTTCGTGTGTCTTCGTGCCTCAGAGAGAAACGTCCGGTTACAGTGGATAGAGGCACAGGGCACGCAAGAACGCATCCACGGACCAACACACGCGTACGAATCTGCGGGCCTACTCCCTCGCACGGTCAGGAGAAGGTCCACCGGGGAAGCTATTGTCGGAAGCAAGGCGCAAGCAGTCTCCTCAAGACAAGAAACTTCTTCGAATGGCGACCGTGACAGGACGCGTAAGCGTCTGTGGAGCGTTATAAATCGCGAAGAAGGAAGCTAAAGTGAAGTGGTGCGCGATCGCGCGAGTATTCGGCGAAACAAGTGCGGTACAGTGCCTCCACGTTGATACAACGTGCGCGAAAAGTGCGAGGTCGTGTGGCGCGAGCCAAAGTTATACGACAGTACAACTCGTACGAAAAGCGTACGAACGCGGAGTGCGCGAGAGAAATTCCGTAGGCCGAGGCCATAGGCCAAAGAAAGAAGAAGCGACAAGAGCGAAGAGGAGCACAGAAGACGAGACTTCGAGGGAGCAGTGAACGGCCACCATAGGGCCAAGGGCGAGAGCCGGAAGACGGGTGGGCTGTGTGCGAGGTAGTCGCATGGCCACCGTTGGGCGAACACCGCCGAGAACGACAAGGTCGCAGAAGCAGCAAGTGCCTCAAGGACAAGACAACCCTGAGGACAGCAACGATCGTCAAGAGGACACTCGGACGATCGACGAAGAGCCCGATCAGCATACAGCGATCAATCTGAGTCGCGAGAAGAACATGGAGACCGCGACGGAAAACGAAAGGCAGCTGATGCTGCAGATAGAGCAGCTGACGGCGCAGTTGCGGGAAATGGAGGAGGAGAACCGACGCAGACGTGGCACCGTCGCAACACCAGATGCGGTGCGCGGTCTAACGGGCGGTAGTCCCGTACAAACAATAGGCGAGCGCGCGTATCGCGAAGGTGGACCACGAGAGAATAAGCCGCCGGAACCATTCCTGCAGGCACGTCTGCCGAGGGGAGGCTGGATAAAGAGCCCCTTCGATGAGTTGAGCTACAAAGGAAAATCGGACCGACAGAATCCGATAAGATTCCTGGAAAAATTCGAAAAACTAGCCAGATATGAAGACGTGGCAGAAGAGGAGCAGTTGCATTACTTCGGTAGATGCATGAAGGGAGCAGCCGCACAGTGGCATGAGCTGCAAGTGGCGGAAGACATGGAAGAAATGAAACGGAAGTTCAAATCGCACTTCTGGGGCTGCCAGGCCCAGATGCGATTCAGGCAGACGGTGTACTTTGGAAAGTACCAGAAGACCGAAGGATCCATGACGGAATACGCCTTGGATATGGCAAGACAGGCGAAAACACTAATCCCGCCTATGACAGACGAAGAGATCGTGCAAACAATCAGAGAACATTTCGACGGAGACGTGGCCAGAGAGCTACGACCATCGGTCGTGCGTAACGTGAACGAGCTAATCGACATGCTCGACACGATTGAAAACGAAAGGGAGACGAGAAGATTGCGCGTGGGAGCGCAGAAGACGGCTGACAAAGCGACGAGTCGAGTCGACTACGGCAGAGAGAGGGCCACAGAAAATCTAGCTAACGGAAGAAGAGCCCCCGGAGACGTCCGTCAGTACAACTTCACCAGACGCGACGCGGCGAGAGACTCGCCGCAGAAAAAGTCTGCCAGCTGGCGAAGGGCGGAGTCGCCGGAAAGGAGAAAGCAGAGCAACGTGGACATAGTGGAATTGCCGGACAGCGACGACCAGAACGTGAAGCCACGGGTCACGAGGTACACCCGTGACAACGACAAATATAAGCGAAGAGAAATCCCACGCGAAGAGTATCGCGAGAGGGACTCGAGCAAGAAAGACACGAAAGGACGGAAGGTGGCAGCCATCACAGCCGACGGCGAGCCAGCCGAGCAGCGAGGGGAGGAAGGGATCTCCTCGGACGAGAGCGATAAAGACTGTTGCGTGATTACACGGCAACGTAAAGACGACATACGACGAGAATTAAGTGAGACGATCGACAGAGAAATGGCGAGTGAGTTGAAGACCAAGGCCGGAAGTACGGAAGTACCGATGGTGAAGCTGAACTTCGGGAAATACGACATACCAGCGCTGGTGGACACCGGGTCACAGATCACGGCGATCACGGAAGAGACACGCCAGTGGCTAGTGAAGGCTGGAGAGCCAATGGAAGTAATCCCGGTCAAGCAGTTCAAGCTGATGGGAGCGTTCGCCAAGACGGGAACAGCCGTGACGACCAAAGTCCGAATCCTGGCAAGTTACAAGGAGCAGAAGTTCTTGCATGACTACTACGTGGTGCAGACTCTCCCGGTGAACATGATCTTGGGAGCTGATTTCCACCTGCGCTACCAACTGAGCTTGACCTACGCTCAAGGATTGAAAGTCAGGTTCAATAGCTCGCTCCAGGATAAGATAAAGGAAGTGGAGAAGAGAGTGAGCGAGAGGATGACCAGTTGGCGGGGTCAAATCACCGGGGAGACACCCAGAAAGACGGAAGCCCGAGGACGGGACTTGATAATGAATAAGATGATGGACAGCGCGACACGTGAGATGAAGAGGAAGATAGGCGAAGCGCTAGGACGACCCACGGAGACAGGAGGGAGAAGACTAGTCCGCAGAGCATTGTTCCAGGAGGAACGATGACGAGGGGACGAAAACCAGAAATGACGGGGAGTCAGGCGAGAGCATGACGAAGAATGACGGGGAGTCAGGCGAGAACATGACGAAGAATGGCGGGGAGCCTTCACCGCGACCCATGTCAGCGGTTCATGCAATTTACCAGGACGACTACGATAGTGATTACGTTCCACCGAGCACCGAGGAGTCGAGCTCGACGGGGAGCGAGACCACGAGCCACAGTCAAGTACACGAAAGCGAGGACCAGCGCGAGGAGTGGGGAGCCCAAGACGGAGTGCGCAAAGCCACAAGGGTGACATTCGCGGATGACGTGTTGATTGCGCCGAGTACAGTGCGGAGTGCGGAAAGTGAAAACCGAAAGAGGGGAGCACCCCACGACGACAGTTCCGGAAGCGGCGAGGACGTACCGCGAACCGCGAGTGTTAACCAACAACACGAACGGTGTGACGAATCAGTGGAGGTGATCGAGGAGGACAGTGACACGGTGACAATAGTTCGCGTGATAGCGCGTCCGAGCGCGTCGAGGGCGACTGAGACGGCATAGTGACGGTCAAATAACGGACACGCGACAAGGTTATGGTACGTCGAAACGTCGGAGAAGTGTTTCGGGACGCGTATCATACGTGCGTGACGCGCGAGAAGCGAAGAGTGCCGGAACAGCGTCACAAGGTCATTCAAACTCGCGAAGAGAGAAAGTTGTTGATACGTCGTCACAAGGTCACGCGAGCTCGCGAAAAGAGAAAGTTGCCGGCGTGACGTCACAAGGCCAGCTCGGCGAACATACCACCGCGAGCGACCACCGAGAGCGTCATTCTGATTCCGACCGGCACAGGCGACACGTCGTTGACGAGACACAGTGCGCGCACGGAATAAAGACGCATATCAGCGATCCTAGAAGTGAGGTGCTAGCGATCCGCGATCGTACAAGTGTCGTGACTCGTTACGATCGGGGAACAGTGGTGCATCGTACCGAGGACAGTGGTGCTCAACCATCCGAGACGATGGCCACCGGGCGAAGCGGGGCGGCAATGAGTGATCTCGAGAGGGAGATACACGCCCTCCCAAACGACGAGCTCATCGCCCGGATGAGGAGGCGCATCGGGCAGATGCGCGACGCACAGCAGTACCTGCGCGAGAGACGCCTAGCCGAGAGGTCTCTCATTATGGAGAGGTACCTCCAGACCATTCCCGAAGAGGAGGTACAAATGTGGGACAATGAGACGCCCTCTAGAATTTGTGCGATCGACATGATGCGCGAAGTCGCGCAATGTGAGCGTGAGCGGGGAAACCAAGCTCACTACGAGAGGGTGCGCATCCCCGGTCACATCGGCGACGAAGACGACATCGCGGACGTGACCGTGATAACAGCCGTGAACTGGCCATACCGGATGGACAACACCCGCGAGAGCTTTGACATTGTGCTGAAGTTCCGCGGCGATCAGATGCACACCGAGGTGCGCGTCCGAGGACGTGAGCGGGCGCCCAACTACCCGCGCATGGCGACGCCGGACGTGATGGCGGGCCCATCACACCGGTCCCCCGCCGACACGGAGAAGGCGAGTTCAGCAGAGGCGCAGAGACCCACAGTGCGATCCCAGGCCAGCACAACCACATCGGCGAAATCGATGGACCTCACGCCAATGCAGGAGGAGCACATCATCGCACGCGAAGAGCTGGAGCTCATGGCGCAAGAAAATGAGCGTCATGTGACCGCGCGTGCGAGCCAGACGACCACATCCAGCGGTAAACGCGCTAGGGAGATGGAAACCACGGGGTACCACATCAGCCCCGAGGACATCTCGAATGACGAGATCCCGGGTACCCCGGAGAAGCGGCGCGTGGTAACACAACATACCCGGCCGAGCGATTACCCGGTATCGATCTTGGCGACAACATGTGCGGAGGAGCGGCAAACCCGGGGCAAGGAGCGGGAGGACGACGAGGTCACCACCGACGAGGACCCGGACCTCCAGGTCTTAATGACAGCGGCGATCTCACGATCCGAGGAGAGCCGCGGGGCGGCCAGTAGCCAGGAGGCAGACAGCATACGAAGGTCGCAGCCAGCCCCGGATCGTATCATTCCCCCGACCAGTGAAAGCGAGTCGGAGGAGGAGGAGCCGACTAAGTTCCATGGCGTCGGCGAGCGACGATCAGCAAGAGTCGCGCTTGAGAGAACGCGCGAGATGGCGGAGCTGGAGGTAGTGTGGACCAGGCTCAGCCAGTCAGCCCGACGAGAGGACGCGCGACGAGCCAAGCGTGCGGAGCTGGAGAGGCGCTCACGACGGGACGACACCCAGGGTCATGAGCGGACGGGGAGGATGCAACCGCACGCTAGGTATCCCCCAGTCGACCCGCGCGGAAGCCCACGCGTCGTATTGACAAGGCTGGAGCACACAGCGCCGCAGGTAAGCCCAGGGCCATGGAGGGCGAGCCTCGAGGAGGAGGTGCAGCGGATGCTGACCTCCGGGAAGCCGGAGGAGTTGGAGGTATGCCCGGACGTCAGCCTGTGGCTGAGCCAGGCGTAAACCGGCTCATTCCATAGTGTGAGCACACAGTCGCACTATAGCGATTTCTCCCCTGTGCGTTAGGGAAGGGGAGATCAGGCGGAGTGACCCGGGATAGCCGGGAACCGGCGACGAGGGCGCCGTGACTTTGACTATTTCTTTTGCGCCCAATGAACTATAGTTATTAAGATAGGCTAAGTGATCAGTTGTGTTCCATAATTATAAGGACTAGCGGTAGTTGGTTACCAAAGAGCGTTTATTTTCTTTACGTTATGCGCCGGGCGAGCACGTAGCTCAATCGTTTTTTCTTTTGCCCAAAGTTATGATTTTATACGAGGTAAATAAAATGTTTATTTTCTACAAGCACCCTCGCATTAATTTCGACGTCCCCACGCCAAAGACACGCGAGAATCTGTGCGTTCGTCGCGCCGCATCCGGGAAAGTAATGAGAAGTGCCAACGGGGGGCACCCACGCGAGCGCGTGCATTTCCGGCCGTAAGGGGCAAAGTTAGCGAGTCAGGGTCTTCTCAGACCCATGTGGACGATCGGCGTGAGTACCCGGATTCGCGTAAACGCCGGATACGGTAGACAGAGCGTCGGCAAATACATTCCCGGCGACAGAATCACGTTCCGATCGTCAGGAACAAAGTTACCGGATCAGGGTCTTCTCAGACCCATGTGGACGATCGGCGTGAGTATCCGAATTCGCGTAAGCGCCGGATACGGTAGACAGAGCGCCGGCGAATACATTCCCGGCGAAAAAATCACGTTCCGACCGTCAGGAACGAGGTTAGCGAGTCAGGGTCTTCTCAGACCCATGTGGACGATCGGCGTGAGAGCCCGAATTCGCGTAAGCGCCGGATACGGTAGACAGAGCGCCGGCGAATACATATCCGGCAAAAGAATCGCGTTCCGACCGTCAGGAACAAAGTTGCCGGAACAGGGTATCAGGAGACCCATGTGGGCGAACGACGTAAGTGCCCAGATACGGGAAAACGTCGGATAGGACACATAGCGAGCCCGCGAGACCACACGTAGCGAGAAAACCGCGTTCCGACCGTCAGGAACGGAGTTCACGGAACAGGGTCCCTTCAGACCCATGTAGGCGAGCGGTGTGAGTACCCGATTTCGCGAAAACGACGGACACGGTAATAAGGGGATCCGCCGACATCCGTAACGATAGAAGCACCGCGCTCCGACAGCGATCAGCGGAGTTGACGGAGCGGGGTACTCAGATACCCATGTGAGCGAGCGGCGTGTAAGTTTTAAGCAATTGCGAGCACACAGGCGAGCGCAACATTGACGGGAGTAGTTGGAAGCGCCCCTCAAGAACCGTGAGGCATGCGGAGGCGCACCACGACTGCCGGAGACAGCGGTACCCCAGACACGGAGTGTCGAGGGGAAACTCGGGGAACACAGGCCACCGGGGGCAACCAAACCCCGAAGCGTCATCGAAGGCGTCCCAGGAGGGGGCCCAGACGACCAGCGGCGACCCACGGTCACGGGGGACCGAAATACCGATTCCCGGGGCCCGGGGTCCGAAACGACCCATGCGTGCGAACCGCGTTGCCATTCCCACAAGGGACGGCAGGGGAAGGGCAGCACGGTAACGGCTGGCGGAGAAACGACGCGCGAACCTTCGAGAAACATCCGGGGATCGAAACTTCGAGAATTGTAACACGCGGAGCGCGCGTGAACGCGAGCGCTCAAACAACATAAAAACTCGCGCAAGAAAAGAGAAAGCTGGCACGGCCCGGTACGGAATGTTACTGCGACGCAGTAAGGGCCAGTGGAAGGGGAAGCGATCCCGAGGTGGGAGCGCCGAGAGAGCACGGCGACTTGAGGCAGTCTCTCGGATACCGTCTCAGCGATAACTCGTTTCGACCCATACAAGTATAATACAATCGCGGTCATCGTGTCTCGCGAATACTTAGTCTTTCGAGTCGGCAGTTGTGCACGGTATATCACAACCAAGAACGCCCGCGTACCACCGCGTTAAATCTACTCGCGATACAAAAGCGAGCGGCGACAAATTGCCAACCGTAACCGCGCATCGCGTACGAGCGTGCGAAGATTGTTGCGTAAACCAGCACGAACGTGCAAAGTGTAATCATTGTATAGCACAACGGCGATCTGTAATAAAGATTCGTTAATTGTTATATACGTAGTGTCGAATTAATCAGAATTCCTCACCTGCGACGTACCTTGTCCTTCGGCGTAATTCCATCGGGTGTCCCACGTACTTCCGGTATGCGGCAAAGCGAGGATCCGGAATAGTCGGCAGCGGTGAAGACAAAGTCGAGACAAGAAGCTGAAAAGAGATTTCGATTATTTACGCGTACTTATTTCCTACTTACCCGTTAAGGCGGCGAAGTCCATCGTTGTCCATCGGTGTTCCGGTATGCGGTGAAGCGAGGATCCGGAGCAGGCAGCAGAGGCAGCGAGGCATCCTAGGCGGCGACCTGAAACGGAAAGGGGACTAGTAGAGTACATAGATAACGTCGAAAGAAAAAATCAGAGTACCTTCTCGGTAGATAGAGGCAAAACCGAGTGGCGACCGAGTGATAGGCAGACATTTCGTGTGTCTTCGTGCCTCAGAGAGTAACGTCCGGTTACAACCTTACTACCCTTCTCCATCTACTCTCTCCCCATCCCTTCTTCAAATATCCCGGCACTTCTTCTCCTTTAATTACTTTATACCACCTATTATATTCCGATTTCTCAATTTTCTCCCATCTCTCTTTCCTTTGCTTCTCCTTATCACCTCCGAATAACCTGTAGTGCCATTCGTCACCTTCTTCTCTCAGCCTATCCAGCTCTTTCAACCCCACTCCTCTTTCTTCGAAGAAACTTTCCCTCTCTCGCTCCCAACTTGAATCCACTCTTCCTTCCTTCTCCCTTCCCTTCAACTCCTCCCAACATAACCTCGCTAGTTCACTTCCTTTTCCCTCTTCTAATCTCTTCTCAAATCTCCATGCCTTCATCCCTGCCCTTCCTCTCAATTTCTCCCTTTGTACTTCCTCTCTCACTAAGTACCATGGGGTTCTTCCATCAACTCTCAACACCCATCTAATATACCTTTCTTCCAATCTTTCCATTCCTTCCCTCTCTCTCCATCCCCATACCTCTGCTCCATATCCCATTACTGTCCACACCAACCTGTCAAACAGCCACAATCTTTTTCCCCAATCTTTCCCAAATCTTCTCTTCCCTATCCCCCAAACCTTCCCCATCACCGCCGCCGCCTTCTTAATCCTTTCCCTTATCTGTGCTTCCTGTCCTCCATTCCTTTGAAAAACGTACCCTAAATATCGGAATTCCTTTACCTCTCCTATTTCTTTTCCTTTCCATCTCCATCTTCTCTTACTGTCCCTCCCTCCTCCTTTTTTAAACCTCATTATCTTTGTTTTCTCCGCGTTCAACTCCAGCCTTTTCCTGCTTAAGTAACCTTCTAACCTTTCCAACATGCTCCTCATTTGGTCCTCGTCCTCCGCTATCAGCACAATGTCATCGGCATATGCCAAAGTATACACCCTCTTACCTCCAACCATTATCCCTCTCCACTTTACCCTGCGCATTTCCTCCTCCAAATCCGCCAACAACACATTGAATAATAACGGGCTCAGTGGACACCCCTGCCTTACTCCCCTCCCCGTCCAGAACTCTTCCCCTATTTCGCCTCCCACCCTTACCCTGCTTTTCGTCTCCCTCAGAATCTCCTCCGTCCTTCTCACCAATCCTTCTCTTATTCCCCTTTCTCTCATTACTTTTATTAAAACTCCTCTATCCACCGAATCAAATGTCGCCTTGAGATCCACAAAACAGGCTATCAGTTTCCCCCCTTTCTTCTCCAATCTTCTGTTCACCATATAGTTCAATACATAAATGTTGTCTATTGTTCCCATTCCCCTTCTAAACCCAGTCTGATTTTGCGGAACTATTTTCTTCCTTTCCAACTCCTCTCTTAGCCTCTCCGCTAGGATTGCCGTGTAAACCTTATACAGTGACGACATTATCGTCACCCCTCTATACTCCTCCGCCCTTTTACCCTCCCCTTTCTTTACAATTGGCGCGATTATTCCCTCCTTCCATTTCTCCGGCCACCTCCTCTCTTCCAGATCCTGTTTATGAACCTCCAAGCCCAATCTTCTACCTCCTTACCCCCGTGCTTCCATACCTCACTTGGAATCCCATCCAACCCCATTGCCTTTCCATCTTTTAGCTTCCTCATTATTCTCCTCATTTCTTCTAAGCTTATTTCCTCTTCCTCTTCTCCTTCTCCTTCTTCCCTCCTTTCTTCCTTCCCCATCATTACCTTCTCTTCCACTCCTCCTAACAATCTCATGAAGTGCTCTTTCCATTCTTCCTCCTCTATCCCTTCCTCTATTCCTCTCCTTTTTCTCCTCTCTCTATTTACTATCTCCCAAACCTCCGATTCCCTCCTTGCTTCCTCCGCTTTTCTCTCCCACCTTAAGTTCTCTTCCTCCTTCTTCCTCCTGCATAGCTCGTTGAACACCTTCTTTTTTTCCTTGTATTCGCTTCTTTCCCCTCTTTCTTTCCTCCCTTCTCTCAGTTTTCTTATTGCCTCTTTCTTCGCTTCTCCGCAATCCTCATCCCACCACCCTACCTTCTTCTTCCTCCTTCCCTTCAGCTCCTCTTCTACCCCTTTTATCGCTTCTGCAATTCTCGTTTCCATTTCTTCCCAATTCTTGTTTATCTCTTCCACACTTTCCTCGACTTCCACTTCCCCTATTTTTTCCATGAACACCTTCACTCCTTCCTCGTTCCACACCCCCCTGCTTCTTTTCCTCCACCCTCTCCTTCTGTCTTTTTCCCTACTTCCCCTTCTTAGTACCACTTCCAAGGGATGGTGGTCCGAATCCACTCTATCCCCCACAGTCATACTCAACATCTTCTCTCTTACTTCTCCATCCCCTATAACGTAATCAATCACCGTATCTCCTCTACCTCCTGTGAAAGTATATTCTCCCTCCTCGTCCCCTCTTATGTTCCCGTTGAAGATTTCCCATCCCCTTTCCTCTAGGCTATTTACCAGCATCCTCCCCTCTCTGTCCATCTTCTTATCCTTCGATTTCCTTCCCCCCACTATCTCCCCTCCTTTGCCCTCCTCCTCTTCTTCCACACTCCCTCCTTCTTTTCCTGTCCTCGCGTTAAAGTCTCCTCCAATTACCGTATACCTTCCTTCCTCCTTTCTTTCCATTATTTGCCCCAACTCCAGAATTGTCTCCTCCATTTCCTTCTTCTTTGCATACACCCCTACTATTCTCCATCTCTCCCCCCTATCCTTACCTTTCCCACTATTATCCCCTCCCTACCTATTTCCATTTCTGTCCCCTTCTCCTTTAATCCTTTCCTCATTCCCATTACCATCCCTCCCATCGCTCTCCCTTTTTTGTTCTTCCTCTTCGCCCATTGTACTCCCCATTCATATCCTTTAGGCAATCTTCCTCTCACTCTCTCCCAACCCTTTTCTCCTATCCACGTCTCCGTCAGGACAATTATATCTTCCTTCTTTAGCCCCTCCCAGAACTCCTTGTCCTTATTTTCCAATCCTGCCACATTTTAAAATACTAACCTCCACTCCGTCCTACCCCCCCCCCCCGTCCTCGTCTCTTCTGACTTCTATCCTGCTATTCTTTCTCTTCTTCTCTATATCCTCTTCCTCTCCTCTTCCCCCGCCTCTCCTCCTTTTCCACTCCCTTCCACATCCTCCCTCTTCTCCTCCTTCTCTCCCCCGCTCTCTCTTCTTATATTTCCCTTTTCATCCTTTAACACTCCCTCTTCTACATCCCATCTCCACCATATATTTTCTATTCTTATTCTCCCTGTTTTGATCCACGCCCTCCTTCCCTCTCTTTCCTCTCTTCTCGCTATCTCTCTCAGTTTCCAGTTTACCCTTCTTTCCTCCCATGTCTGGTCCTCCGTGATTCTCTCTCTTCTACCCTTCAGATTCCTCTTTTTCTCCATTACCTCCCATTTTTGCTCCTCGTTTTCCAGCTTTACCAACACCATTTCCCTTCCTTTTTCTGCATCCCCTCCTATTCTCTTCACCTCCAATGCCTTCACTTTAGCCCCTATTCCTTCCAGCAATTTTTCTGCCTCTTCCCTCCTCCCTCCTTCTCTTACCTCCAACCCCCTTACCACTATATTCCTTCTTCTTTCCTCCTTCTCCTTCCTTTCCAGCCTTTTCTCCACCTCTCTCATTCTCTCTTCCACCTCCTCTCTTCCGTATCATATCCCCCCCCCCTTATCACCTCCTCTCTCCCTTCCACCATCTCTTCTAGCCTTTTTATCCTTTCTTCCATTTTTTCTTTCTCCTTTTTTAATTCATCCCTCTCTTCTCTCCACCTCCTCTCCTGCTCCCTGAAATCCATTTTCAGTTCTTCAATCTCCTCTCTTATCTTCCTTCCTTGATCCTTAAAACCCTCCCCTAATTCTCCCATCATGCTCCTAAATTCCTCTCTCATTTCCATAATCACCTCCCTCAGCTCCTTCACACCCATCTCCGCTTCTAATTTAGGAGACCTTGCCGTCTTATTGCTCCTCTTGAAAATATCCTCTCCCCCGCTCTTATCTTCGTCCACTCTCTTTCTTTTCCATAACTCCTCCAGATTTCCCGTGCTTCCCCTTCTACCTCTTTCCCTTGCTTTATCCGTAACTCCTTTCTTTACCCCCAACCCGCTCTCTCTCTCTCCGCTCATCTCTCACCGCTTTCCGTCTCACTTGCCCCTCTCTGATCTCTCTACTCTATGCCCGCTCTTTTCCCGCCACGCGCGCCGTCTAAGCTACACGCACACCCTGCCCACGGCCGCTCTACGCTCGACACTTTCCCCTCTTACCTCTCCACGTATTCCTTGCCTGACCCGCACTCACACCTGCTTTCTACCCCTTTTCTCCCTCTATCCTTCTCACACAACCTTCCCTCCACTTCCACACGTACTCTCGCTCCTCCTCTCTCCCCCTCTCACTCTCTCACCTCCACCCGTACCCTCCTACGCTCTCACCCACCACCGAAAATATCTGCTCTGTCACCACGTGTCACTCTCTAGCGCTTCGGAAACGGAAGTCCTATTTACGTATTGTTATATAACATTTCGTATAAATACCTACGTATACGGTACGACGTAAATAATTATGCCTCAAAAGAGAAAATACGGAAATTTGACTAAAGTGAGTCGCGAAAGTAAGCGCTTACGACAAATGCGCAAAATTGAAAGTTCGGAGGAAAGGTCTCAACGACTCGAAGCTAATGCTCAAAGAAATTCTCAGCAGAGGGTCAATGAAAATGATGACGCAAGGACTCAACGACTCAAAGCTGATGCCCAGAGACATGCTCAGGGAAGGCACCAAGCTAGACAATTAAATCATCACATTGCGCTAATTTCCAAGGAACATGAAATAAATGTGCCAGTTCATACACTTGGCCAAATGAATGTAGAATGTCAATTTTGCAAATCGTTAAACTTTGCATGTGAAAAATCTAAAGATGGAAAATTTACATATTGTTGCCAAAAGGGCATGCTTAAATTAAAACCAATAAATTGTCCTGATTTTCTTAAGAAATTATATATGGGAAATGATTCTGTATCAAAAAATTTCCTTGACAATATTCGTTCATATAATAGCGCTTTAGCTATGGCTTCCATGGGTGCCCCGGGCAATAGAAATCCATTGGATGTTGTGAACAATGCTCCTTATTGCTTGAAGATTCATGGGCAATATCATCATTTGACCACAACGGCAATGCGCTCAGCGGATGGGCAAGCTCCGCGTTTTGCGCAGCTTTATTTTTTAGATACAGAAGAAGCTATTAATCATAGAATGAATAATAAAGCCAATCAAAAGTGTGATCCAGTTTTAATGAAAGATTTGTCTTGCTTTATGATCCAATGCAATGAATTTGTAAAAACTTTTAAGATGATGCGTCAAGTTGAACAAGATCTTAATCCGAGAGGCAATGAAGCCATAAAAATGTTGTCCTTTCGAAATGATCCTCAACACGATCAAAAAAGATACAATGCTCCACAAGCTAATGAAATAGCCGTGGTTTTTCAAAATGTTGATGGTGAGCCTCCATTTGAGAAAGACATTCGAATTTATAACAAAAATTCGAACGATGTTCAACAAATATCAATTCTAGACAAAAGATGTGACCCAATGTGTTATCCGTTGTTATATCCATGTGGTAACGATGGATGGCATTCACAACTTAAATAATATAATCCTAAATATCCAGGATTCAAAGTAACTCAAATGGATTATTATGCTCACCTGTTGGCACCAAGAGTTGAATTTAGTCAATTTAAAAAGGCAGGAAAATTGAGATGTCAGTTTATACTTGATGCTTATATGAAAACTGAAGCCAATAGGCTTAATTATATTAAATTAAATCAACCTCAATTAAGAGCAGAACTTTATTCGGGATTAATGGATCACCTAGATAATCGAGCACAAAATGAAGGAATTAAAGCTGGTGTATACCTGTAATATTACCATCTTCATTTATGGGCAGTCCAAGAAATATGCAAGAAAGATATCAAGATGCCATGTCTCTGGTTAGAAAGTTTGGTAAACCTGACATTTTTCTTACGATGACTTGCAATCCTCAATGCCCCGAAATTAAAGATAATTAATCTTGATGGATGTTTAATAGAATTTCGACCTGATTTTGTCGCTAAAACATTTAATTTGAATGTCAAAGAGGTTTTAAAAGATTTAACCCAAAATAATATTTTTGAAAATATTGTAGCTTATGCAGGTGTGATTGAATTTCAAAAAAGAGGACTTCCACATTTGCATTTAGTTGCAATGTTGAGTGATGAAGATAAGCCCCGACTTCAAGAAGTCATTGACATGATGGTATGGGCTGAAATTCCTGACGAAGAAAGATATCCAGAACTTAATGTAAAAGTTTTGAAGCACATGGTTCATGGTCCTTGTGGAGATCCCTCCCAGAGATATCCTTGCACTGGGGACGATGGAAAATGTTCAAAAGGTTTTCCAAAAGAGTTTCGTGAAGAAACTAATGCTAATGTAAATGGATATCCTATCAACGAAGGAATTTTGAGAAAAAATACATCGTCAGAGGCAAAGAAATTGATAATCGATGGGTAGTACCATATTCACCATATTTAATTATGAAATATGATCGACATATCAATTTGGAAATATGTTCATCAGTGAAGAGCGTAAAATACTTATATAAATATATTCATAAAGGATTTGACTGTGCTACAATTGAAGTACAAGCACAAGATGGCACAAGGTTAATTAAAATAGATGAAGTTAATTCATACCTGGATGCAAGATATGTTAGTGCTCCAGAAGCAATGTGGAGACTGAACGGATATGATCTGTTCATGAAGTCTCACACAGTAATAAGACTGGCAGTTCATTTGCCTAATCGCCAAATGGTTTATTTCCGAGCGGGAAATGAAGAGCAAGGTGCTCAAAGAGAGCTCACTCGAGATACCACGTTGACTGCATGGTTTAAATTAAATCAATCTGATGAAAATGCGGTGCATTTTCTTTACACAGATATTCCTTATCATTATATCTATGATAAAAAAGAAACTAAGTGGAAACCACGCAAAAAGGGTGGTGATAAAATAATTTCAAGACTTTATACAGTAAGTATAAAAGATATTGAGACATTTTATCTCCTTCTTCTACTCCATGTAGTTGGAGCTAAATGTTTTGAAGATTTGAGAACTGTAAATGGAGTTCTTTATACAACGTTTAAGGATGCAGCAATTGCAAAAAATTTGGTAGAAGCTGATGATCTTTGGGAAAAAACGCTGGAAGAAGCAACAGATTCCAAAATGCCCGTACAACTTCGAGAGCTATTTGCCTACATTTGCTATGGAACTCCAACAGATGTACTAACTCTTTGGAATAAATATAAAGATCACATGATTGAGGACTATGTACTGTGACGTTGCGGCTCGCCGCGGCGTGACGGCGCCCCGCCGCCGTCACAAAGCGCGGAATTTCGCGCCGCGGGACGACCCAAGGAGGCCACCGCGAGATCTCCAGAGGGCCACAAAAATAATCGCGATAGCCATTCTGATTCTTTTGTTTTTTTTTTGTAAAATACGCGGCGCCTCTACCGAGCCACAACGAGCTTCTGCAGGAAAGTCACCGCCACCGCCGAGTCGGGGAGGATTTCGGACACGAGGATGTGCGGCAGGAGCGGAAGCCACGGGGACCGCGGGTGGCGCCATCGAGGCAGACAGGCACGGCGCATGCAGCAGCGGCAGGCGAGACGGCCGATAACAGGGCCCCAGGTACCGGGGTACACCTGACTGCAACCATCGGCCTCCACAGCATACCGGCAGTGTTGCCAGTGTTAGTACAATTGTACTAGATCTAGTACTTTTGTACCTCATAGAAGTTAGCCGGACAACTTCGACTTATGCCATATTTTTTTTTTTACGAATTGTAAGTACACAGTGTGTTTGAATCTCGTATTGCCTCGGGTATTCTAGCTGCGCGATCCGTCCCTGTTGCCTTCTGGTAACGCTGCATACCGGCTCGCGGGGTGGATGGCCACCGCCCCAAGGTCGAGCTGGAGGCGTACAAGGCACGACGAAACTTGTCGAATGCCGAAGACAACGGCGAATAATCTGCTGCGCCGCCGAGGGACCGTTGCGCGCCCTCGAAAAACCCGCTCGCGCCGACCCTGCGCTGGGATCCTGCGAAATTGCTAGCTCGCGCCCCGATTGGTCCGCGCGCCCTGAGAGGGGCGACCGCATCGATCTCGTTATCGAGCGAATTTTCGGCGACACTCTCTGGTCGTCCTTCGGCGAGTCCGAACGCGTTACTTAAGTTCCGCGATAGCCGCCCGGAATCGGGAGAGAAGTCCGTCTACGACGATCGAGCACAAGGTGACGGCGAGGAAACCCCGGAGAAGGCGTTACACCGGTGAGGTTGCCCGCAAGTAATACCGAAATGTAAGCCACGACGCCGCCCTCCGGTGCGCGCTCTCGCTCGGGAAATTGTGTGTAATACCGCGACACGTACGGTTCCTTGAGACCGAGTATCGAAACTGCGATCGACAGCGAGAGCGAAGGGCATCGGGATGGTAGCGTGGCCGCGGAATCGCGATCGCGATTGAAACTTCTGGAGATCTCGACCGAAGCGTAGCGAGTTTAGACTTCCCGTGCGGTAACCGGGATAATTATGTTCCCGTATTTCCGCGTTAGATTATGGTCTATGTCGTTCGCGTTAGGGATCATTCGTGCCGTTCGCGTTAGGAATTATCCGTATCGTTCGCGCTATGAATTATTCGTGTCGTTCGCGTTAGAAATTATTCGTGTCGTCCGCGTTAGAATGGCCTTCGCGAGATTAGCGTAGGATATTATACTCGCGTCAGATTATATTAGAGCTGCTCGCGCTGGGACTCATTACCGCGCGCACCAGCCTCTCTCTCGCGTCATTAGCGTGAGGATTAGTGATGTTCATCGATGGCGTTCCGATACTCGCGTGCGCGTGATTGCGTGAGAGAGGTATTTGCGCGGAAACAGAGTTCGTGCCGATCGAATCCTTGAGAGGTCGATCGTATTCTAAGTTTCGGTAAGAAATCGTTCGCGTGACCGACTAATTAGGTTAGACGCTGACTCGTGTTAAGATATTCTCGGCGTTCATGCGATCGTGCGTTTAGAGATTAATTGCGTGGATGGTTTGATAGCGTTCCTTATTACTCGCGACAACCCGTGTTTTGCGTTAGTTATCGTATTCTTTATCTGGTCGACTGTATCTGCGCTTCCTCGTTGCGCTCGATCAAAAGTTATTGACGTGAGCTTTCGATACTTGGCGACGGAATTCCCGTACGGTCTGGATACGGCGTTCCCGCGCTCCGAGCGTGACTCCCTCTTCTTTCACGATATTTCACGTCTCAATTCGCTTCCTAGCGACTCAAAAATTTTACGTTACTCCGGTTATTTCAAAGGCGCTCGTTTCTGTGACCGTTATTTCGTTTCTATCGGCGAGCTGAGTTTTCTGTTGTATTATTTGTTGCTCGAGGAAAGCGCCTTCCGCGCGTTTATATTAACAACGGTGAGGCTCCGTAATTTCTAGCGTCCGCGTTGTTACCAATTCTGTTCATTAAATCCGGACGCCCGCGTCAGATATTATTTACTCGATTTGTTTGGCGATTACACGAGGCCGAATGGGCCCTCATTCTGATTTCCTCGAGAGTTACTATTTAATAAATGTTACTCCTTATTGTTAACGGATTGAGTTGCTAATTTACGTGTCACCTCGCCGATTATTGCGCTGCCCTTCATCACCCCGCCCCGCCACTAGGTCGAGCTAGCCATTCCCTCGCACCCCGCCTCATTCCGTCTTGCGTTTCGTTTTGATTTTCGCGATCTCGCGGACGCGAATTTACGCGTCTGGCGCCCAACATAAAAATCGTCTCGTGGAGTGCCGGAGGTGCGAGAGAATTACCGGAGAGGCCTATCATCCCGCTCTCCTTTATCCTTTTGATCCGGCGTACGCCCCGGACCGCTCCGGGAGTGAAAAAGTCGTGACAGTACACAACAATGTTGTCAATCCTGAAAATATGGCTTTAAACCATATACAAGAAATTCTGAGAAATAATGGAAGTAGCTGTGAGAACTTTCAATTGTCAAATCCAATTCCAGTGAATATTTACGTCACAGAATATAATGTAGATGAAGAAAGAAGACGTGGTGACTATTTATTATCAACATTAAATGTTGAACAAAGATATGTGTACGGTATAGTCATGCGAGCGATTGACAATGAGAATGAACCTCAGCGGTTATTTTATATTGACGGGTTTGCAGGAAGTGGAAAAACCTATCTATTTAACAAATTTCTGAGTGTTATTCGAGGAAAAAACGAGATGGTTATTCCATGTGCTTCAACTGGCATTGCAGCCACATTTCTAAAAGGAGGAAAACTTATCATTCCCTGTTCAAACTTTCAATACCAATTGATGATGGAGCTAAATGTAATATAAGAGGAAACTCTCAAGCTGCACGAGAACTGATCTCTGCCAAACTCATCATATGGGATGAGGTGAGCATGACGGTTGGGCATGCCTTAACAGCAGTTGATCAATTCTTCAAGGATCTAATGAAGAATCCTAGACCATTTGGAGGAAAAGTTATTTTATTTGCAGGAGATTTCAGACAAAATCTCCCAGTAGTACCTCATGCACATAAAACAGCCATAATTGAGTCGACTGTCAAATACAATCCTATATGGAGAAATGTAATTCAGGTTAAATTACAGCAAAATATGAGAACTGCGGATGAAAAGGAATTTGCAAATTGGCTAATGCAACTAGGAGATGGTAAACTGTCAAATACGGATGGATTATATCTTGATACAATTGAAATCCCCCAAGATTTTATATCAAAAGAATCTATTATTACTGAGATTTTTGGTGATAGAATCACCATGGAACAGATTAGAGAAAATCCAGATCGAGTGATTTTTTGTCCTAAAAATGAAGATACTTTCAAAATTAATGACGAAATCCTTCGTCTAATGGAAGGAGAAGAAAAGGAATATCTCTCAATTGACTCTATTGTGAGTAATGATCCACAAGAGCAATTGAATTATCCGACTGAGTTTTTAAACTCTATGACACCTTCTGGAATGCCAGTTCATCGACTTAAAATAAAAGTCAGTGTTACAATTATCTTATTAAGAAATTTAAATACTAAGAAAGGACCTTGCAAAGGCACAAGATTTATTGTTACTGATTTGAAACATAATCTTATTTATGCGGAGGTTCTGACTGGTCCTGCCCGAGGCCAAATTGTCTTCATCCCAAAAATCGATTTCATTACAAATGACTCGGAAGTTCCATTCAAGCTTAAACGGAGACAGTTTCCTATTCGAGTATCATTTGCTATGACAATAAATAAATCCCAAGGACAAACTTTACAAAAAGTTGGGATTTATCTGCCACATCCTGTATTTGCTCATGGTCAACTCTATGTGGCATTTTCTAGAGCAACCAAAAAGGAAAGTGTCAAAATTAAGATTGATGAAACAAGCAATCAAGGACATCTCATTGAAGAAAATCCAAAATCTTATACAAAAATATCGTATACAGAGAGGTTTTATAAATTAAAGAATTAAAAAACAAATAAATACTAATAATTATACATCGAATAAAATAAAAGCTTCCTCATAGAGGAGCTTTGTGAGCAAAGGTTTCTACTTGCACACTTAAAAACTATAAGAAAGCAATGTGCAGGTTTCTACTTGCACACTTAAAAACTATAAGAAAGCAATGTGCAGGTTTCTACTTGCACACTTAAAAACTATGAGGAAGCAATGTGCAAGTTTCTACTTGCACACTTAAACACTATGAGGAAGCAATGTGCAAGTTTCTACTTGCACACTTAAAAACTATGAGGAAGCAATGTGCAAGTTTCTACTTGCACACTTAAAAACTATGAGGAAGCAATGTGCAAGTTTCTATTTGCATACTTTTTTATTATCCTAAAACATCATTTTTTGAAGTCTCAATTATTGAGATTTGAGATGTTCTAACTGTCCCCCTTAGAAAAAGATGAATAGTAAACTAAGGTTTAATGTTAACCGACGTTTGTAAAATCACGACAATAGGTTTCCTCGTCACCCATGAGGTACTATTGTTAACGCGTTTTTTTTTTAAGTGGTTTCCCCTGTAGGCCTAGTCCACTAAAAAATAATGTTAGGATATAATCGAATTTTTATGATTATAACTATAACAGAGAAGAAAATAAAACTATATATATTATTATACATATACTTTTAGAGACAGAGTAAAAAATTTAGAATATTTTTTCTATTCTTTCATTATATTTTTTACTGTATATGTGTATACATATAAAAACTCGATCATTTTCTAATATTATTTTTTACACACTCGTCTTTGTGACAAATATGATGCCTTATTCAGACACGAACATTTGAATTTTTCAAATTTTAAATGCCTTTAACTCAAGAACTGATCAACCAAATCTTAAAGAATTATATATGAAATAATGGTAAAATAGACTGAAGAATATAATAAAATTAGAAGTAGTTCAATATTTCAAAGTTTACAAAACTTAGAACAACCACGAGCATTTCTAAAAAATTTCAAAATTTTATAAAGAAAAAATCTTTTTACCGATTATTAGATATACCGATAATCAACCTAATCTTAAAGTATTATATATGAAATAGGGGTAGAAAAGACTGAAGAATATAATAAAATTATAAATAGCCCAATATTTCAAAATTTGAAAAAGTTATAGCAACCACGGACATTTCTAAAAAAATTCAAAAATTTTTTTAAAAAGAACCCCTTTACCGATCATCGCCAAATTCAATACCAATCTTCCTTAAATGATACTCTATCGATTAAAAAAAAATTCAGCCCGATATCTCAATATTTGCGGAAGTTAGAGCAACCACGGACATTTCTAAAAAATTGAAAATTTTTTTAAAAAAGAACCTCTTTACCGATCATCGCCAAATTCAATACCAATTCAATAACTTTCCTTGAATGATATCCTCGATTAAAAAAAAAAAACAGCCCGATATTTGCGGAAGTTATAGAAATTTCGGTAAATTTGGCACATACACACATACATACACGCATACATACACACATACACACATACCGATATTTTTTAAAATAGCGATTTTTCGACGTTTTAGAACATTCTGAACACATTGGCAAAACCAACTAAAAAAAATTTTTTTTACGAAAACAAAGTTTCCTCTATGAGAAAGCAATATGAGAGCTAATAATATAGCGGATAAGCGGTGGGTACTTTAGGAGTAAAAAATTTTTATAAGTAAATAAGAATTCTATTATATGCCAAGTAAAATATTTATAATGTTTGTAATTTGTATTTAAATCAGTGCTTAAAGCAACCAAAAGAGAAAATGTTAAAGTTAAGATAATGAAATATGAACTTCAACTCGACATAATTGAAAAAAATTTTCTTATATGCAGATTTAAATTAAAAATTATTTATATATATATATACATAGATATTTTTATATTTTTTGAATTATATCAATATATATCTATATATTGTAACGGCCTATCTTATGTGTCGAACGCGGACTAGCTCGCCGGATCAGGGGTTCGACGGATGGCCCAGAGACAATAATCAGATTACAATGCACACCAGACAAGTTTATTCAGTTGGATACATACAGAACGCGTCGGCACGCGGGATTACAATCCAGTAGCGGGTCGCGGTATTACAATTAAAGAACGCGATATGTACAACGAAAGGCCGTGCCGGTGCACTCGGCGCGGGATGGCCGAACGCGGTGCGCGAGGCAGCGGTGACGGCACGCGATATTACAATAACGGGACGACACGCGGTCTTACAATTACGGAACGCGATATCTGCGGCGAACGGCAGTGCAGTGCTCTCGATGCGGTACGGTAAAGCTACGGGACGCGGTATTACGATTACGGAACGCGATATCTACAACGATAGGTAGTGCCGATGCACTCGATGCGGTATGGTAAAGCTACGGGACGCGATATTACGATTACGGAACGCGATATCTACAGCTACGGGATGCGGTATTACGATTATGGAACGCGATATCTACAACGGAAGGTAGGGCCGATGCACTTGATACGCTATGGTAACGCTACGGGACGCGGTATTATGATTTCGGCACGCGATATCTTAGATCCGCGGTATCGAGGATGTTGGGGCCCCGGGCCGCGGTTACGAGAGCCCTCGTTACGAGGCCGAGCGTGCTCGACCCCGCGTAGCCGCGTCGTCGGGGTAGCGGGAAGGAAGTCGGGGACACCCGAGAGCACTCGGTCGAGACTCGGAGCTCCGAACCTCGTTTTGTGTGTCGCCTAGGAAATCGGTCGGGTAGGCTTCGTCGGGAACAGCGGAATGCTGGAGCGGAGACGAAGTGTCTTGTCTCGCCGGAGCGTCGGCTTATATATCCCGGTTCGGCGGGCCCGGTGGGAGGGAGGCCGATCGTCAGGCGCGCCGAGTGAGGCGTGCGGACGCGCGCTCGTCTTCGGCGCGGTTCGGCTCCCTTCGGCGCCGTGCGAGGAGAAGGCCCCGGTGCCGCGTTTTTGCCCGCGCACCCGGGGCCGGTGGAGTGTTTAAAAAAGATGTGGGCACAGGGGCACCGCGCCCTGTTCTCGCCCGACGGGTGGTCGGTCGGGCGGCATCCGGCGGGTGGTTGCCGGGAACGATGCTTGTGTTCGGGGTGCATTGTTACAATATATATACAGATAGATCTATATCTATATATATAGATCTATATATATAGATATAGATCTATCTGTATATAGTATACATATATGTATATAAAGCTGGACTTTGAACATTGTCTCATGGTTGAACTTCCAAAGCCGAAAATCTTTTTCTTTAAAGACAATATACAAAATTATTTAACTTTGTTTATAAAAAGTATACTGTCTCTTATCATATCTCAATTTTGAAATCTTTTAGGCCATCTGATATTGCTGTCCAAATTTTGGATTTCTTCTTCGGATGATCTAACATATGCATATTATCTTCATAGAGGCTGAGAAGAGCCATTGTCGCATTATCAGTCCACACAGCACTTATAAAATATAAAAATAGCACATTAAAAATTAATATGGAAAAATAATTTCATTTCAAATGTGTGTTTAATATATAACTTACTTTGTTTAGCAGATTTCTCACTACTACTTGCAGTAGTGCATACGGATTCTTGACAGTTACTGAATGCTGTAACAATAAATTATAAAATATATAAATTGTATTTCTTAAAAATTCTATGCATAGGATAAATCATACATATTGCATGTATTAGATATTTTATATAAGATTCTATTTCAGTTCTAATTTATGAAATAGTTTGAAATTAGATTAGGAAATAGCTTATATATTTAATAAGTTGTATCTACTGTTAAATTAATAAATAAACTTACGTTTATCATTGACATCCAGATTGTCGTTTGACTCGTTTGTAAATAAAACGTTGTTATTTTCCACATATATATCTTTGTTTTTTAAGCATTTGTGCATGGATGCTTCCTCTAATAATGGGATATATGCATTGCAATGTTTGCATGTGAATCCTACTGTAATTTGGAAATGTATAATCAATAATTATTAAAATTACTAATTTTTAATAAAATACATTTTTAATAAAATACAATATTTATATGTATTGTACAATTGTAGAAATGTTAATATTTTAAAAATATGAAATGACTGAAAGCTGTGGTACAATAATTTTCATCAATACGTCAGTAAAGTATTATATTGTATGCAACATTTGTCTTTGTAACAAATAATAAAATAATATAAAAATAAGTATGTACTAAATACCTTCCATGATTCAGAAACTTCTACAGTAGAATATCTTTCACCTTTTGTACGTGTCACACTATTTGGAATATAACCTTAAAGTTTTCTTACCGGACCGTAGAAACTACAAAAATAAATGGTACCACATGTAAAAATGTCGGTAATGTTGGTATCCATGGAGTGACACAAAACGACGACACAGTAAAACTCAGCATTTTAGCTGTGTACGATTGTGTCGATTTGTGTCGTAGTTGGAAAGCATTGGGTCGAACACTGTGTTACACAGTGTCGCCTGTGTACATTGCTGGAAAGCACCCAAAGTCGCACGACATCATAGTAACGGTCGCGCTTTCTCGCTCGGAATTCGCTCGCCAGGCCAGGGTGAGAAAACGTGGAGACACTGGTTGGTTTCACAAAAAGTTCTTTATTCTTACTTCTATATTACATGTAGATGGAGGGGTGTACGTATGTGCGTGTGTGTGTGTGTGTTGCTCCACTGAGCCGCTGTGTACGTGTGGTGGGGTTGATGCGCGGTTGTCTTACGGAGTCGCGGATAAGTACGGAGGCGCGGCTTATCACTAATAGGCAGGACGGTCAGGAGCTCAGTTGGGGGCGCCCGTCTTCCGTACGGCGAAAAGGGTCGGGGGCGCCCGACCCAGAGGCAGGAGAGGGTGTGACCGGACGGAGGGCCGGTAATTTATGTGACTCGATTTTATTTGATTCTACCACGGTCGCCACTCGGTTTTATCTTTACCCACCGAGAAAGATATGAATATAATTATCACTGACCCTTTCGATGACTTTGCTAATCCCCTTCTCTCTGTTTCAGGCTCTCTGGATTGACCGCTGTTGGACTGCCGCTGGACCGTCGTGGGATTGCCGCTGTGCACCGCGCGCTTCCTCGGGACCTTCGCTGGACCGCCGTTGGATCTCCGTGTCGAGATGCCGACAGACGAGGTATGTGGGTATCTCGGGAACAGGATAGGTGAATGATTTTCACTCGTTACGATATCGGGTAAAATTTAATTTATTTTCCCTCTATGTTTCAGATACAATTGCTCCGCACGCGTAACCGCACTGTACGATTATTAATTATTCGCGTTGAGTTGTATTATGTTACAAGCGGATTCGCTCCGTACGCGGGATATCTCGTTGTTCGCTTAACAATGGCAAGTTCGCGTTCTCCCGATGAGAATGTTCGCACCACGGCATACGTCCGCACTTTACCATGGTCGGCGAAACTCCGATTTTATTTCACGGGTTCGCTACACAGTACGTCCGCACCGTACCACGTTCAGCGAGAGACTCCTCGAGTCCGTCGTTCGTTCGTGCGTCGTTCGCACACGGCGTCACGCATTCGCCAGATGTGTTCACGTGTCGCTATTGTGCCCCCGCTGTATGTAAGCTCATACTTCGCTTGTCGCAAACAAGTTTTTCATGCGATTCTCGAATGTTCTATAATACACCGGGTGTGCTATTCGTAGATATTCGCCTCTTTCTCGAATATTCCCTCACACAACGGGTGACTCGCGTCGTCTCGCATACTTTGGTTTTCATACACGTTTGTCGCGATTGTCTATACACATTTCCCGTATAATATTACCTAGTTACTAATTAATAACGTCCTCGAAACCTCTTTATCTTCGATGGCGCTATCGTGAGTTACATTTTAAGTACTTCGCCGCATTGTCACACGCTCGTGTTATTCCCTCCTACAATATTACAATTTTAATGTTGGAAATCCTTCGATTTCGCATCATGGGTGTGACGGGCGTGTGTCACTGCGTTCACATTTCAAATTTCGCTTCGATTGTACAACGCGTTCACTAAGTAGCCTCCTGGGCCTCGCATCGCAATTACGACTTCGTATTCGCGTTCTCTGGGTCGCCTAGGACCCATTTCCGGTTTTACTTTCTCGATCCGACTTCCGGTTCGCTATTTCCCGGGGCGTTGGTCGGACGTTGACGCCAACCCTACGGGGCTGTTATTCGGGACCTGGTACATCCGTTCATGACGTTTGTTCCAGGAGAAGTGTCCCGGTTCGCTACTTCCTGGGGCACTTGTCCGATTTCGACGGGATTGATTTTACGTATCCCCTCGTCTCCCTGGACATGCCTGTGGTCTCCTTTCTCGCGTATCTATCCCCGTTCGCTACTTTCGCGGGCATTAATGTTACGCGGATGCCGTTCGACTATGTTATCGTTCGCGACCCCCTGAGGTCATCGGTAACCTCCAATTTGTCCTAGGACGCTCCGTTTGCCCGTTTCCGGGGCAGTCGACCTACGTTGACGGGAAAGTGTGCGCTGAGTTCCCCGCGATCCCTAGAGGTCGTCGGTAACCTTTATTCCTATGGAAGACGCTTGGTTCGCTAAGTGGCGAACCCGGTGCGCTATCGACATGGGACTTGTTCCACAGAGTGTCCCAGGTGTCACAGATGTCGCTACCGAGGAGACATCTTTTTTCTCCTTATATCTTCGGAACTACGCGTAATTTCGCGCCGCGAGTTACGGAATCGCATTCTACGCTTCGCGCTTGATCTCTACACGAAAGTGGTTTTCCCCTTTTCGGAATCTACTTCTCTCACTCCGCTGAGTGTTAATCTAACCTCAAAGTTGTAGAACTTTATCGATTTACGCGTTTATACAACCTTAGCGTATGTTTCGATGGGAATCAAACTTGGGAAGGTTGTTTAATGGAAACTAAACCTTTTATTTATTATTATGATCACGTCCTTACAAAACTAAGATAAACTTATACTTATCACCTTCGGACGGTAGTGACTAGGATCTTCTTTATTCTTCTCTAACCTAGTCAGTCTTGTTTAATGTTTTGCGCAACGGCGCTTTGTATTTTTAACCCTATACTAAACTACTGACAGTGTGCCTTTCGCTCGCATTAGTGTTGCTCCTCGGCCTCCCTCTTCACCGCCGGGATGATGGCGCTGTCATCGGGGTCGCCTGTGATTTCCTCCTGCGAGCTACTCTCCCCATCAGCTCGCTCCTTCGTGGAGAAACGCATCCTGATGGCGGTCCTTTCGAGTTGGACGACCATTTCCCCTCGTCGCTGTGCCGCTCCCTGTGCCACCTCCATCTTGGCCATCTTGGCCAGTAGTGCCACCGGCGTGGGCATACTCGGCGGCTCCAACATGGCGGCTGGCTGCTGCAATTCAGCTGTCGGCTGCAAGGGCAGGTAAAACCAACCGGGGGCACCCAGCTGGAGAGGCCCGTACCCTGGGGGCACCCAGGTGAGAACGGGGGCGCCCGTTCTCTGCACCGAGGACAAGGTTGGGGGCACCCAACCTAGAGAAGCGGTTTCGGAGAGCGATCATGTCAGGAGCAGGAGCTGGACAGGACTGGTGACTCGAGCCGGCTCGAGTCCCCTATTTATACCCCGAGTGAGACTGGTGGGGGCTGCCCCACCGCTCGGGCCCGGGGCACGTGCTCCGTGACGCGGAGTGCGTGCTAGACGACCGTCAGGGCCGTATCGGTAGTGACGAACTCGCGTATCGTCACAATCATAAGGGTGGCGCGACCCAAAGAGACAGAAGCATGTGAAACGGATAACACTGTTTTAAGCTATGAGAACAACGGTACTTCAGTTTCAGGCCGTAAGTAGTTGCAATGTTAATTATAAATATTGTCCATTTAAATTCAAATTTTTATTAACTTTTTCCAAAAAGTAGAAAAAATTAAGAGAATCGAGTCACATGAAAAGCATAAAAATCGTATGAAATATGTATGCATACAATAAATCTCATTTTTACGAGTCACAAAATAATTTTTATTTTAAAAATATAATGTTATACTAATAAAATTGTATTGAATTATATATATTGTTAATATTATCCCACATAGCACATAATATTTCAATAATATTACAGTAATATTATTTTTTCATTGCAATATTACAATGAAATATATCAGAAATATTACAGTAATATTACTGAAATATGTCAATAATATTAAAATGTCCGGAAAAATGAATCACAGTAATATTACTGTAATATATCACAGTAATATTACTGTAATATTTGGGTGTTATTTGTATAATATTGCTAGGAATTAAACCATTTTAATAATTTTTATTAAATTTTATTAAATTATTTTTAATAGTATTGTTACATACAATATTAAAATAATATTGATATTATCTTTCTATCTTTTTCTTCTTTAAAACTACTACTCTGCACCGTATGCATTTCCACTGATAAAGAGTGACGTAACACTATAACATAATACAAAAACTGTAATTATTATTTATATCTGATTACACAAGGTGAGTTTTATTTTGTGTACCAATTATCTCCGCTAATTATCTCAGAAAGTATTGGTTTATTGAAAAAATATTTCAGATAAAAGTTGGAGGGTTCAAAGAGAAATAATGGATGATCTTATTAGATTTTGGGTCCGGGACCAATGTTGAGTTCAGTAGGGTCCAAGTTTTTAAATAAAAACTCCCATTTTTTATTATATTATCTATTTCTACTAATTAATATAAACAACTTTTGTCTGAAACATTTTTTATTTGCCTTATACTTTTTGAGATATTGAAGAAAAATTTGGTAATTTTTTTTAATATTTAGCTTATAATATCTTGATAAATGTTTGTCGGAGGGAAAAATGATACAAGACTTTTTGACTTGATATGGTCTCAAGAATATGCTATTACAATAATATCCTAATTTCTTTAATTATTTGTGTATACATTTCCTTGGAGCTTTCATGTGTACAGACTTATTTAAAGAAATTGAAATACTATTGTAACAGTATATTCTTGAGATCAAATGAAGTCAAAAAGTCCTGTACCACTTTTACCTTCGACAAACGTTTATTGGGATATTGTAAGCTAAATATTGAAAAAATTACCAAGTTTTCCTTGAATATCTAAAAAAGTATAAGGCAAATAAAAAAATGTTTCAGACAAAAGTTGTTCATATTAATTAGTAGAAAAAGATGATGCAGTAAAAAGGGGGTTTAAATAATTTGGCTGGATCCTACTGGGTTTAACATAGGTCCCGGACCCAAAATCTAATAAAATTGTCTATTGGTCCTCCTTGAACCCTCCAACTTCTATCTGAAACATTTTTCCAATAAATCAATACTTTCTGAGATAATTATAGCGGAGATGATTAGCACACGAAATAAATCACCCTGTTTATTTCATACGTACATAATTATATATTCAAACATAAGAGTACGGGGTTAAGTATGACTGTGTTCCGATATTCACTGTGTTTTATACTGAAAATCTATGGTTAACGTTATACATACATTTTAGATTTTCAGTACTAAATATTAATATTGGAACGCAGTTTATACCAAGTTTAACTTTTTCTTACTTATGTATCTAATAAATAAAGCTTTCGCTCAGAAGAATGTGATAGAAATCAAACTGCTTGGTGCTGCTCTGCGTGAACTAATGAAAAGCAACGTAACACTGCAACATAATACAAAAACAGTAATTATTATTTACATCTAATTATATATTTTAAACATAAAAGTAGGTTAAGTATGAATCTGTATTCCGATATTCACTATCTATACTGAAAATCTGTTAATGTTACACGTATACTTTGGATTTTCAGTATTGGCGATTAATATTGGAAAGCATGGTTTATATATATATATATATATATATATATATATATATATATATATATCAAATTTAACTTTTTCTTACTTACGTATCTAATAAATAAGTCTTTTGCTCTTCTATCAAACTACTTGGTGCTACTCTGGACTGCATGAACATCCACTGATGGAAAGCAATACTGTAACATATAGCATAAGAACAATAATTATTATGAAATCACATAAATGGTTAAATAATGATTAAATCACGTAATTAATGGTTAAACTGCTTTTTAGGAGATTTGGGATAGGCATATTCCTATCACGTATCTCCAACTGAGGGCTCCAGTTGGATTAAACTGTTAAAAATTTTGAGGTTAAGTTAGCATCAAGTATGAAGCCATTTAAGTATGAAGCCATTAATATGTATGTATATATTTATTTCATATCCCCGTAGGGTTCGAAAGGCGTTTTTGCCAAGGAACGTTCCCAAACCTTTTACACTCTCTCTCTCTACAACGTCCTCTTAACCTACTTATTCTAACTTATACTACTTAACCTAATTGTGTGGATGTGAGCTTCTGCCTCTGCGTCCGCCCACACCCACACCCGCCGCTCGCACACACATACACCCTCTCCGCAAAAAGGACTTCCGTTTCCTCTTGCTTCCAATTTTCATTCAACCCACTTCTATTCCCCTCTATTCGGCTTACCACTCATTCTCTCATTCACCTCAATCATATCCCTCACCTTCCAGCCCTTCCACGTACCCCCTCCTGTTCCTGTCTTTCTCAATCTCCCTCATCCACCATTCCCCCTCCCCCCTCTCCCAGTACCCATCTCCTTGCCTCCTGCCAACTCCCTCCTCCTTCATCCCAATCCCTACACCGTTCCCACGCGTGTTCCCACGTCTCTTCTTCTCCCTCGCACAGTCTGCATACCCTTTTCTCCTCCTCCTCCCAGTACCTGCCCTCCCTCATTTCGTTCCCCAGTCTGAATCTCGCCACTCTGCTCCTGCTTTTCCCCCACCCTTTCTTTAAATACTCCGGTATCCCTTCCTCTTTCACTTCCTTGTACCATTTACTATATCTGGACTCCTTTATTCTCTCCCATTTCTCCGCTCTTTGTACCTTCCTTTCCCACTTCACCATCTCCTCCAATCTTGTCTCTTCCCCATCCCCTCTCTCCCCCTCTCCCTCTTCCCACAAGCCTCTATCGCTCAGATACTTCTTCCTGCCCTCTTCCCAACCCGAGAGCCTCCCTCTTCTCCTCGATCTCTCCTTCACTTCCTCCCAGCACAATCTCGCCAGTTCACTTCCTCCACCTTCCTCCAGCCTCCTTCCGAAACCCCACGCCCTCCTGCCCGCCCTACCTCTTAGTTTTTCTCTCTGCAGCTCCTCCCTCACCAAGTACCCCGGTGTCCTCCTGTCCACTCCCAATACCCATCTCAGATATCTTTCTTCCAGTCTCTCCATCCCCTCCCTTTCTTCCCATCTCCATATTTCCACCCCGTACCCCATTACCGTCCAAACCAGCTTGTCAAATAGCCAAAGCCTTCTCCCCCCAATCCTTCCCAAATCTCCTCTTCCCTATCCCCCAAACTTGCCCCATAACCGCCGCCGCCTTCCTGACCCTTTCCTTCACGTGTGCCTCTTGCCCTCCATTCCTCTGTATGCCCTAATTATCGGAACTTTTTCACCTCCTCCACTTTTCTTCCTTTCCACCACCAGTCTCTTTTCACCATCCTTCCTCCTCCTTTTCTAAACCTCATAATCTTGGTTTTCTCCGCATTAAGCTCCAACCTCTTCTTATCCAAGTATCTCTCCAGCCTCTCCATCATACTTCTCATTTCATCCTCTCCCTCTGCCAGTAGCACCATGTCATCCGCATACTCCAAATCGTACACCATTCCTTCTCCCAGCCTGATTCCGCCCCACTTGACCTTCTTCATCTCCTCCTCTAAGTCAGACAACAGTACAATGAACAGTAGCGGGCTCAGCGGGCACCCCTGTCTTACCCCCCTTGCTGTCCAGAAACTCTCACCCAGCTCCTTTCCCACTCTGACCCTACTTCTCGTCTCTCTCAACACTTCCTCTATCCTCTCTACCAGACCCTCCCTAACCCCCCTCTCCCTCAACGCCCCAATCAACACCTCCCTATCTACCGAGTCAAAAGCCGCCTTTACATCCACAAACAACGCCACCACCTTTCCCCCTTTTTTCTCCAGTTGTTTGTTCACTAGGTAGTTAAGCACATAAATGTTGTCCACCGTCCCCATCCCCTTCCTGAATCCCGTTTGATTCGGCGGAATGATCCCCTTACACTCCACTTCCTCCCTCAATCTTTCCGCTAACACCGCCACGTATACCTTGTATAGGGTGGATAACAGGATGACCCCCCTGTAGTCTTCCACCCTCTCCCCCTTTCCCTTCTTCACTATGGGCACAATCACCCCCTCCTTCCAGCTCTCCGGCCACCCTCCTCCCCTCCAAACTTTATTGCAAAACCCTCTTACCCATTCCTTCATCTCTTCCCCCCCATATTTCCACACCTCACTCGGGATATCATCCACCCCTGCCGCCTTTCCCTCTTTCAGTTTCCTTAGGGCCCTTCTCACTTCCCCCTTACTTATTTCCTCCTCGCCTCCCTCACCCTCCCGCCTCATTTCTCTCCCTCCTTTGACAAACCTGCTTTCCACCCCCCCGAGCAGCCTCATGAAATGTTCCTTCCACTCCACCATCTCTATCCCTACCGTCACTTTCCTCCTCTTCCTCCTCTCTTTATTAACTATCTCCCACACTTCACTTTCCCTGCTCACTTCCGCCGCCCTTTTTTCCCACCTCTCGTTCTCCTCCTTCTTTTTCCTCTTGCACAACTCTCTGAACTCTTGCTTCGTCCTTTTGTATTCTTCTGCCCTCCCACCCTTCCTTCTCCACCTCCTTAGTTCCCTTCTTGCCTCCCTCTTTTTCTCCAAACACTCCATATCCCACCAGCCCATTTTTCTCTTTTCCTTCATGAAGCCATTAATAAATAATCCCATTAGAGACTCGTTCAATAAGGTTACAAAGGCAAATATAAGTATTTTAAGATGGTCATTGAAATGATTTTTATGATATTAACGTGGTTTTTGCAGATAATGCCACGTAATCTCTATTTTTTGATTTAACGACAAATCGCCAAATATATTATGTACAAAAGTATTAGTGGTAATTATACAAAAATAATTTTAGAAGTATTTATGTAAATAATATTTATTAAATAAAGAAAAATTACCTGAAATTAAAATGATTGTTCCTGTGCGGTGTCGTACTACGTCCTTTTCTTCTTCTTATTATTATGATGGCCGTCGAGCGCTGCTCAAATATAGGCCAGGGCGAACCATTTGTCGTATAAGCCGCAAAGGGCGTCGTAAAAGAAAGTTGTAGGCCTCGAAAGGCGCCGATACACGGTACTAATATTGGAAATCACAGTACAGACAGTAACAGTCGCAATATTTGAAAAAATTTTCCGTCCGAACAAACACGTCCGAACACGATCGAGCACGCCACGCGACTGTGCCGTACTACGTGATTGCGTGGTCCCACGTAGCCACACGTAGCCATGCGAGAGACAGCGAGAGAAGACCGGGAATGGTGGGGGTCGGTGCTGCGAGCAAGCGCATAGCCGCACACACTAGCGTTCTTCCCTCCACTTACGCACACAGAAACGTTCTGTTTATCCGTGTGATAAACTCGTAATTTGAAAAATTTAATATTGATTAAATAAGAAATATAAATTCCAAAATTTATCCATTTATTTTATTATTAATTTACTTACTGGCTCTTAATTAAAAATTAATTGTACATATAATTATTTTTTATTATTACAAAACAAATAACAGTTATAAAATTAAATACTACTTATAAAATTTTTCTTAATTACTTTTATTCCCCGAAAATACAGTCTCTTTTGATTCCACCACATTTTCCATCATTTTTGATTCAGATTTTTCTTTCTTTAATCCAAAAATTTTTAACTGGTATATATTATCTGTGCAATACGTATGATTGTGTGATACCATAATAACGTCTTAATGACGTGAATAAGATATCATTGAAATGTCATTTGACATTTTTTTGCTACTTAAAGTATTATATTTCAGCAATATATTGCAGCAATATTACTGTAATATTTCAATATTATTCAAAAACGTGTAATACATCAGTAATATTTCTGTAATAATTCATTGTAATACGTAATATTTCCGCTATATTGCAATATTACTGCAATATTTCTGTAATATTACGTGCTGTGTGGTATGTTATCAAAAATTGAGTAATGATGTCTTGTGCTGTGCTATAGAAGACCAATGCGACATAGACAAGGAAGCGGAAGACGTGGATGACCCATACATGACGATTCCGACTCCGGTTGCGATGCCAACAACCGGTAAGAAAAAACATTTTTCTGAAGTTTCAACACTTGCCAGAAAGGCCTTCGATGGCATGGAAGCGACGGACCGTAGTCCGGAAGGTGAAACCTATTGGACTTATTGGACATTTACAAAAGGAACATTTAAATACTTTCGAGATATTCTCTATCATTTATTCTGCTGTAGAATATTCAAGAATAATTATTCGGATGCTTGCGTCGATTCAAGTAGAACTACGAGAGCTTCATCAGAAAGTCGACTGTTGTGTCGTAACCGGGAGGATGCTCGGGGCCGGCACAGGATTCGGGAATTTCGGGTCGGAGAATGACTGACTCGTCACACTGTGTTTGATTATTTAAATATATTTCTGGTATTTAACAATTGTCCCCGTGACTTATTAATTAAGTCCCGATATTCGCGATATACTTGAGTCGCTTAACGATTATTACGATTTCTATAAATGTGACAGTTATTGTGACGCACGTATTCGCTTAGATGGTGATTAGCGGCTGCCCGCCCGGTCTGACAATTCGGCGGTATTTGTACCGTCGGACTGTCAGCCTGTTGCTAACTCGGGGAGGCTCCCGAGTTGGCGTTGACTTCCCGGTGTCAGCGTTTTGTGCTGACCTTCGTATCAGCGCTTTCGTTTGACCTGGAGTTGAACGCTCCAGGTTCAGGTATCGGTTTGCATCGGATGATCGATCGTCCGATGCAACCGTCAGGTTTTTCAGCGGATGTTCGATTCGACTTTCGCTAAGGTCGGATTACTTATGAATTTATCCTTATTACGTTGTGCGCTCACAACATCCCTTCCCCCGCGGAAAAAGAAAAACTGAGGTGCTCGAAGTTTTTTGTTATTTATTTATGTGTTTTTCTTTTTCTTTGGGGGTTATAATCTATTTTTCTTTTCTAATATTTACACTGTGGTATTACCCTTTAGATTCTTAAGAGGCTACATCTACCCTTTTTTTTGCATTTTTCTTTTTTTGCATTTTCTAAAAGTTTCAAGTGTTGAGAACATATCCTGAAAATTTTACATCGATATCTGTAAAATTGACGAAGTTATAGAATTCCGAGGAAAACAAGTTCGAGCGTTCGAGCGTTCGAGCTCCGCTGCCTGACGTGGCGCGCACGGAAAATATCGCTCTAGTGGTATTTTGGGTTTCAGTTGTCCTCTCGATCTTCATTGCGTATTG
Organism: Temnothorax rugatulus; assembly: GCA_035220575.1. NCBI lineage: Eukaryota > Metazoa > Arthropoda > Insecta > Hymenoptera > Formicidae > Temnothorax > Temnothorax rugatulus. The sequence goes on from JASTWL010000341.1 coordinate 97,848, forward strand.
TTGCTCATGGCAAAAGAGTCCCTTTTAGGGGCCTAGGGGAGCGACCCCACCTGTGTCGCGAGTGGCTCCGAAAATCCAGAACAGCAGTGCATCGATTGTTAAAATTGCTGCAAATATTGCCGCATGCACTTTCAACGAAGGTGCTACTACATATTTACTGATGATGCAAGCATTGAATATCGATGTTGGACGAAATTGCGCTACATACTGCGAGAACCAAGACTGAGCGCGCATCAATTTAGCTGAAATTTGAGTACAGGAGGCGACGCGCGAAGGGAGAATTGCTCGCAGACAAAAACAATCCTCTTCCCGTGAAGCTGCAATTGCTGCTGAGGGTACTCTATATGGTCCTGGAATTGACGACTAGAGGTTGTAACCGGACGGTAGTATATGGGAGCTCTATTCGCGTTGGATGTCCTTCTAACGCACGGTCGCCACTCGGTTTCTCCTATGCTACCGAGAAGGTAAGTACTATTCGTTTCCGAAGATATTAACTTTATTAATTAATCCTTCTATTGTTTCAGGTTTCCCGCTGGGATTGCTAATAATCGCTGCTGCATCCAGGATCCTCGCATTACCGCATACCAGGAGCAACGCGGAACTTCGATGGATCGAGACTTCGAGAAATCGCGTGAAATTCTATCTTTATTATAATTATACTAATTCTCTTCTCTTTTCAGGTTCCCGCCTCGTGATGGATCGCCGCCGCTGCTGACTTCCCGGATCCTCGCCCGGACCTTCGCATACCGAGATCAACGCTGGACTTCGTGGGATCATCGCCGATGGACAAGGTAAGTAGAAGGTAAGTATTTATAATAATTGTTGTAGATGAATTTCAAGTCCAGAAGCATATATAAATCGAAAGGGTCGTCATTCGATGCACCTCCAGGTAATGTTGTAATAATTTTATTTATACTAATTATTTATGGGTGCTTTCTATGTACTGACACAAGTCTACACAAGTGTCCACACAGCATGAAATATTTTTAAATTATTTAGGAAATATTTTACAAGATTTGAAATATTTTAGAAATATGTCATGAAATATTTTTCAAATACAAATATGTCTAGGAATTACATACTTTTGAAATATTTCTTGAAATCTTTACAAAATCTTTCGCAAATATTTCAAGTAATTTACAAGTATTTCAGTATTTTTTAATAAAATATGTCAGAGAATATTTTGAAAACGTTTTTAAAGGTTTCTTGAAATATTTCATGAAATATTTCTAAAATGTTTCTAAAGGTTTCTTGATTTATGATTATTTCTTAATATATTTCATAAAATATTTCTTTATAGTGCACACAATCATAGACTTATATAGATAGACCGGCCCCTGCCGTAAGAGGCAGCATGGCAACATAACGGTGCAGACATAGCCTTACTACGGGTGCGGTCTAGCTATCTATATAAGTGTTACGTCCAACCCCAGGATTAGGATAAAAAAACTGGGAAGCGAAGGAGAGGCTAACCAGAGGGGTCGGGGTAAGGAAGGACGCAACCAGAAGCTTAAGAATATCGCTCGCAGGTACACGCTAGACGCGTGGCGCGAGCCCGAACGCACTTTTCAATGGCTCCGGAAGGGTCAACGTCCGTGGAGACGGTAGGACGCCTTCCGTGAGCGGTGCGATCGTCGGTCCTGTTTTAAGTCAGGGAATTTAATCCCTTTAACTTAGGATCGGACCTCGTGCGGTTTCGAGAGAGGCAATAGTGGTGGGTGAGGTTTTAAATTATAATGAATGCAGGTTGGAGTCAATGTTTAACATAAGACAAATATTTATTACGATAATATAAACTAGGTAAACAATAAGTGAGAATTTGGGCAAATAAAATTGAATACATTTATAAGTGTGAATGTCGGATGCGTGTGTGTCATGAGTGAGTATTATTCTCGCGGGTGTTACATAAATGGGGGGGGGTGATCGGGCAGGATCTTGGAAGGGGAAACCTATTCAATGCACATCCTGCCCGCTATTATTACAATTGATCTTAGAACTGAGGTTACATGAATTTAATTAAATAAGTGTGCGGTGTGTAGGTGTATTTGAAACTAAATTAAAATAAAATAAATGAATTTTATAACTATTATTCTAAAGTGATCATCTCTGGATCGAGTACTTCCTCGAGATCGACGGTTGAGCCGGTCGAGGGGGTCGGGGATGGTCCCCTGGAAGAGGAGGGGGAACCGGGAGGTTCGAGCAGGGTGGCGGGATCGCGGTTGACCGGGACAACGTGAAATGGGGCCACGCGACAAACAGGGCGAGAAGAGGTGGGGAAGGGACGAGATGGTAAAACGATAGGCCGAGGTGGAACGACAGGGCGACGCTCCTGCGAGGAACAGGGTTCCTCCGAAAAGCCCGGTAGAGCCGGTGGAATGGCGAGACACGAAGGACTTGCGCTAATTCGTGCCTTTTCTAATTTCCTTCGCGCTTGTTGCTTCCGACGATCATGTTCGTGTTTTACGGCCCTTCGAGATTTCTTAAAGGGGGGACCGCGGGAATCCACTATAAGTTAATTCCTTGTTAATTGTTTTAAAACCATTAACCGCGGCGAAGTCGACTCGGTTTGGAAGGGTTGAAATTGAAGACAGAGGATCTGTTGAGGTTCCCAGCAGTGAATAGAAAGGAGACTACTCCGAGCCCGCCGATAAATCAGCTAACTCAGGAATACCAGATTACTCCGAGCCCGCCGATTAATCAGCTAACTCAGGAATAATATAGAAAAGATTACTCCGAGCCCGCCGATAAATCAGCTAACTCAGGAATAATATAGAAGATTACTCCGAGCCCGCCGATAAATCAGCTAACTCAGGAATACCATAGATTACTCCGAGCCCGCCGATTAATCAGCTAACTCAGGAATAATATAGAGAAAGAGATTGGAGGGTTAGAAGGATTAATGTTTAAGGTTTATGGATTGAGGTTTAACCGAGAGAACTTCTGGACACTAAAGTGAGGATAACTAAAGAAGTGAATATACGACTTACTACTTGATGAGTTTGATGACACCGTTGATGACTGCGCGTCGAAATGACCCTTGGTTGAGGGAATAGACGGAATCAGTTGTATGCGGTCAGATGTGTTGCACTGACTCTAACGATAAGTGTTGAATCGTGACTCAAAAGCGGAAGATATCACGATTGTAAAGGCTGAGGAAAACACGAGACTAAGCTTGGGAGGCTTGAAAAGACTCAGAAGCTTTTAGAGAGAGTGCCGCAATGTCGGGGTTTATATAGGAAAATGTAAGGAATGAAGGGGTGGATTTCATGTGGGGCGTGTCTGGTTTTCATTTTTGGGACTTTTGGTTGGTGGGATTCTTCTAATTTTTATCTAGAGGATTTCTTATTGGGCGAGACGTTTCTCACCCAAGAGCCAGATCTTAAGTTTTCGCCTATCCTAGAAACCTAGAGACGGTTATCGATTTTTCCGGTTTTCCATTGGTGAGTCCTTTCGTAAGGCCCCCACTGTCTTATCGGGGGTGCAACCCAGCGATTCTTCCAGTGACTGATTTGTTTTCAGCTGTCGCCGATTCCTCGTTTATTGGGGTCCCTTATCTCGCGGTCCCTGTTTTCAGTATCAACAGACAAATGTATTTCATCCAATCTTTATTGCAGCTTTATCGCAAACAGAAATTCCGCCACGTGCTCTTACGGATTTCTAAAAGCACGTTTTGGATCTTGTCTCTGTTTGTCGGGACATTCCGCGGCCAACTTTGGGCTAGTCGCGTGATGCGATAAGGATCCTAACCAAATTCTGCATGGGATTAAGGCTCTTCTCGGCGCGTCGTGTCGCCGGGTTTATAGCTATGGGCTAGACAAAAATTGATAAAACCGATCGCGTATGTCCTGTCTGTCGGTAGTTTGTCATCTGGAAGGTTGCTTTTAGTTGCCCCAACCAAATAGCCATTTTGGTCATAAAAGATGGAATGCGAGGGGATCAAGGCTCACTCCCCGATCGATAACCGTCCGCGCTTAGTTTACCTATCATAATCTTAAGGCCTATCTTAGCCCCGCGAAAAAGGGAAATCGTGGAGTTCCCAGGACGTAACATAAGTCTATGCACACAATATCGAAACAAAATTAAACGAAAAAATATTGAGCAATCGCATAAAACCGTTCATAGGAGTGGTTTAAGCCGATACAAAAAATAGGTTGTATCAACCACTTCTTTATATGGTTTTTAACGATTTTTCCATATTTTTCCGTTCAATTCTGTTCAGTTCAATTATGTGCGCTATAAAGAAAGATGAACGTGTAATTTCGATATCACAACAAAATTACCTTAAAAAAAAAAGATTTAAAAAAGGCGTCAAATCACACGCGTTCGAAGAAAGTGGTTATCTAAAAAAAACCGATGAGGTATCTTTGTACCTAAAAAAACCGATGTTGTATGTTTGTACCTCAACAAACATATGAGATATTTTTGTACCTAAAAAAAAAACCGATGAGGTATTTTTATACTTCTAAAAAATCGATGTGGTATGTTTGTATTTTTACAAAAATAAATGATATCTATAAATTACGCCAAGTAAAAAATGAATATATATATTCCTCGGAAAATAACTGTTGTTAAAATAACATAAAGGAGAATTATACAAAGTATTCTTTCAATCGTGATAAATACCTAAGTAAAATAAAATAACATGCCAACATTTTGATATTGCTTCATAAGTTTTATCATTTAGTATATTTACCTTAGTTACAATAAAATCGTAAAACGTCTAATGGTGCGGTAATATAAGATCCTCCTTGACATACATTAACTGATCTGCCATTACTGTTTTAAGCTCGCTGAATTCATGCCTCAGAACTTCTAAACATCTCTGAAGAAGCTGATAGATAGAATTATGTGAAAATTAAATTTATGCAGCAGAACATTATATATCACGCCAATGTTACTCCAAAAGTGACACTGGAGTATCTCTAAATCACTGATACATTCACCTTTCTTCATTATAACACTCCGACGATGGCCAGATCTATCCCAATAACTGAATGTGATCTCAATTTCTTCTTCCTTCAACGCGTTTTACTTTTTACCCCATTCTTGCTTTAATTATTCCCTAAATTTGTTTTCCTCCTCCTCCCTTTCCCTATCTGGCAAGAAACTTGTATCTATATCTGGATTTTTCTTATCTTCTTAATCGCGGGGCCATCAGATTGCACATTTTCTGACTGCGGAGATTTTTCGGCATCTTTTTTTCGCCGCTAGCGCTCTTTCCTTTTCCTGCTCTTTTTCACGTTCCATCTATTTACATTAATGGGAAAATTATAACACATTAACTCAATAAGCGTTGAACTTGCATACATAAGTGAATCTCGCGTTTTATGTAAAATTTTGTAAAAAACCGGTAACCTAACCTATGTTTACGCGAGCGTTGCTTCTGTAGTATAATAACTTACGATAATTTCTTCGCGTAAACGGGAAAATCTCCTCGACATCAGCTCCCTGTCGTTATAGGATTTTCTTCGTATCCTATCTTCTGAAGAAGCCCATCGAAAATTCTTGATATGTATGACTAGATGACATTCAGAGGACTGGGCAAAAATCACATAACATTCAGAGCACTGGGCAGAAATCACATATTCTGTAAGACACCGGTAATCTAACCTATACTACGTTTACGCGAGCGTTACTTAATTCTGTAGTAACTTACGAACGATACGATAATTTCTCCGCATAAACGGGAGATTTTATATAGTAACTACGATGATATCATTCGTATAAGTTACTACAGAAGTAATACTCACGTAAACGTAAAATACTATAATTCCTGTCACATGCACTTACAATAGTCGCATAAAAGAATCACGGTGCGGTCGCGCTTCGCGTCGTATAATAATAGGATAATTACATGTAAATAAAACAATTACCTTGAATCAGAAAAAATATTAATCGTCGCATTACGTAAAGAGTCACGGTCGGTATCGCTCCGCGCGTATACTTGATGATGACGCGAGACACTACCGTGTAGGTTAACTGACTGTGACAGCGCGCTGAACGCACTGTCTGCACTGCGCGCAGCACACACACGTATTAACGTATATTATATCGAAACTGGCGATACCAGCACCGCCAGTGTCGAAAAAGTGAAAGTGACATTTCTCTGATTCCTCTGATTGGTTGAGAGACGTCGGCGTTAGTAGAAGAAGAAGAAGAAAGTATCTTAATATAAAATTTTCACATTTCGACTTTTGCGTCGCAATATCTCCGCTCGTAGGGCACGTAGCGGAAAATGTTATAAGAGATACCCCCCCAATTCGAACCCCAAGCTTTCGATCAAGCCTACTTAGAACTTGATCCGTTCACTCGTTATATGAGATCTCAACATCTCGAGTACTCGCAACCCGTCGCGTCGCGTAAAAGAGTCACGGTCGGTCTCGCTTTCCTGTGATGACTTTTGAAAATTGAAAAAACTTTCCTGTGACTTGACGCGAGACACTACCGTGTCCCCCTTTTTTTTTTTTTTTTTTAAGTGGGGAAAATCTTCCAAAGACTTCCCGCCTCTCGGGCCCGAGGCGGGGGTGTGTCGGATTCTACGGGCGCATATCGCCAAAGCGACGTCGACCCATAGCCTACCGGCTAAAAACCCCACTAGTCCCTCCTTGGCGCTATGTGGTGGAGGTTGAGGAACTGGGTAACGCACTGATCACTTCCGCGATCCTCTCCACGCCCGCCTTGAAGAGGCAACCCCCCTGGGGGGGGGGGCCTTGCCCCCCTCTGTCCTTTCGGACAAATCTAATAACAAGTGGAGGCTGGGGGGGACTAACCTCAGCCTACCACCCCCCCCCCCCACCCTGGGGGTGCCGGCCCATCGAGGAGCGCCGTAGCAACCAGTCGGGGCCAGCTGTGACGCGTGGTGAGCCCGCCCACGCGCCACCCCCAGGCGGTAGAGGAGAGGACGACCGCAAACCAACCGGGGGCGGACCATCGGGGAGCGCCAGGGCACCAGTCAGGCACTTGCCATACGGAACTCGCCATCGGGGAACACCCTGGCAACCAGACCCCACCCACCGGGGAAACGGCACTTCCTTTCCCCACCGCGCCCTCTTAAAAAAGAAGGCAGGAGGCCCGAACCCGAGACCAAAGTCCCGAGCCCCGACCCCCCGACAGTAATGCCAGCATAAGCCGGCCAAGGAGGGGCAATCAGGAGCCGGCCCCCAGGCCGGACCCCGAACGCCTCCCGCCCCTCCATCTCTCCCTCTGCGCTGGTGAAGCGGAAAAAATGGCCGCGTCCGCCAGTACGAGAGCGTCACCCCCGGACGCCCGCCCGGCGGTACACAACAATCGTACCGCCTCTCTCGGTCACAGTCGACCGTGGTTTTTTAATGAGGTGTCCATTCCTCTTCCTCCTTGGTTTTTTCTCGAGGTATCCATCCTCTAAGGGTGCGTTCGGGGAGACGCTATTAGCGCTACCTAGCGCTACTGGCTGTTCGCGGAGCTCTATGATAGCGCTACTAAACGCTGTCGTGACGTCATTACTGGTAGTGTTATACGTCATAACTGCTCGCTACCAACGCTCTTCCTTCCGAGGTAGTGCATTAATAGCGTTAGCGTTTACAGGCTCTATGAACAGCGCAATAGTGAATGGTAGTGAATTGTTGTGATTGTTTATTTGAAGAAAAAGCTTTGCGTGTGCACACGTATTGTGAATATCGTATTAATTACGAAGTTACAAATATGGATTATATACAAACAGATATACATGATGAAATATCAAAAGAATGCTACATTGCAAAATCTTCATCATCGCTTTCAGATGATGAATCTATTAAGTCTTGCACTACAAGTGCTACTGCTGTTAATATTACTTTTTTGCGATCTTGCTCCATTTTGCTGTTTAATTATAGATTCGGTTGTTATGATTAACAAACGCTTAGATCCCTGCGCCGTTATATTTCAAATCAGCGGCGATGTTTGAAGCAAAATAGTTTGGCGGCGGCAAGTTCGACGATAATTTTCTCTTTCAGCGGCGGCGGAATTGGCGGATGATAATTTATCGGCATGAACAAAAATAGCAAACAATAAATACTCAGCACTTGTTTTCAAAATATGATCACTTTATTAGCATTACTAATGTTTGAGATCGTGCTAATTCGGTTCGATAAAGTATTCGATAGAATTCTCGCGTCAAACATTGTCAAGTTATAGCATGGATTTCGCTGTTATTATCATTCCAGAAAGTTCGCTAACAGTTCGGCAATAATAAAGTCAAGCCGACAGTTCGCACAAACAAGCAAAAAATCCATGCTATAAACAACGCAAACAGCGCAAACACGCAACGATCTTTTCGGATCGCAAAATGAAAACGGCCGCAAGTGCGATGACGTAGGCCGCCCGTGGCCAATCAACCCGCCGAAATCCGAGCTCAGGCGCGTACGTTTCCGCGAGCGGTCTGTCGCAACCAATCATGCGCTCGAGTCCTTTAACAACCTTCCGTGTTTTCGAATACGATCACGTTATTGGTAATTAGCTCGGAGAGAGCCTTGTTACCGAGACAATAAAAGGTTCGCCGCGGTGCCGAGGGCTCTCTTTTTGGCGAAGATTACCCGCAGTATCAGTTACAATCGCTTTGCACACCGCTTGCTTTCGCACACCGCTTTTTCGTACACCGCTTCGATACGCTTTTCGCTATCCCGCGCCGCGAACTCGCTTCCGCTGCTTTCCTGCCGCTAACATCTGTGCGCGCTACGGCTTCTTGCTTTGCAAAAGTAGAAGAACTCTGTACATATTGTATATATTTGTAATATACTTATTTTATTGCACTTATTCGCATAAACTTCATTGAACTGTGTCTCCTCGTGTTGTCTTCCTCGCGTTACCACTCGCGAACCCGCGCATTCTCGAACAACTAATGTCTTTTCTTTCACAAAAGAAAATAAAATTTATCTTAAAATGTTCTTCCTGACATCATACGTAATAAAAATAAAATGTAATTCACTGCATAACCATCAGATATCAGACTTCTTTCTCTCTTACTTTATTAAACATTTCTTCACATATCAAGTTGTATAAATAATATGAATAATATAGCTTATACTTAATGTAAAACTTATTTTACTGACTTTAAATACATATCTTTTATTAATTTGTGTTGGTGAATGTCTGTCGCCGGGCGTAACTCCGGTTCGCCAATTAGCGTAAGATGCCGGGTCGACCCCGACAGGGATCGGGCGTGCGTAAATGAGAGGACACTTTGTTTCGTGGAAGGCACAATGATATTTAATCGTTTGTCTGTACAATATAAGTTATGGTGAACGCACTCGTACAATAAGCGCGGCACTAGACGCGCACGTGATTCGGTGGTGCTGGGCGCGCTGATCACGTGACGCGGATATGTTCGCCGGTCGCGGTAGCAATGGGCAATTAGTAAGTGCAAATTGAGCTTGCACTTGATGAACGCACGTGGGGCGTTAGAAAGCAGGTGCACTTGTGGTCGTAAATCACAAGACGCGAGAATGTGCATCTATCGCGGCAGCGATAAGATGAGCGGGCGCACAATGGCGCGGCACGTAACGCGCACTGAAACGCGTATGTTCACCGTTCGCGGTGACGAAGGTGAATTGCAGCAGACGCACTGACGGCGCGATAGTTTTGCAGAGCTCTGAGAGAGCTGTAAGACCCATGTGCACGACGGCGTATATGCGACCGCGTGAAACGGAGTAAACGTGAACGGATGCACGACGGCAATGATGCGATCGCGTGAACCGGAGTATCTTTCGTTACTACTGAGATCGGAGCTCTCGCGGGCCCGTTTCGGGAGCTTTCGGTTGCACGACACATATCGACCAATCCGCGGTTGGCAGGATCATGCGATCCAGACATGTCAGGATCGATAGCGCGACGCGAGAGACTGCGCGGTCAGGGGGGTGACGGGGGTGCAGCGCGAAATCACCTCATTCAGAGGGCGGCTCAGGGATGGCGTAACCGGTATCGATTTCTGATCGATCGCAACGGATTGACAATCCTGAACAATTTGAAATTATCGTGAATAAATAATATTTTATTACATTTTGATGGTTTTAATGAAGAATGTTTTGCTGTGATAAGCAAATCTGCAGAAGAAAACGCGCGTTCAGATGCTGAACTTGTAATCGGTATGGCATAAATGCAGCATACCAATTTGTACAAATTCGGCAGTGACAACTTCATTTTATTCCACCATTGTAGAAGATCTTCGATAATAGATTCTGACATATGTAAATACTTTTTAACTTCGACAAGAATAGGATCTTCAGGAGGAATAATGCTTGTATGTTTCGCAGCCAACTCTAATCGTAATTTTTTAACTCCAAGAAGCTTAAACGATTTATTAGGATAATCTGCTTCTTTATTAGATGCCTATTATGAAAAAGTAAAACTAAACATGAGAATCTAACTTATATATATTATAAAAAAACAGGCACAGTAACAACTGTGCCGCAAACACGTAGAACTACGTCTAATGAACAGTAACAATCGCAAAATTAACATTTCTCTATCGAACGATGTCGGACAAAGGATCGTTCAACGGGCGGAATAGACAATGCGCCCCTATTTCAGTTAAATATGTTTTAAGACTGTAACCAGTTCAGGTTAAAGTATTTCCAGTTATATATGTTTTAAGACTGTGACTAGTTCAGGTTTAAGTATTCAGCGAGGGAGAGTTGACGTAGGGCTACGTCAATTGTCCCTATTTCATGTTCAAGTATTCTGCGAATGACAATTGACGTAGCCCTACGTCAACTCTCCCTCGCTGAATACTTAAACCTGAACTAGTCACAGTCTTAAAACATATATAACTGGAAATACTTTAACCTGAACTGGTTACAGTCTTAAAACATATTTAACTGAAATAGGGGCGCATTGTCTATTCCGCCCGTTGAACGATCCTTTGTCCGACATCGTTCGATAGAGAAATGTTAATTTTGCGATTGTTACTGTTCATTAGACGTAGTTCTACGTGTTTGCGGCACAGTTGTTACTGTGCCTGTTTGATTTTTTCAAACATAAATTTTTTTTCTAGAAATAAAACAAATGTTTTTCTATATTTACTTTTTAATATCTCATAGTATCTAACATTTAAAACATAATTAAAGAATATTTTCCTTTTTTCTCAAATCATGTCTTTTAATTTTTGTCGATGATTTGGAAGAACTCGATCTTTGTTTGAGTCGCACACGAATCAAACTATCCTCGATGGATATGTCAGACGTTAGATGTCAGATGGATAAGTTATACGTACTGTTCTATCGCAAAATTCAATGCAGCGTTTACTAAATGGAATTTAGCTAAACTTTCAAACGCTACTATATCGAAACGGTAACAAATAGAGAGTTCGGTCGGGAATTTTCATAAAGGGGACTCCTTAAGCTTTAAAATGAGATGTCATTTATTAGTCTACGATTAATAGTTTCGAAGATCTAAACGTACAAAGTGAGACATGTTTTCGTTGAATCTACAAGAAATTTTGCGAAACTTTAAAACGCTACTATAACGAAACGGAAAGAAATAGAGAGTTCGGTCTGGATTTTTCATAAAGGGGACTTCTTAAGCTTTAAAATGAGATGTCATTTATTACTCTACGATTATTAGTTGCGAAGATCTAAACGTTCAAAGTGAGACATGTTTTCGTTGAATCTACAAGAAATTTTGCGAAACTTTAAAACGCTACTATAACGAAACGGAAAGAAATAGAGAGTTTGGTCTGGATTTTTCATAAAGGGGACTTCTTAAGCTTTAAAATGAGATGTCATTTATTACTCTACGATTATTAGTTGCGAAGATCTAAACGTTAAAAGTGAGACATGTTTTCGTTGAATCTACAAGAAATTTTGCTAAACATTAAAATGCTACTATAACGAAACGGAAAGAAATAGAGAGTTCGCGCTGGATTTATCATAAATGGGACTTCTTAAGCTTTAAAATGAGATGTCATTTATTACTCTACGATTATTAGTTTCGAAGATCTAAACGTTCAAAGTGTGACATATTTTCGTTGCATCGTTGCATCCGTGGATACCCCCCATACCGCGGAGAAAGACGTAGTTCTACGTCAATAATAATCTTATATTTGGTGATTAATATAGAAGCTGTTGCAAATACAAACTATGTAAGACTTATATATACTAGGCTTAATTACAATATTAAGCCTAGATTTTGTAAATCTAGATACTGTAAATTACCTAGACTTTAGGTATTGCTTAGATCTAGGGGAGACCGGGGCTATCTGTCTACGGGGGTTATGTGTCCACAGTACTGCTTTCTCAAGTTTAGATGTCTCTACCATTGTAACAAGTAGTTGAAAAATGCCCTACGTAAGATATTTAAATGTTGTTTGTATTCGATGCCTCTCGCAGACGCTATATACATTAAAAGAAAAGCGAAAACAATTATTCACATTTTTCGACGGTAAAAAAGTTTGCTGTGCGACAGTAGTTTAACTCAAATTAAAGTAAGCAATTCATAATATTATCAATTAATATATAGTTCAAGTGTGAGAAGCGTCAAATCTTAATTCCGCATTATCTAAAATTGGCAACATGTTAAAGACTGAAAAACGTGGTCGGGGCTATCTGTTCTATTTTTGATGGGGCAATGTGTCCACACTTCAATGACGAATTGTTCTTTTATAAATAGGTAATGGTGCGTAACTACAAAAGAAAGACTTTCCTTAAGACGGATAAGGTAGACATATCCAATAAAATTATATTTAGAGCGATTAAAAGAATAAAAATTGAGTGAGAATCTTTTCGTAAAAACAGCGTTAGACTTTGGAATAAATGTTCGGGCTCTCACTCGCTACTGTAAAAAAGTGACCTACGAGCAACTACTTGATCCTGCGATTCAAGAATCGTCACCAAATTTTTATTTTAAAAATACATGTCAAGTTAAATATATGAGTTTGTCTTAAATTATTGAGTATTTTCTTTTTCAAACGCTGCCGAGGATAAAGTAAAGGCCCCAAATAAAAAAAAAATTAAAGAATTGAGGGGACAAAAGAAACTCATCACATTGATATTGCAACAGACTCAAAATCAGTTTAACGCCGTATATAAAGAAAAGTCAGCTCTACGCAGGAAACTTGTCAAAAAATCTACACAAAGTGCCTACTACTTCTCTAAATAATATTATAAATAAGTATAAAAATTAATATAAATAATGTGTTTTTTATTGTGGACAGATAGCCCCGCATATGGGGCTATCTGTCTACGCTTGACTTGTCCACTTAAAAAAATCGCCTCTTTAAAATGTTAAAAGATCAATGATTCTAATTATGATTTTTTTTATAGCAAGGTTGAAAGGTCATATCATAAAATTTTAGTCAAATATCTTTATTAGTTTTTTAGTAAACTTGAAAAAAGCGTAAAGTGTGGACACATATAGCCCCGGTCTCTCCTATAGTTTATAAAAATTGTAATAAAAGCTATGTATAGCGTAATGGACAAAATTCATATACACTAATTTTTTTATTGTATTAAAAGTATAAATTAATTTTATATAGCATATAATCAAATGGAACCGAATATGGATATATTATTAAAAAATATATTTAATTATATTTCTCATTTTATATAAAAACAATGTCACTCAATTGGGCAATAAGTTTTACTAAAACAAAAATATTTGTTAAAATACGATCTAATCTAAAACGTTGCTTAATGTTAATAAATAAAATATAAAAATAATCTAACCTGCTCATTTCTAATATTCAGGGGAACCATTTTGTGGATCATATACATTAAAAATTCCTCAGGAGATTGCTGCTTGTCTGCGAGATATTCAGCAACACCTCTAACACTTTGACAAGTCGGATCCAGAAGTGCTCCGTAAACATGAGTTTCATGAATTGGAAATCGCTTTTTTATGTTTTGTAAAATAGTTTCTTTAAGTTGTTTTACTACGAATGAATCGTATTCATTTACGCACATACTACTCTCAACTTCTGCCCTGAAAATATTAAAGAAATAATTGATACAGCAGCATCTATTAACTCAGCTTTTCAAATTTGGCGGCGCAGGGGTCTACGAAACGCTACGCTAGTACGCTACTGCTGTTCATGGAGCTCGCATTCGCTAGCGCTAACATGGCTCCATGAACGGAGTTAATAGCGTTAGCGTTGGTAGCGCGGTAGCGAGCTCCCCGAACGCACCCTAAGTCGGTGAAGTGGAATAAGCAACCACATCCGCCAGCACGTGAGTGCCCGAAGCACCCCGCCCAGCGACACGCAATCACAACACCACCTCTCTCACCGTGGTTTTTTTTTAACGAGGTGTCCATTCCTCTTCCTCCTTGGCTGGTAGAAGGAGTAAACCCTCTCTTACGGTCCCAGCCGACCGGGCGGTTGAAATCAGGGCCGCCATCCCCTGCCGGGCGAAGAGGACTGAAGTCACCCAGGCTGGGTAGCCTGGGTCAGTTCTCTAAGCAGGGCACCCGGACCCCCGGTTTTTTATCTGGGTTTTCCTTCCCATAGGGCAGTCGGTCTCGATCCCCCATCCTGCCGGAGCACCGGCGTGCAATGGATGTGGGATACAAGTCCAACCGCCCATTGGTTTTTTATCGAGGTATCCGTCCTCTTCCTCCTGCGGTTTTTTATCGAGGTGATCTTCCTCTAAGCCGGCAGGAGAATCAAAATCTCCCTAACGGTCCCGGCCGACCGGGCGTTTGATATCAGGGTCGCCATCCCTTACCGGCTGATGGAGTCTGGGAAGCCGCGTACGCGTCGATAGCCAGACTCCTAAGCAAGGCAGCCGGTCCCCCGGTTTTTTCTCTGGGTTTTCCTTCCCATAGGACGGCTGGGTCACAGAGCAAGGCTCGTCCCTTACGGTCCCGTCCGACCGGGCGGACTTATTATAGAGACCGCCTACCTCGCGAGTCCCCAAAGGGACTCCCCGGCCCAGAACAGCCGCAACGACTGCCCTACGTTACGGTACTGATGTGCTCGGGCACTCCGGGTTCGCAAAACCCGTACCACTTGGTCCCCACCGGGCCCCTAAGGGTCCGGATGAGTCCCAAATGGCCCCTGGAGGGTGGCCGCCCGGTTCCGACCTCGGAATAAGTCCGAGCGGGCCGGGCGGCCGGATCCCCCACCCTGCCGGAGCACCGGCGTGCAATGGGTGAAGAAGCCAACCCCACCCCGAACCCCGCGGTTTTTTATCGAGGTTTTCCTTCCTCTAGGCCGGCGGGAGGAATCAAAATCCCCCTAACGGTCCCGGCCGACCGGGCGTTTGAAGTCAGGGTCGCCTTCCCCTACCGGCGATTGGGACCAACCCGAAGGCCGGTCCCTAAGGGAATCGCCGGGCTCCCATTCTTCCCGCCCCTCCGGTCCGTAGACCGGCGGCAGGAAGGGTGGACTCTTAGACCCCGCACCTCACCAACGGGCCACCACGGTGACTTCTGTTCTAACAGAAGCCACCGGACATGGCCCGTCGGATCCGAACGGGGAGCCCCCTCGCCGCGCCAAGGCGGTCCACCACGAGGGAGACTACCGTGTCTCCTGATGCAAAATAATGTATACTTAAAACATTTCATTTTTATGATACAATATTTATTTTTGATACAATATTAATATTTTATTGTAACTACGTTTTTACATTTTTTTGCAATATAAATCTTTTTACAGTATTAGAATAGGTATATTATTCATCAAACAGTAATAAAATATTATAATATAGGGTAGTTACCCAAACGTATCCCTAAGATTTTTTGGCTCTTATCTAAAAACTGTAATCAGTACAAAAATCTGAAAAAATTCGCGTATAATTACCTTGAAACCTTAGCAATAAAGCCCTTTAATTTATAGATAAAAGTTCATACACACAGAATAAAAAATAAAAATGTGAAAACATGCATTTTACGATTATCAAAAAAAGTAGTTCTAATTTCGTCTCCTCAGTTCTACTGGGAAAATAGTTAAAACAAACTTTGTAATCAATTTTTTTATGTGTTAAGAAAATGTTTAAACAAAAAAAGTGTATAAACAAAATTAATCATCTTAATAATTGAGAATAAAATACAGAGAACAAAGTGCAGAATATCATCAAGTTACTATGGATTTATGCAAAAATCGCACAAAAACTTTGTGTTTGAGGTGTGGATGGCACACAACATGGCACCATTTGAAGCATCCAGTGCATCTAACCCACTTTTCTCCTTTAGCATCACTCGAAAACTGCTTATCACACAGAAGACCGGGAGACAAAATTATGCGCGGGGATGGCATTTGGGGACTTTACCCTATAAATTCTTTCTTAAATTTAAACTTCATCTGGATCATCTACATTTTCGTCAGGTGGTACTATCGGTTGAAATATTTTTCTTTTTTGAGCTTGCCTGAAAAATTAGACAATTCTGATAAATATTAAAAAACAAAATAACTAGTATATAACGTAAACACCTCTAGAACAATACTACAACAACCCAAAATGTTACTGTTGTGCCCGTGGACTGGGCACCGGGGATTCGTTGTTTCACGGGAAAGGCTGGGACACTGAGTTGACTCCAACTTGATTTCAATAAACGACTTTATTACACTCGTAACGATTTACAATCAATTGACGCGCCCGTTCACTGCCTGACTCCACTAGCCTGCTGTCGTCTTCTCGTGCCTCCTTTTGTATCTCCTGTTTGTCCTTCGATAATGCTGAGTTGCGCGATCGGATGTAGGCCGGTCGCGCAACTCGTAATCTCGCTGACGGGGCCTTTCGTAACTCGGGCGGCCTTCTTGATGTTATTTTATAATGTTATATTATTTCTTAACTTTATATTCCATATCTTGTTTATACATTATTCTCTTATTTATTAATGTCGTAATTGGGGCCGCAACATCCCTCCCCCTTCGAGAGGAGGAAACTACGGTCGGTAGTTTTCGTTACAATGTTTCGTTGCTTATCTTACTTCTATTTCTAGTAGGACGGTTTATTCGTTTTATTACTTTCGGCGGTTACCTTTTTCTTATCTACTAGTACAGCATTGCTGGATCGCTCTGTATGTGTGGTCGGGCGCTCGCTGGTCCCTTATTTCTTTTTATTATATAGCTAATTGTTCCTATTACGCTTATTATTATTATTATTGTCAGGGTTGATCCTACGGGGTACATTACATACGGATTTTTTATTAGGCTATCTGGGGGTTTGTCCAGTTCTTTATTAATTTCGCTTATGTCTAGGCTTAGTTCCCTTAGTTCGTTCGAATTTCTAATTACAGGTTCTAGTCTAATTTCTTTTTTCGCTTGTTCCTTAGTCGGTCTATTTTCGGTAGGTAGTGTTAAATTAAAGTCCGCTAGGTGCATTTGTATAGGTTTCATGTTTGTCTGTCGCTTTGTCTTTATTATTATGTCGGGTGTAGTTAGCTTACAGCTTTCGTTTATATTTAATTTTCCGGTTCGCTCTATTTCTATTTTTTGCTCCGCCTGATCGTTACATTGTATGGTTAGCTTTTGTTTCTTCGGCGTTGAGAATAGCCACGCTTGTGGTTCGGTTAACGTTATCCATAGAGTTACGTTTGACAATATTTGACGCTTCTCGCAAGTGTTTACATATCCTGGCGTTTTTACATAGACTTGCACCTCGCATGGTGCGTCGGCCTTTATAAAGTACACGGGGTAATTTCGGTTACATATATATTTTTCTCCGTTTCGCTTACAATCATTTAGATCACGCTCCTCTAACGTTATATAGTTATGATTTTCCTTATCTATTGCTAAAATGTCGTAAGTACTTTTTATAAATGTAAAGATATTCGCGTGGTTATACACGGGCAGTGGTGTCGTTCGTATTATTTCGTACACGGGATATGCTACCACGGGGAATTTAATTATCGTGTAAATATTTGGGTTATCGTAATATGCGTTAATTTCCACGTACTTTTGTATATCGTTCCAATTTTCTACGCTGACTTTGAATGGGAAGTGAGATCCTCTCGTCAGTTGTGACGTTGCCTCCTTTAGTTCGGTTATTATACTTTCTATCGGTAGTAGTCGAGTGAGGATGATTCCTTCTCGCGAGTAGGTGAGGTAGTCTATCGTATCTTTTACGTCTTCCATTAAATCTTCTGTAATTGTGGTTATTATCAACAACTGTTCGTCTATTTCTTCTCTTCTGGCGAACTTGGCCATTTCCTGCTGCATTCGTGCCGTGACGTTCGTCAGCAGTTGTTCGTTATAGTATAACGATTTTTCTAGGGCCTCCATGTGGCCTATCGTGGCATTTATTACTTTTAATTGATTCTTCGCGGTGTGCCGTAGGGTCTGTTGTCGGTTTCGTATCAATTCGATCTGCTCCTGTATGTGTTTTGCATCGTCGGCATCCATAGTGCCGAACAGCGTTTTGCTGATCGTGCCGACCGCATCTATTAAACCATGTCTATTATTTGGTTTTATATATCGCCTGTAATCGCGTTAATAATTGCGTTAATTTTTCGTTGTCTTTTTCTACTGTGCGGAGAATATTTCTGCACATCTGCTGCGTGTCCATTGCGAGCATCGTTTCGCATACTTCTGCTGTTTGCTTCAAAAATTCTTGAAGTTGATGGTATCGGTTTCCTAGGGCCGCTACCTCTATTCTAATCGCTAATTTCCATGTAGCTTCTACTTGCTGTAATTGTCCGTTTTTTTCAAAGTAGATTCCTGGCTCGCTGCTGAATTGTCGTATCTCATACGGCGGTGCTGTCTCAGGTGTCGCATTTTTTGCGAAGTGCTGAACGACGATCAGCGTCCTGTAAGATAAGGACTCACGTTACTTTTCTCCGAATTTCTATATTGGCTTTATCGTATCTTTCCCTGAGACTTTTTTTTTCTTTGCGGGTTTAGTCGCTCCTGAGTCTTGGTCGCGCGCGCATTTCGACGATAAAATATTCAACAATAAAAATGAGGTGCATATTGTGCGATAGATTTTTCGCGCCATCGACCTGCGACGCGTGTTGGCGTTCCTATTGGTTGCGCGCCGCTCGCGCGGGCGCCGTGCGTGTTGCGCCTAGTGCGCGGATAGCTGCCAGTTTGCCTCCGGGACCCTCTTCGCCCCCTCCCCCTTACGCGGAGGTGGGCCGCCCGGGCACATGGGTGCCTATCTTCCCGCTGGAAGTTTCCTTAGATGTGGCCACCGGTCGACGGGAGGTGCGGATGATTCGCCGTGTTTGAGGTTCGGTAAGTGCTTATTATTTAAATACTACCTATTTACCTATTTCTATCGCTTACGTACTATTGCTTATTTCGTCTTTTTGCGCTGCTTTTATTGCTCTACGAAGTGCTTTAATCTGTTTACGTGCACTCGCGTCTTTTTTCTTCCCCTTTTTATCGTGTAGTTAACGTCGGAATGCCTTTCGATCACTTCGTACGGTCCTATCCACGGGGATTCTAGTTTCTTCGATCTCCCTCTACGTACCGTCTCGTCGGTAAATAGCACTTTATCTCCTACCCGGAAACTGATTTTCTTTGTCTTTTTGTCGTACGTCTCCTTGGCCTTTGTTTTTTCGTCTTTCAAGTGCGCCTTAGCAACTCGTTGCGTTGCGCGTAATTTTTCTTTTAATTCCTGCGCGTAATCGTCATACGTGTATGTCGGTTTCGGCAGCTGGGACAGTGCCGTCGGTAGTGTCGCGCGGTGCCCGTATACGAGCTCAAAGGGTGTAAACCCGGTCGCCGTGTGCGGCGTCGTGTTGTACGCGAACATTGCGTATGGCGTCCATTCGTCCCAGTCTGTTTGGTCCGCGTTAATATAATGTCGCATGTATTCTGCTAACGTCCTGTGGGAGCGTTCTAATGCTCCATTGCTCTCGGGATGGTAGGCCGTTGTTTGAATTTTTTCTATCTTCAATAATTTACACGTGTTTTTAAATATTTCGCTCAGGAAATTCGTTCCTCTGTCCGCCAGTATTTTTTCCGGAATGCCATGTTCGAAAATAATCTTAGTGACGAATTCTTTCGCGATTGTGTTAGCTTCTTGGTTAGGTATCGGTATCGCTTTACTAAATTTCGATAAATTATCTTGGAACGTAAAACAACCTTGCCTTCGAAGCGCGGATCGAGCTCGCGGCTGGTCAGGGTTCGAAGTAGGTGCGGAGGAAGGCACAAGACTTGGTTCAAACGAAAACGTTAACAATTTATTCTATAATTCCTAAGTACATACGGTGGGCCGCGGAGGCCGACGGTGTGACGAGAGACAGAGATCGCGGCGTCGAGGAAGCGCAGAGATCGATACAGAATATGTACAGACAGAGATCGCGGCGTCGAGGAAGCGCAGAGATCGATACAGAATATGTACAGAGATCGCGGGGCGTGGAGTATGAACGCGAATCGGCGGGCACGCGGGCCCGTGCTACGTGATGCGCCGGCGCGGCGATGGTTGGCGCGGGAATGCGTCCGGAAACAATCTCGAGCGGCTAAGATCCTTAGCGGAGATAAAGAGGACTCTTTATCTCCTTTCGCATCGATATGTTTCGCTGGGACGCGGCAAGATCCTTGGCGAGTAAGAGAATATTCTCTTGCCCTGGTTCACTCCGGTGTAATAGGTATCGAGGTAGGATCAAATCAACCACTGAGATGCGTCACTCAGCGGAGCCAGAGAAGACTCTCTAACTCCGGGTTGGTTTTCGAGTGTGGGATTGCAGGATCCGGGAGCAGCGGAGAATCGGTCGGATCGGTTGCTGGCTCACGGCGGAATCTCTCCGTTAGGATAATTTCGGCGTGTTTTATACCCGCGGCGGTGCGTCGTAGTGGCGGGGGTATACGCGACGACGATCGCGAGCGCCGGGCTGGAGCGGTGGAGCGGTCGGGAAGTACGGCGTCCCGGTGTCGCGATCGCGTTCGGCGGCTTTCGGCCGTTTTCGGCACCGCTCGGTGCTTCGAGTCGGTCGCCGCGGTAAGTCCGTTCGCGGACTTATACGCGAGATGAAGCTTTTAAAAAAAGGGCACACTGTGCCTTGTCTCGCCCGCGGATGTCCGGCTGGGCGGCATCCGGCTGATGTTCGCCGGGGACAATGCGTTTTGGGGCGCATTGTTACAAACGTAAGGATATATTTATTTCCGTTTTCGGTTACTGTTAGTGGTCCTACGATGTCTAGTGCGCATTTTTCAAACGGTTTGTCTGCGGTGTCGGTAATTATTAATGGTGCTTTATTTCTTCGCGATAATTAATTTTTCTGTCATAATTCGCATTTGGCGATGTAGTCTTCGACGTCTCTCGTTAATCCTCTCCAATTATGCGTCAACCTTATTCGATTTACGGTGCGTTCCACGCCCTGATGTCCTCCTACAGGTGCATCATGATATTCGTACAGTATATTTTGTTTCTCTTCTTCTGTGTATTTTTCTTCGCTCTCCTGGTCGTTGTTCTCGTCCTTCTCTATCTTATTGATGTCTGTCGGCACATGTCGACTCAGCGCGTCAGCATTTCTATACTCGCTCCCGGCCTTATGTACGATGGTGTAATCATATTCTTCTAATTTTAATCTCCATCGTATTAATCGTGATCCGGGGTCTTTTACACTGAATAGCCAAACTAGTGGCTTATGATCTGTCACTATGGTGAATTTCGTTCCATAAACGTACGGTCGGAAGTGTTTTACCGCCCAGACTATCGCTAGGAGTTCCTTTTCCGTGGTGTTATAATTTTGACAGTACTCGGCTCGCATACGCTACGGGTTGATCTTGGCCTATTTTCCCTTGTGACAGTATGGCTCCGATTGCATAATCTGACGCGTCTGTCGTCACTACAAATTCTTGGGAGAAGTCCGGGTATTTTAATACCGGCGCTGCCGTTAATTTTTCTTTTAGAATTTCGAATGCGTTTTGCTGTTCTGCCTTCCACTCGAATGTGGTATTTTTCCTGGTCATTTTTGTGAGTGGCTTGGCGATCGCTGAGAAATCTTTAATAAATCTTTGGTAATATCCGGCTAGTCCTACGAAAGCCTGAATGTCCTTTACCTTTGTAGGTCTCGGGAAGCTTTTCACTGCTTCTAGTTTTGCAGGATCCGGCGCGATTCCCTTTTCCGTTATCACATGTCCGAGATACGTCACTTCTTTCCTCAGGAATTCGCACTTATTCGGCTGTAGTTTCAAGTTGTATTTTCTCAGTCTTCTTAATACTTCAATTAATCGCTTATTGTGCTCTTGTAAACTTGCTCCAAATACGATTATATCATCTAGATATACTAAACAGTGTAGTCCTACTAGTCCTGCTAGGACGGCTATTATGGCTCGTTGGAATGTCGCTGGGGCATTTTTCAGTCCGAAGGGCATTCGATTATGCTCATAATGTCCATATTGTGTAGAGAACGCCGTTTTTTCCTTATCCGCTTCGTCCATCGGGATTTGGTGGTATCCCGAGGCGAGGTCTAGCGTGGTGAAATATTTTGCTTTTCCTAGTTGATCTAGGATATCGGTTATGATGGGCAATGGGAAGGAATCTCCCTCGGTCAGTTCGTTTACGAACCGAAAATCTATCACCACTCTCATTTTTTGTTTTCCTGACGCGTCTCTTTTTTTTGGGACTATTAGCAACGGCGCATTCCATGGGCTTGTGCTGGGCCTAATAATCTTGTCTCTTAACATCTCCTTTACTTGTCTATTCACTTCTTCTTTGTGCTTTTCGGGCAACCGGTACGGTCGGACGTTGACCGGTCTGCTGCCCGCCTTCGTGGTAATCTTATGCGCGACGATATCAGTGCACGTCAGTGGTTCTCTTTCCAGATGCATTACGTCGCTGTAATCTCTGCAAATTTCCATAATGGCTTTCTTTTCTTCCTCATTCAAGTGCTGCGTTCGTATTAATTTTGCTACTTTTTCACTACGCGGCATTGTTTCTTCCGTCTGATTTACTTGGTTAACTTCTCTCTCTTCTGCTTCTTCGGGCGCTAACTCTTCTAATGTGACTTGCGGCATGAGCATTTCGACCGTCTTCTCAGTCGTATTTAATATGCTCGCCGTACATAGAAAATTTTCTGGCATCACCAGGCAGTTTCCTATGAACACTCCTGGCATTGTTTCTTCTGCCTGTATAATTCCTACGGAGTTTTTATCGGTCGCAACTTGTATTATGGTTTCGCTTCGTGGTTTCAGAATCATTTTCTTATACGGGTACAATTTTAATGTACTATTCCCTATTTGTATTGAATTCGATTCGTAGCTATATGACGCTTGATGCTTCTTTATGAAATCTACTTCTAATATTCCGTCGTATACGATCAGGAAATCATCCGTGACGACATATATCGCGTGCTTGATTTTTCTCTCCTTCAAATCAATAGTCGCTTTGAATTTTCCAATCGTATGGGCCTTATGTCCGGTCACTCCCGTGAGTGCCATTCTATCTTCTTCTATCAATGTTTCGCCTTTCAAATGCTTGACTTTAATTATTGATACTGCCGCTCTGGTATCGAACAGCAAATTCATTTTTCCGCGCTTTGCTTCTCGCATGGGCAGAGTGATTAAGTCCAGCCCTGCATGCTTCCGCGGCTGGTTAGTCATGTGTGACACCTGATACTCTAGCGCAGGTCGGCGCTTCTTTGTCTCCTCCTCCTTGTCTTCCTCATCGCTGTTCGCGGCTGAATTACTGTTCTTTTTCCTCGGGCCACTCGTTTTTGGGTGAAAATTTTTGCCTTGCCCTCGCGAATTATTAGTTTTGTCATGATTTGTTCGCTCTTTATTTGGTCGACCGTTTAACAGCCAGCACTCCTCGCGTACGTGCCCTGTCTTTTTACAGTATTTGCAGACTTTGTCGATTGCATTTACGCGGGGTGTCCTATCGGGTTTCGGTAAGGTGAAGCGGTTCGCGTATCTACTGGTCCGACATTCCCTTCCGTGGTGCCCGTATTTCCCGCATTTTTGGCATTGTATTATCGGTCGGTTATCACGCGGTTGTGGTGAGTACGCGTAATTATTTTTGGGACGTGGCGGATTCACGCCCGGTTCGTTCACTTTTTCTTCGGCGCTCGCTCCGGCAATTGCTTCTTGCAGGGTCGCAAAATGCTGAGCTCGGACGAGTAACTTGATCTCGTCTCTCAATCCTAGTTGGAAATTTTGTAATGCCTGTTGCTGAATTGTTTCTAGTATCGTTCGCTTGCTTTCTATGGTGTGATTTCTGCCTTCTATCATGGAGTCGTATAGTTCCATGGCTAGCTTGTCGGCTCTTAATCCGAATGCTCTCGCGCTTTCTCCGGTTTTTTGCTTGAGTGTATTAAATTCTAATTGTAAGTGTGTGGTACTTTTTCGGCTCAAGTAGCAAACTTCTAATTCTTTCTTTAATTGTGTGAAATCTCGTATCTCTCGCGTTTGGAAATCTATCATCGCTCTTCCTTTTAACTTCGTGCATAATACTGCTTCGAGCAGGGTTCCCTCTTCCATCGGGTTGATATTTTTTATCGCGTATGACGCGGCGCTTAAAAATTCTTGCAGTCTACTCGAGGTTCCGTCGAACTCGGGTATCATGTCGCGTGCCTCTTTTAGACGTAGATATCCGATTGCGCGTTCCGCTTGGTTTCGAATATCGTACGACGTTCGTCTGTACGTTACTTCGAACGGGAGGTTACTGTGCTCGCGTCTCGCGTGAATGTCGCGGCGTTCGGGATTCGCCGTTTCTAATTGCTCTACGCGGTTTTGTAGATTGCGGATTCCATGTAGTATCTCGTCGAGGATGGCGTCTCTATCGTTCGGCTGTATTCCGGCCGGCGCGTGCATTCGGTTGCGGTTACTCGCCGGGGTTCTCTGTTGCGATAACACGCTATGAAGCCGGTTTATCTCGGCGTTGATATCCTCGGGTGTTACCTGTACATTATCGTTGTTCGCGTCGCGGTTGTCGCGATTGCTATTTCCTGCTTCCGCCATCTCGATTACGTTTACGTTTCTTGACGTGGAGTAATATTCTTGTGGATTGAATATGCTGCTATCGTATGACGTCAGTGAAAACGCTCGTCGTTCGGATAGTCTACTGATCGTGCTGTCGGTGTCTTCAGATTGTGCGTACGCGTGTGAGGGGTGGAGTCTATTTTCCTCGGGGCAGTTATTAAGTCTTATTAAACTCGTGTCTAAATCGTCGAATTGAAATTCGCGTTCGACTACGATGTTCGGATGTAATTCCGGTTCCGATTCGCTTTCGCTCGAATAGTACGCGTCTAAATTTCTGCGCACGCTATCGTGATTGTCGCTTACGACTTCTTCGGTCGCTTGAACGGGGCTTAGCTGTCTATTTCTACGCGCTCGTTGTGACGTCTCGCTATGGAGCCACGATTGATTTAATTCCGCTGGTGGATCGCTTTCCGACATCTACGGTAATTGCGCTTTACATAGAGTGCTTATCGACTTACATTATGGTCGCTAGTCGCATGTTGCTTATCGGTGCTCGTGCCGCCTTGTCTGCCGGTGAGCCTCCGTTGCGGTAGGTCGGTGCCGCGCCGTCTCGGGTTACGCTGAACGTTGTCCCTCGTCGGCTGCTACCGGGTGTTCCGCTGCTGCTGAATCTGGCTGTCGTGTCTCCGTTGAGGATGTCGCACCGCCTTAACGATTCTCTTTTCTGTTTCAGCTGCCGTTCCAGTCCTTCCTGATGGTGAAATCCCGCTCGCTGCCACCAGTTATGTTGTGCCTGTGGACTGGGCACCGGGGGTTCGTTGTTTCACGGGAAGGCTGGGACACTGAGTTGACTCCAACTTGATTTCAATAAACGACTTTATTACACTCGTAACGATTTACAATCAATTGACGCGCCCGTTCACTGCCTGACTCCACTAGCCTGCTGTCGTCTTCTCGTGCCTCCTTTTGTATCTCCTGTTTGTCCTTCGATAATGCTGAGTTGCGCGATCGGATGTAGGCCGGTCGCGCAACTCGTAATCTCGCTGACGGGGCCTTTCGTAACTCGGGCGGCCTTCTTGATGTTATTTTATAATGTTATATTATTTCTTAACTTTATATTATTCTATATCTTGTTTATACATTATTCTCTTATTTATTAATGTCGTAATTGAAGCCGTAACAATTTTTACATATAGAAAACTACGAGCTGGACAAAATAGAAAATTTTTCTCACTTTGTGGGCCTGTCACATGCACACAAAAAATCTGCGAAAATTTTCGACTTTGTAACGTGAAAGCTTGATGAAGTTTTTCTTACAAAATCTTTTGTTAAAAATGTTTCTACGATTTTTTGTTGCTAAGTTATCGTGGATTGTACATGAAAAAAATCTCCTAGCTATTTAGCAATTTTTTTTAAATGCAAGGTACTTAAAAGTACAAAAAAATATAAAGAATAAATTTGTGTTGTTGTTCTGCACAATTGTTTTCTGTGTCAAAAAGAGAAAAATCGCTAATTTTTACATTATCTTAATTCATTTGTTTCATGTCTACATGGTATTTAAAAAAAATTGACAATTATACAATAGAGCAAAGTTTCAGCTTTAAGAATTTGTTTTTTTTAACTGCGATACGATGATTTTTCAGAGAGTTATGAGCAATCAAAGTCAAAATGCTCATTTCTTATTCCATCCACAATAACTTAGTAACAAAAAATCGTAGAAACAGTTTTAAAAAAAGATTTTGCAAGGAAAACTTCAAGCTTTCATGTTAAGAAGTCGAAAATTTTCGCAGATTTTTTTTGTGCACGTGACAGGCCCACAAAGTGAAAGAAAAATTTTCTATTTCGTCCAGCTCGTAGTTTTTTATGTGTAAAAATTATCAAACTCACAGAAACTAAAAAATAATTTCGAAAGTAGAGATTTCAAGCTTTAAAACTCTTTTTTAAAATTTAAATTTCGTTTATTTTTAACATAGTTACAGCTGCTTGAATTTTGCCTATTTTTAAAGATAAATTTAGCATTCTCCTTTAATTTTTGTGAGAAATGAGAAGATAAATGATCGGGTTTGTTAGATTGGGCACTGGATTTTTCGACACGTGCAATTCTTTGAATGACGTTCACGATGATATTCGTGTTATGTACGATGCTTCTGTTGAAATCGAGGAATTACATGCCGGAAAAGTTTTTCTTAGATATTTATCATTAAAAATAACTTTGTATAATTCTCTTTTATGTTATTCAGTTATTGGGATGGATCTGGCCATCGTCGGAGTATTATAATGAAGAAAGGTGAATGTATCAGTGATTTAGAGATACTCCAGTGTCACTTTTGGAGTAACATTGACGTGATATATAATGTTCTGCTGCATAAATTTAATTTTCACATACAGGTAATTCTATCTATCAGCTTCTTTAGAGATGTTTAAAAGTTCTGAGGCATGAATTCAGCGAGCTCAAAACAGTAATGGCAGATCAGTTAATGTATGTCGAGGAGGATCTTATATTACAGCACCATTAGACGTTTTACGATTTTATTGTAACTAAGGTAAATATACTAAATGATAAAACTTATGAAGCAATATCACAATGTTGGCATGTTATTTTATTTTACTTAGGTATTTATCACGATTGAAAGAATACTTTGTATAATTCTCCTTTATGTTACTTTAGATCATACGAGAGGAACAAACACATTTTTCCAGCGAGTAGATGGAAACCTTTTGATCCAACGAAAAGTTACGACAAGTATACAGTGTCGGATAAAAGTAGGAAGAAAGATAAAACTTATATTCAACGAATTGTCCAATTTTGTTTAAAGGATTCAGATTCAAAGGACTGTAAATATTATAAATAACCAGATAAACATCTTTGTTTCATCATACAATTTATTCATTATAAAGAAGATTGTAATATATATATATATATATATATATATATATATATATATATATTTTTTTTTTTACTCCAGGAGCGGGGAGCGGTCCGGGGCGTGTGCCGGATCAAAAGGATAAAGGGGAGCGGGATGATAGGCTTCTCCGGTAATTCTCTCGCACCTCCGGCACTCCACGAAACGATTTTAATGTTGGGCGCCAGACGCGTAAATTCGCGTCCTCGAGATCGCGAAGATCAAAACGATACGCAAGACGAAATGAGGCGGGGTGCGGGGGAATGGCTAGCTCGACCTAGTGGCGGGGCGGGGTGATGAAGGGCAGCGCGATAGTCGGCGGGGTGACGCAAATCACGAACTCAGGTCGTTAAACAAAAAAAAAGGTAACATTTATTGTATCAGAACTGTCGAGAAAATAACAGGGAGTACCCGTCCGGCTTCGATCAATCGAAAAATAAATCAACTATAATAAATAAATCAACTATAATAATTCCAGGAGATAGCCGGTGACAGTGTTCTTGGATTTAACCAACGGAAATGATATTAACGCGGACGTCCGACCTACGTGGGGTATTACATGAGTTTATCATAAACGCGCTGAAGTAGTTCTCCAACAACTAATAATAAGAGTACGCAGCCGGAGGACCCTATCGCCAGGAATTCCGGAACGCAATAACTTCTTTCACGCAATTATTTAACGCGAGCAACGAGGCTCGCGAGCGCGGTTCCAACGCACGTGACGCTTTAGCGCGAGGAATAAGCCAACGCGAGTAACGAACACGAATCTTAGTCTAACGCGAGATATGAAGGCACGCAACGCGAATCGACGAACGCGAATCTTAAACTAACGCGAGAAATAATGTAGCGCGACGCGAACCGATAAACGCGAATCCTAAACTAACGCGAGAAATAAGGTAACGCAACGCGAGTCGATGAACGCCAATCGTAAACTAACGCGAGACATAATGTAACGCAACGCGAGTCGATGAACGCGAATCTCAAACTAACGCGAGAAACAAACGGCACATACTTCACGAATAGCGCACGAGGAACATAAGTACCGAAAGCACAATCTACGCCTGCGCCTGGATGCACGCGGTCGCGAACACGACGGCCACGGAAAATGGCGTACTCCCGATATCGGAAATCGTCATCCACGCGCCTACCACGATCTCCAGGAGTTTGCGAATTTCGGACTGGATCCCACGGCCACGAGACCATCCCGGTGCCCCTCGCCTTCGCTGTCGATCGCCAAATACGCCTGGTCGGCGAATACGCCACGTACCGCGAGTATTCCCGAGCGAGAGCGCACCCCGGGGAGCGGTGTCGTGGCTTTACATTGAGAGAGTCTTACGAGGCAACCTCACCGTTGGTCAGCTTCCCTCCCAGAGTCCTTGCCGGCGTCTCAAGGGTCGAACAGGTAGCGGCGAGGAGGTTTAGTACGCTCGGAATTACGACGGCTCGAATATCGCGACTTAAGTTTCGGTGTGCCGGCTATCGAGGACGATCCAAGAGTGTCGTCGAAATCTCGCTCGATGGCGGAATCGATAGCGCGCCCCACCCCGGGCGTACGCGGCCCCGCGACGCTATAGCGCGGACCAATTAGGGGTGAGCTCGCAGGCTCGCGGTGTATTCATGCGCAGGGCCGTTCCACGGCGTGTCGCAGGGCGCCCCAACGGGCCCTTCGCTCGCGCGGCGATCCCTCGGGATGCTTCCCGACAGTGGACGGGACGTTATTGCCTCCGCAGTCCTCCTCTTTGACCCGGGAATGGTGGCCATCCATCCCGGGCCCCGACCAGTATGGAGGTGGGCAGGGGTGCTCCTTTTGCCCCGGCGTCCCGGGGCCCCGCCACAACGGGTCCGCCCGTCGCTGTGTCGTGCGTGTCCTCCTGCTCTTCGTCGCTCTCGGCGGCCCGCGAGCTGTCGCTTCGATCCGCTTTCCGGCGTTCGAATCCTCGCCGCTGTCCCCTCCGTCGGGTCCGCTTCCGTCTCCTTCGCGTCTCCTCCCGGAACTCCGGATCTCGGCTTGGTGAGGCGCCACGCAAGGATACAAAATAACAAAAAGGATCAGAACATCGTAACGCGATTATAATATGCCCCTGGAGATCTCGCTTTGACTCGTTGGACCGTCCTCCGGCGTGCAAAAGGTCGCGAACCCGCGCCTTGTGACGGCGGCGGGGCGCTGCAACGCTGCAGCGAACGGCAACGTCACAATATATATATGTATATATATATATATATATATATATATATATATATATATATATGTAGCTACATTGTATTTTTAAGGACTGTCATTTTAATTCATTCAATTATGTGATATTTAATTCATTTACTCGATTATGTAGCTCTACTAAATTACAGTCCTTTTAATCTGAATCCTTTAAACGAAATTGGACAATTCGTTGAATCAAAGTTTATCAAATTTTATCTTTCTTCCTATTTTTATCCGACACTGTATACTTGTCGTAACTTTTCGTTGGATCAAAAGGTTTCCATCTACTCGCTGGAAAAATGCGTTTGTTCTTCTCGTACCATGATCTAAAATAACATAAAGGAGAATTATACAAAGTATTCTTTCAATCGTGATAAATACCTAAGTAAAATAAAATAACATGCCAACATTGTGATATTGCTTCATAAGTTTTATCATTTAGTATATTTACCTTAGTTACAATAAAATCGTAAAACGTCTAATGGTGCGGTAATATAAGATCTTCCTTGACATACATTAACTGATCTGCCATTACTGTTTTAAGCTCGCTGAATGCATCCCTCAGAACTTCTAAACATCTCTGAAGAAGCTGATAGATAGAATTACCTGTATGTGAAAATTAAATTTATGCAGCAGAACATTATATATCACGCCAATGTTACTCCAAAAGTGACACTGGAGTATCTCTAAATCACTGATACATTCATCTTTCTTCATTATAACACTCCGACGATGGCCAGATCCATCCCAATAACAGAATGTGATCTTAATTTCTTCTTCCTTCAACGCGTTTTACTTTTTAGCCCATTCTTGCTTTAATTCTTCCCTAAATTTATTTTCCTCCTCCTTCCTTTCCCTATCTGGCAAGAAACTTGTATCTATATCTGGATTTTTCTTATCTTCTTAATCGCGGGGCCATCAGATTCCACATTTTCTGACTGCAGAGATTTTTCGGCATCTTTTCTTCGCCGCTAGCGCTCTTTCCTTTTCCTGCTCTTTTTCACGTTCCATCTATTTATATTAATAGGAAAATTATTACACTTTAACTCAATAAGCGTTGAACTTGCATACATAAGTGAATCTCGCGTTTTATGTAAAATTTTGTAAAAAACCGGTAACCTAACCTATGTTTACGCGAGCGTTACTTCTGTAGTAACTTATGATACGATAATTCCTCCGCGTAAACGAGAGATTTTATAGTAACTACGATGATATCGTATAAGTTGTTACAGAAGTAATACTCACGTGAACGTAAACTACTATAATTCCTGTCACATGTACTTAGTCACGTATAAAAGAGTCACGGTGCGGTCTCGCTTCGCGTGTACTTGACGCGAGACACTACCGTGTCTCTTGATATTCACCTGAATATAGAATAGAAGATCATTGACTGTAGGGTTGTAGTACCAAAATATCATAAGAATATTTTGCCTCTTGTGACATTATGTTTATTTATTTATTTATATCTCATATAACTATACTGTTAATATTGCATTACTTCTCTGCATTCCCAGCAATCCCGGCCGTTTAACTTTGCTCTGTCAGCTTTACATCGTATGTTAAGCTGCTCTGAAATGTTCTTTCTTTTTGACCGTCTTTTTGATTTTTTAATTTGAATTTCGGTCTTGTTATGCATTTTCATTGATGAAAGATAACTTATGTTAACTTTATCTTTCAATGTATTAACATTTTCCATTTGCGTAGAAGTATGTTTAAACGAAGGACATAATCCAAAATCTAAACGCTTTACAGGAATTTTTCTCTTGAGTTTTAAATACTGTTTGAATTTAGACGCCCTACTTCTTTGCATAGGACTGACTTCTATCACATCTTCGTCAATTTCACTAGTGTTATTGTTCACTAATGTAGCACTATTTTCAGTAACAGTTGCATTATTCTTGACTGAATAAAATGCAAGTCGAGATTGTCTCTTCCTTACATTTGATGTAAACAATATTGAAGGACTTTCTGCCCGATTATTTTCGTCGGAATTTTGGGGCAAAGATTCATTTTTATCTGATAAAGCAGTTTTCGGAATTAAAATTAATAAGACTATTAATCACATATACATATGTAATAATTAATCGATGAAAGTTATGATAAACGACGGTTTTGACGTCAAATTGACATTATTTTGATTAGGTTGTTTTCAATACATACAATTCAACTGTATGCATAATTATGTATAGTAGCACACAATTTTCATTTTTATTTTACCTACTTTTTAATCAGATCATACTAATGTATAGACTTACCATACATACTGAATAAAAATTCTTGAGAAGTCGTTGGATTCTGAATTTCAATATCCTCAATAATTACTGGTTTTGCACGTTTTTCAGCAGTAATACTTTGTTTAACAGTTTCGTCTGTAAGAAATAGATTATGTTTTTAACTTGAACACCACGCTTTTATAATAGATACTTATTTATGTTATTGTATTGCATAAAAAATTAATATATGTATATATGTGTTAGTACACACATTGTATGTTAATATATGTATATGTAAAGTGTGCACGGAAAAAAAAAGGTTTTGCTGCAACAGCAAATCTATTTGTTGAATATGGGACAACTAACATTTTTTGCTGCGAGAGCTAATTAATTTTGCAATAATAGCAAAACCTTTTGTTACAATAGCAAAAAGTTTTGCTGAACTTTGCTATTGCAGCAAAAGGTTTTGCAATTATTGCAAAATTAATTAGCTCTTGTAGCAAAAAATTTTAGTTGTCCGTATAGTAGCAAATCCTTTTTCCCCGTGAGTATAAGAGAAAACATATTTTCAAATAAAAATCTTTTAAAATTATGCAACTAAAAATTTTAAATAAATAAATAACACATTTTACAAGAGCTATTATAATTACATGAAAATATCTATTTAATAAATGTTTCATAACTCTCCGTCACCCATCTGGGTCTTTAAAAACCCAATCAAAATTTCTTGCATTTCTTCTTAGAGAGTAAAAGGCTTTGTATAAATTAAATTTAATATTTAACTTTAAAACCTACTGAATATTTTAGTAAAGATATTGTGACAAGTAACTCAGGGTAGACTTGAAAGCCCCAGTTGGATGACGTTTGTTGCATAAGTAAAAAAATGATATAGGTGAGATGGAAGGTTAATTTCACTTACTATCTGTTGAAGATGTATTTTGCGATTCTTGCTGTAATTGTGATGAACTATTGGCTGCTTTTTCTTGTCAATTATATGTCTTCGTTAGTGAAATCATCATTATTAAAAACCTCACGTTGTTTGTCCTCATTTACAATAGAGAGGCTTGGCGGTACATCTGGGTAAATGCTACTATCTGTTTTATTCATTGAAAGTTTATTATATTCCATTGAGTCATCGCTTTCATCATCAGAAGGAATATTATTTAATTTGCTTTTATTTCTTTTGTTAAAGTGATTATTATCCTCAGTATAAAATTCGTCAGATAATTTTTTTTTCTTTCGAAGAGATCTTGTTTGTTTTAATTTTTCCTGATCACTCATTGCTGGCGAAATTCTCGGCCGGGCGTAACTCCGGTTCGCCAATTGGAGCAGGAAAGGCCGGGTCGACCCCGACAGGGATCCGGAGTGCGGAAAATGAGCGGACACTGCCCTGTTCACCTCAATGTTACACGGCACTTTTATTTATAAATGTACAATTTCGCCGAAGGCCTTTACAACGAGGCGCGGCGTGGATGTGCGACGTGCACGTGTTTTTCGCGTGCGAAGATGCACGGCGATATGCGAGCGCGTTTGGAGCGCAATCATGTGATGCGGAGACGCGCACTTAAGGAACGTATGAAATTCACCTCTCGCATGCGGCGAGGGTGAAGATGCTGACGCTCAGAGGCGAAAAGTTCGTCACCGCCCTGTGAGAGCGGGATCGAGGGCGCGAATGGCGCGGTTGCGAGTGCCTGCGAGACACTTTGCTGAGTACACTGACGGCACTATTACTGCAGCACGGATGCACAACGGGGCGTAAATCCGCGTGAACCGGAGTAGAAATATATGCGTACGGGTGCAAGTTGGCAAGAGGACCGCTTGAACCGCTCGATTATCTGCTACTGATGGGACCGCGCTCTCGCGGGCCCGTTTTCGGAGCATTCGGTGACGCGACAATTTAAAGGGCCAATAGGCGCGTTTCGCAGGATCACGGGATCCTCGCATGTCCGGATCGATAGCGCGACGCGAGAGACCGAGCGGTCAGGGGTGACGCGGGGGAGCGGCGCGAAGTCGCCTCGTTCAGGGGCGGCTCAGGGATGGCGGCAGCGGTATCGATCGCGGTGATCGATCGCGGTGAAAATCCTTAACATACCGCCCGCCGCGAATACCGATTCGCAATAAAGACAGGAGCCGCCCGCCGTGACGAATGTGGATCTCGCGCCGCCCGCCATGCGGAGCACTGCGAGTGCTGAAACAAACTTAAAGTAGAATTAACAACAACTTAAACTAGAATTGACAATGTACAGAATTATTTACAGTATATACAGAGATACGGTGCGATTGAGCGCAAAATGCTTCGCAGCTATCACGGAATGTCACTCTGGATCACTACGATCGGTATTTACATCAACCGGGAGAAATGACAACTTAACGATCGCGCGTTTGTACGTGGATTTGGCCGTTCTGACCGTAACGACGCGTGTAAGTCCATCCTCGCCAGGGTGACACTCTATGATTCTGCCCAACTCCCACTTGTTCGGAGGAGCCAGTGAGTTTCGCAGAAGTACTAAGCGTCCGACTCGAGCAAGATTTTAAACCTCACGCCACTTGGGGCGTTGCTGCAATGTATGCAGATAGTCATTCGACCACAGCTTCCAAAAGCTATCGCGCATTTGCTGAATTAGCTGCCATCGAGTGAGACGCGTTTCCTTTTCGTCGAGTAAAGAAGGCATGGGGGCGCTTGTTAGCGCGGTGCCAATTAGAAGATGACTCGGTGTCATTGCACAATAATCATCTACATTGTCGGACATCTGAGCGAGCGATCGCGAGTTCAGACACGCTTCGATTTTACATAAGAGCGTGCTCAGCTCCTCGAATGTCAGCGTGTGTGCTCCGATGACGCGTTTCATGTGAAATTTAACGCTGCGGACGCACGCTTCCCACAGTCCGCCGAAATGCAACACGGACGGAGGAATGAAGTTCCACCGAACGCCTTGAGTCGCGGTTTGATTCTGAAAGTTCGGATCGCGTACGGCTCTCTTCCATGCGGCGGATATTTCGCGATGAGCGCCGTGAAAGGTCGTCGCGTTGTCCGAATACATATCACTGGGAACGCCGCGACGCGCACAAAACCGATCAAATGCAGCGAGGAACGCGGAAGTCGTACAATCGCCAACCAACTCTAGATGCGTGGCTTTGACTGCCATGCACACAAACACGGCAATGTATGCCTTTCTCGATTTGTATCCTCGACCGGGTGTAGATCTGACCTGTATCGGTCCGGCATAATCCACCCCGCAATGTAGGAATGCGCGTGACGTCGACGTTACGCGACACGCGGGCAAGTCGCCCATCAACTCGCTCGCGATCTTGGCGTTTTCCCGAGCGCATGTGACACATCGATGGAGAATAGCGCGGATTGTTTGACGCGCGCGTAACATCCAGTACGTTTCACGCAGCCGATGCAGCGTGTATTGCGGCCCAGCCTAGAAGGCGCGTAAATGTATCGCGTACTAACGCGGCCACGGCCGGATGGGCAGCGAGCACCACCGGGTGCTTTTTGTCGTGCGGAAACGCTGAATGGCGGAGACGACCGCCAACGCGAATGAGCCCGTTCTCATCGAGAAACGGGTTTAACGGCAGTAGTTTACTGCTTTTCGAGATGCGTTGTGAGCCCTCTAACTGGGCGTATTCGACAGGGAACTGCTGCCGTTGAACGTTCCTCAGCCAAAAGGTGCGCGCGAAGTTAATTTCGTCCGGACTGAGCGGTTCCGGCTCGGTTTGCGACGGCGCATTTGACTTGGAGCAACCTCCCTCGCGAGCGCAACGAACGAATCGCATGACGTAAGCGGTGACTCGCACCAGCTTGTTCCACGACGAGAATCTCTCGCCGAGATCCCATCGATCGCGAGATTGCATGAGGTGCACGGGAGCGCGAACTCGCTCTTCCGGCGGTGTTTCCTGCGAATCTGATTGAGGCTCATATGGCCATTGATCGGACGAAAGTTTGAGCCAGTCAGGCCCTGTTCACCACAAGGGTTGATTTATAAGATTTTCCGGGGGCACGCCTCGCGACACGAGATCGGCCGGATTTTGTTGTGAGGCCACTCGACGTTCGGCAGTAGGGTTTGTACCTCGTGAACTCGATTTGCGACGAATGTTGGCCATCCGGAAGGAGGCTGCGAAAGCCAGGCTTCCGTAACCTTCGAATCGGTCCAACAGTGGTACGATTTAATCGCGATTGTGAGAGCAGATCGGATCGCGTCGATTGCACGCGCGAGAAGGACCGCGGCGCTCAGCTCTAATCGAGGAATACTCATGGGTTTGAGCGGCGCTACTTTTGATTTTGACATGAGCATCGTGACTTCGACTGTTCCGTCGATGTGCGTAACTCGTAAATAAATGACCGCTCCGTATGCGGAGGCAGACGCATCGGCAAACCCATGAATTTCCGCGCTGAGCGTATCGGATCCGTAGCCTGTCCAACGCGGAATCGAGATTTGTTTCAACAGCGGCAATTGAAAGTAGTAATCTCTCCATTTTCGGAGGAGATCGTCAGGGATGACGTCGTCCCATTCACAGCGAAGCAGCCAGAGCTGCTGCATGAGAATTTTTGCGGTGATAACCACGGGAGCCATCCAGCCGAGAGGGTCGAACATTCGAGCGATAGTCGAAAGAATTGAGCGCTTCGTGTCGGGGACCGACTCAACAAGTGTGACGTCGAATTGAAAGACGTCTGTGTTTGGATCCCACTTGATACCGAGCACTTTGAGACGCTCGTCGGATTCGAGCGTTTTTGCGGAAGCAAGGCCATGATTCTGAGGGTCGATGCCTTCGAGCAATACCGGATTGTTACTCGCCCATTTGCGGAGATGAAATCCTGCTCTTTTCAAGAGAGAGATGAGTTGATCTCGCGTTTGAAGCGCGAGAGGTATATCGTCTGCACCGAACACACAGTCGTCGACGTATGTGTGCAGCTGCAAGACCGGAACAGCTAACGGGAATTCCGCGCCTTCGTCTTTGGCGACTTGTTCGACCACACAAAGGGCGGCATTCGGCGCGTTCGCGTTACCGTACGTGACGGTTAGTAAGAGATAGGCTATCAATGGCGAGGTCGGAGTGGGTCGCCATAAGATTCGCTGATATTCCACATCGCAGGGGTGGACGAGAATTTGGCGATACATCTTGGCGATGTCGGCGGTGAAGACAAATCGATATTGCCGCCATCGCAAGATAATGAATGATAACTCAGGTTGCAACTTGCGGCCAACCATGAGATGATCGTTCAAGGAAAGACCATTGGAGGTCGGATGAGAAGCGTTGAAAACAACGCGCAAACGAGTTGTCGAGCTATGCTCGCTTATAACTGCGTGATGCGGTATGTAATATACCTGACCATCGGAAGGGTCGTCTCGCGGCGCCTTGACCATGTGTCCGAGACGCTCGTATTCCGCGAGAAATTCGTTGTATTCCTTTGCGAGATCCGGACTTGCCTTTAACCGCGACTCGAGACGCGAATACAACGCGATTGCGGACGATTTCGATTCGCCTATGTTGATGGGGGGCCCCGATTTGAACGGCAACCGCACTATATATTGCCCATTGGGGGCACGAGAATGCGTCGATACGAAATGCTCTTCGCATCGAATCTCTTCCGGTGAGAGATGAGTTTGCTGAAGAAGTTCTTCGACCTCCCAGAAACGTCGCAACTGATCGGAGATTTCCGACAGCACCGTGCAGTGGTGCGTTTGAATGCGAGCCGGCCGTGACTGCGACGGTACCGGCATCGGGCCGGACAGGAACCATCCGAATATAGAGTTTTGAGCGACGGGCTCATGAGGGGCGCGACTACGGACTTCCGGTAGTAAGATCGCGCCATACAAGTCAGCACCGATGATGACGTCAATCGGCGCGGCGCTAGTCGGATCGTTGTCGGCTAGCGAGAGTTCGCGAATGTACGACTTCTTGGTTATATCCGGCACCCGGTGCGGAATGTAAGTCGTAAGCGACTTGAGAACAAGAGCGGAGACGGAGGGTCGCGGGCCCGTGCCGTCACGCGCTGACACGTGAACGGTAGCTGCGCTGCGTGCGGTGGCAGCGGTCTCGCCGATCCCAGTGATAGAGACGGAGACGAGCGTACGCGGGAGACGCAATCGCTGAGCTAAACGTTCAGTGATCAAAGTTGTAACGGAACCTTGATCCAATAACGCACGAACTATACCATGTCGACCGTTGAGACCGCTCACCTTGATCCAGGCAGTGGCTAGCAAAATATTCGATTTCGAAAAGCTCGTGTGAGCCAATAAATGTGACGTTACTTCGTCAGTTGAATCTGTTTTCGCGTCCGTGGATGAAGGTGAGTTCTCGGTTGTCGAGCTATTATTATTATTCACATCGGTCGTATGAAGAAGCGTATGGTGCTTCTGCTGGCATTGACGGCATGTATTCTTGCTTGAGCACGCATCGCGAGTATGCCGTGTGCTCAGGCAATTGTAACAACAATGAAACTTCTTCGCGAGATCACGTCGTTGAGCGACGCTTTTATTTTGAAAGTCCGGACACGCGGACAAGAAATGCGTCTTTTGGCACATGGGACACTTGTTTGTACAGGCATTAGCTGCGTGAGCTTGAACTGAGGAATGTTGTTTATTGCCCTTGACTTGAGGCGAAGCCGGGAGAATATTCTCGAGCGCACGTATTCGCGACTTTAAGAAATTATCAAGTTGCTCGTATGTGGGATAATCTAACGTATCTCCAAGTTTTAATTCCCATGCTTTACGTGTGCCTTTGTCCAGCTTTTGGACGAGCAAATAAACCAACACGTCGTCCCATGTGTCAACCGCACGGCCGAGGTTTTTTAGAGACTGAATCGAAACGCTTGCTTTATCGCGCAACGCGGTGAGAGCGGCGGCGGAATCTGAGGTCGCGGGAGGAAGCGTATGCAGAGCATGTATGTGCTCGTGCACCAACCGTCAGCGATTGTCGTATCGCGCGAGCAACAAATTCCACGCGATTTTGAAATTTGCATCCGTTAATGCCAGATTGCGTATGGCATCGCTGGCTTCGCCTTTCACGCACGAATGCAGATATTGCAACCGATTGACTTCTAACAAGTCACGATTGTTAATAATGAGCGCAGTGTATTGATCGCGAAACGCTTCCCACTCGCGGAACTCTCCGGCGAATTTTGGTAAATTAATGCGCGGAAGCTGAAACGCGGTACGCGGCGATGCGCTGATATTACATTGGCTTACGGGGGATGACCCAGGGTTCACTTGCGGCGGCGACTCCAGCCTGCTCATCCACTCAGCCATGTAGTCGGATGTCGTCAGGAACGTCTCCTCGCACTTGTCGAAACGATCTTCGGTGAAGTATCGACTCGTGGCGATGAACTCCTTGGTGGCGGCAGCCAGAATCTTGCCGTGGAGAAGCTCAAACCGAGCGTAGTTCTCCTTGAGTTGCAGCAATCGGTTGCGAACCACTCCAAGTGTGTAATTCGCCTTGCCGATCTTCTTGAAATTGTCGAGGGCTAGGTCAATCGCGTGAATTGCGACCTTCTGTTGCGCCATGAGGTCATCCATCTTGGTGGAGCGTCCGTCACTTCGGCGAATGGCACCGTGGCACTCCGATCCGGCTCGAAGGACCAGAATTTATGTTGGCGAAATTCTCGGCCGGGCGTAACTCAGGTTCGCCAATTGGAGCAGGGAAGGCCGGGTCGACCCCGACAGGGATCCGGAGTGCGGAGAATGAGCGGACACTGACCTTTGCACTTCAAAGTTGCACGGCACTTTATTTATAATGGTACAGCTTCGCCGAGGGCCTTTACAGAACGAGGCGCGGCGTGGAGTAGCGTATGGAATGCACCTCTCGCTGTCAGCGAGGGTGAAGATGCGGACGCTCAGAGGCGTTAAGTTCGTCACCGCACTGCGAGAGCGGATCGAGCGCGCGAATGGCGCGGTTGCGAGTGCCTGCGAGACACTTTGCTGAGTGCACTGACGGCACTATAACTGCAGCGCGGATGCACAACGGGGCGTAAGTCCGCGTGAACCGCCACTTTCGAGATTAACGAATGCACGACGGCGAACTTGACCGCGTGAATCGGAGTAGAAATTTATGCGTATGGGTGCAAGTCGGCAAGAGGACCGCTTGAACCGCTCGATTGTCTTCTACTGAAGGGACCGGAGCTCTCGCGGGCCCGTTTCCGGAACATTCGGTGACGCGACAAGTGAAAATGGCCAATAGGCGCGTTTCGCAGGATCACGGGATCCTCGCATGTCCGGATCGATAGCGCGACGCGAGAGACCGCGCGGTCAGGGGTGACGCGGGGGAGCGGCGCGAAGTCGCCTCGTTCAGGGGGCGGCTCAGGGATGGCGGCAGCGGTATCGATCGCGGTGAAAATCCTGAACAATGTTATAACTGAAATATTTTTCAATAATTAAATATCGAAAAATATTTTATTTACAGCATAATTTCGATTTGTTTAGTATTGACGGTGATTAAGTACCATCGCTGAGTCATTATTATTTACCATTTGTATAATAAATCAGTCATAGTTTATAAATTACGTACAAAATTTATTAGTAAAAAAGACGTATAATATACACGGAGCAGAGTTAAGTTAAAGCAACACAGAACAGAGTGAATACATTATATTTTACACTCCACAATACTGTAAATAAAAAAATAATTAACAGAAAACTAACTTAATTTTATATTTAGAAAGATATTAAGAAACTACAACTAGCAGCAGGTATATGGCACGCGTGTATCGTGTGTAATACTGATGATCTAATGAGAGAAATAGGTACGTTTTCGAAAAATACAGATGTTATTTACATCCTCTTCGCTCATCTGCAGATTTGGCTGGTAGGAATTCTAAGTAGCTATTTATTATTCCCACTGGATACGCTTCTTCTCTTTCATCAACGCGCATACGCTGTCCCCCAGTTTAAATATTTGTTTTCACTTATCTCGTGACCGTAGTTAATTAATGAGAACGATTTCCATTTTCCTTCGCTTAGACGTGAGCTGAGTCCGATTACAAGTTCGTGAATAAATCCACGAACAACGGCATAATTGTAAACATATTGTAAACTAGCGACTTAAGAAATTACTACTGATATAGCGACCCGTTTCTTTTGATTTAGAATCTATAGTTCTGAGTTTCGATTTATTTTCTGTTTGACTAATTATCGAGAATTGTCCGTAGATAGCAGGAAAACTGAAATTATTGTCGAAAAAAAATATTTGAAAGAGAGCAAATAATCGATCAATAAGAAAGAAAAACTTGCAAACTATTTACGGGTTTATCGAATTTTTTAATAACTTAATGTGTTGTACATAATGTGTTGTATGTACATAGCTATAACGATATATAGATTTCATTGTCCCCCAATTCAATTTTCTGCTATATTGTTATCGGAAAATATAATTTCAAGAAGTAGCAAAAACTGTCATTTACATTAATTACATTAATTTCTATCACACTGTTCAAATACTGTAAAAGTTAACTTAAGTAAAATAGGATATTGGATAATTAAATAATGGAAATAACTTAATTAATACACATTAAAATCAATTAACAATAAAAGAAGAGATATAATCTTAATAATCTCACAAACTATAAAATTACATAAAGAATTTTTAAGAAACTTGTTAAATTATCATATCCAAACGTAATTTCCTGGCGTAACTTCCACTCTCCCAGTCGTCCCTCACCTTTACGCTGTTGTACGAGGTCGGACTTGTTGCCGATCAGGAATAGCGCCATCGTCTTCTCCACATTCTGTTGCAGCTCTTAATGAATGAAACGAAACTAATCTCATTAAGCAATAAAGGAATTGTGTGTGTGTGTGTGTGTGTGTGTGTGTGCGCGCGCGCGTGTGTGTGTATATGTGTGTGTGTGTGTGTGTGTGTGTGTGTGCGTGTGCGCGCGCGTGCGCGCAATTACGACATATAAATTATGACTCGGCGACAGCACAAAAGCACCTTCGTTTTTTTCGGCCTCCTTCCCGATCACCTGCTCCGGAGAGCCAACGACTTAGCACACTATTTAATTGTTTGTATTCCCTGGATTCAAATTTTTCACGTAATACATCTGCAAAAAATATATTTATATATTTCTATGTAAATTGTTATGGTAATTTTATATATTTTTTGTCAATAATATATAAACAATACTAACCGTTCAAACACGAATAGGTTTGCGTCTGACTAAAGTTACGTTTTCCTTTTCCATGTATTTGCCTCCCAAAGGCTGAATAATACAGTCTTTTTCTACGATTTTCGAAAGCGTTGCTATCATTATTTTTTTTACAGATTTTTTTATGCACGTCTCTCCAAATACCAAATTCGATTCCACTTAATCTATACAAAGAGAAATAAGTTGTATGGCGCGTATAAAGTAATCAAGTGTTATTTCAATATTTTTACCTACCAAAGCTTTCTTCTTCTCTTCCGAAGTGGCAATCGCCTCCTCAAACGATAGAAAGTCTTGGATTGTTAGGATAGGGAATACTACTCCCAAATCAGTTTGTGTATCGTTGAGACTGATATTATTCGACATTGCCATCGTATTAGTCAATATAGCGAGTTTAATATCATTGGTTTTTTCTCCACATCGTATAATATGCTTCTTTTGGCAGAGTTAATTGCATCAAATACCATCTTGAATTTTTCATCCAGATATGCTTTCGAGTCGTCGTTATTCAAAGGAATAATTTCCGGAGAACTTTCTTCTTAAGTCTGAAAATTTACCGTGCGTTGTTGTCCTTTTTTCTAACGTCGCCAATATTTCTTCCTCACTGTTATTAGGTGCAATGTTTTCCACTTCATTCGTAACAGGATCGATTAGTATCGGCATGTTTTCCAGTTCTTTCTCGAAATCGCTGTTATTGAGAATAACTGGCCTTGCATTTAACGAGACATTCTCGCAGCCTG
Organism: Temnothorax rugatulus; assembly: GCA_035220575.1. Taxonomy (NCBI): domain Eukaryota; kingdom Metazoa; phylum Arthropoda; class Insecta; order Hymenoptera; family Formicidae; genus Temnothorax; species Temnothorax rugatulus. Next base: position 140,793 of record JASTWL010000341.1, read on the forward strand.
TATTCGTACTGTTTCGTACTTCCAAGTTTGTACAAGCGCGTTTTAATCGACGTTTGCCTTGTTTAAGGGTACCTAGAATACAAACATCTGTTACATAACATCTGCACTGAAAAAAAATTTAGATCCAAGAAAATATTTATTCAGATAGTACCAATGGCTTAATTTACTTATTTCTAAATATAATCACATATTTATTTAAAATTGGCTCCACGCTCACTAACAAAGGAGGATGCGAGGAAGAGATTAAAAGGCGTTGTGCCATGACCAGGTCGGCAGTTGACAAACTTACAAAAATCTGGAAAGACCAAAAGATAACCAAAAACACAAAGGTCGGCCAAATGAAGTGTCTTGTCTTCCCCATCTTCCTTTACGGAGCTGAAACATGGACGATTCGACGACAAGACCACAGAAAAATAGACGCTTTAGAAATGTGGTGCTGGCGACGCCTCCTGAGGATAAGATGGACGGAACGACGTACCAACGCCTCCATATTAAAGGAGCTTAACATACAACATAGGCTCTCGTCGACAGTTCGGCTACGGGTCTTGAAATACTTCGGACACATCACACGTAATGAGGATTGCCATGGAGCGCCTAGTAGTACAGGGCCGAGTGGAAGGCAAACGCCCACGCGGCCGATCCCCGACTAGATGGACTGATCTCATAAAATCGGCAACAAAATGCTCTATCACAGAATGTTCCCGCAGTGCCACAAATAGAGACAGATGGAGGCAAATTGCAAGAACTTCGGCGGAATCAATGTAAAAAGTTCATAACCACGACCACTCTGTCAAGAGTGTACGACTAAGAAGAAGATTTAGAATTATATATTTTTACTTAATTTAACCCTTTAAGGCCCACACATCGATCCAGTTGGAGTAAAATGTTATAATTTATAAGATAGTCTTAAAAGACGTCCCTGATGAAAGTTTTTTAGTTTAAGAAAATTTTTTTTTAATTTTTTTAGTTTTTTTGGTTGTCAGTTCAAAACTACACTTTTTTTTTAATGTACATAACTATGTACTCTTTTTTTTTTTTTTTTTTTTTACGTAGGAGAAATCTTCCACCACCGGACCCACCACGGAGCGGTAGGGGCAACCAGTCGCGACGCTCGATTAGGGAGCGCCCGCGGCAACCAGTCACGGATCCTTAGGTTGTGACCGAACACGGGTGTACGAAGGCTCGGTTCGCGCGATGTATCCTATAACACACGGTCGCCACTCGGTTTCACCCGCCAACCGAGAAGGTAGGTATTGAGTATCCGAAATATCTCTAAGTTTATTAATTCTCTTTTATTTTCAGGTTTTCCCTTATCGTCGCTGCTGTGTACTCCCGGATCATCGCTGCTGCCGCATACCAGGATCGCCGAGGGACGTCGGGGGATCGCCGTTGGATGGCAAGTATCAGGTAAGTAAACTTGAGTATTTCTTCGTATTCAATATAATGATGAAATATTTATTCAGTCTCATCAATACTGCGCCTTGTTCTGTTCACAGGTGTTCGTGGAATGTTGTACATAAGATACAAGTGTTTCGCGTTGTCGGCGGTAAGTTATCTCCGTCAAATTTTATAAATTCCTTTTAATACGCAGTGCTGTTGTTTATTTTACTCCTAACTAACATACAAATGTTGCTTTCTACTCGTAGATATGCTTGGTGTTCATGTTGGCTGACACCTCTGGCCTTCGCTGACGGTGGTAAGTTAAATTCGTTAAATCGCATTAAATCGAAAAAATCCGCGGTACTGACGTTTAATTAGACCCTCTGCATCAATCAGGCGCGGTTACCTATTGGCTGCCACCAACGGTTTACAAGATGGCCGACCAGTATGCACCTCTCTTACGGGGGTAAGTTAATTTTCTTAATTCGCATTAAATCGCAATAACTCGCCGTACTGACGTTTAATTAACTCCTTAACAACAATCAGGCACGGATATTTATTGTTAACTAACAATGGTATACAAGATGGCTGACCACTATGCACCTCGCTGACGGTGGTAAGTTAATTTCGTTAATTCGCATTAAATCGCAAAAACTCGCCGTACTGACGCTTAATTAGCTCCTTAACAACAATCAGGCACGGATATTTATTGTTAACTAACAATGGTATACAAGATGGCTGACCACTATGCACCTCGCTGACGGTGGTAAGTTAATTTCGTTAATTCGCATTAAATCGCAAAAACTCGCCGTACTGACGCTTAATTAGCTCCTTAACAACAATCAGGCACGGATATTTATTGTTAACTAACAATGGTATACAAGATGGCTGACCACTATGCACCTCGCTGACGGTGGTAAGTTAATTTCGTTAATTCGCATTAAATCGCAAAAACTCGCCGTACTGACGCTTAATTAGCTCCTTAACAACAATCAGGCACGGATATTTATTGTTAACTAACAATGGTATACAAGATGGCTGACCACTATGCACCTCGCTGACGGTGGTAAGTTAATTTCGTTAATTCGCATTAAATCGCAAACACTCGCCGTACTGACGTTTAATTAGCTCCTTAACAACAATCAGGCACGGATATTTATTGTTAACTAACACTGATATACAAGATGGCTGACCACTATGCACCTCGCTGACGGTGGTAAGTTAATTTCGTTAATTCGCAATATTTCGCGAAAATACGCCGTGCTGATGTTTAATCAGACCCTTAGCAACAATCAGGTACGATTATTTAACATTAACTACCAACGATGTGCAAGATGGCTGACCACTCTGCCAATCACTGACCGTGGTACGCAAATTTTACTAATTCGCATTAACTCACGAAAACTCGCCGTACTGATGTTTATTTAGACCGTTAACGATAATCAGTCACGATTATTTATTCGTTACGCGGTCCCGTTCTCAAGATGGCTGACCACTCTGACCTTCTTCGACCTTGGTCACGAAAGTTCGTTAATATGCGATATTTCACGAAAACTCGCCGTACTGACTCTTAGTTTACTCGTTAATAACGATCAGGCGCGATTATTATTTCGTTACGCGGGCCCGTTCTCAAGATGGCTGACCACTATGACCTTTCTCGACCTTGGTCACAAAAATTTTTTAATATGCGATAAATTCGAAATATTCACCGTGCTGACGCCTAATCCACTCCCCAGCAACAATCAGGCTTGATTATTAACGCACTAGTGCCGACTGTTCACAAGATGGCCGACACTTGACTTTCACCGACCTTGGTCCATGAAACTGCGTATTTCTTAATTTCTCGGATTTTCACACTATTACACCGATCAATCGCACTATTTTAAATAATCAGGCGTGATTATTTATTCACTTATAACTACGCTTCACGATTTACGTGATACATTAATCGACAAGCACAAGTGCCCTTTCGCCAAATGGCTCACAAGCAATTTTCGGTGACGCAGCACCGTTTCGCCGATGTATGACGAACAATAACGCGTTTCGCGGGCGTTCCCGGATGTGTTTTGTATCGGATGTCGTGGTAAGCAATTTCGCGCACTAGCAACGTATTCGCGAGAGTAAGGATATGTCACGGAATTTTTCCTTACCAGCACGACGATCCACGAGAGACTGCCTCGAGCGGCGTAGCTCTCCGCAGCTCCCCACCATCGCCCAACGGCCCCCACTCCGCGGCCCTATTGCGTCGCGGTACCAGGCCGTGCCGGCTTTCTCTTTCTCGAACGCTCCCGAATGCTCTCGAAGGTTCTCGAACCTTCTAGAACGCTCCGGAACGTTCCCATGGAAATTTCCACCACGGGTACCCTATTCACGCCTCTCTCTATACGCGCCCGGGTAGTGGTTTTCTACCTTTGGCAATTTTCACTTGCCGACGGCGCCGATTCGCACGCACCGTAGCTTTTGGCCTCCTAATGAGGCACCTTCCTCGTGGAAGACGTCCGGGTGACCTGCACCACGTCGGTATTCGACGCCGACCCCCCCTGACCGTTATTGGGTGCCAGCGGAACACATTTCGGCATCCCTTCCCCGGAGATGATGCGCCGTTCGCGTAATCGCGGACCTGTCCGCTAACTCGGGTACCCGTACCCGGAGCTCGGCGCCAACCCCCTCTGACGTCATCCCCGGTCCCTCTGGTGCGTCAGGGATGCTTCCTCCTCGGAGACGATGCGCCGTTCGCGAGATCGCCGACCTGTCCGCGGAATCGCGCACCCCTACCCGGATCTCGACGTGGACCCTCCCTGACGGAGTGTCGGGACTCCCTCGTGCGTCAGGGATACTTTTTTCCCGGAGATAACGCGTGGTTTCGGATTTAGCTGACCATCGGACATACCGACCTCGCGTCAGAGACCTGTTTTAACCGCAACAATCGCGTGGTTCCCGATTTCGCGTACGGGCTTCCGGATTTTAACGCCGCCCGTCCCTGATTAATTCTGGGGCTCTGTTTGTGCGTCAGGGGCCCGTTTCCCCTCGATTGTGCCATCGGTTTACAAAATGGCGGACGCATTACCCGACTCTACCTCTGGCCACGGGCCGTATCAGTCGCGTCCCGGGGATGCGTCACGCACCCCGCAATTCCGAAGATTACGTGTGGCCCTTGCCGTATCCGCGTAGTATTCGCCGGTTCAGCCGCGGGGAACAAACAAAAAAAAAAAGAAAATTACAAGGGCCAAACTTAAACAAAATCTAATCTCATTCAAAACCGGCGCGCTCGGACATTATGCATCCGGCATTAGTCCTTAACCTACTTGTTGCCAACGGGCATGGTTCTTAACCTAAACTTACATCTAAGTAACGCGCCGGGCGGATCCCGTGAAATTGCCGCCCTCGGAACGCTGTCGCCTACCTCCTACACCGGATCCATATCTTCCCCGTCATCGTCTGAATCCTCGCTCGGGCTCAGGAATACCACCTGTCGATCCCCGCCGCGCTCCGGGGTTTCCGGGCGGGGCGGCGTCTCCGGGGGCGTCGCCTCCGGCGATACCGCACGTGACGGCGTGATTATGGCCGTTTCGCGCGGTCTCGGCGGCACCTCCCTGGTGTGGCTCGTCCATCGTCTGATCACCTCGGCCGACAACCTGCAAACCGGAATTTCTGCGGCTCTTCCCTCAATAGGGCACTCCCCCCTTATGCGCGGTTGCAAGGTCCGATCAGGGGATTATGCCTGCGGGCAACCAGTCACGAGCGCCGGTCCGGGAGCGCTCCGCCGTGTCCGAGGGATGGTCCGGTGACCCCCCGTTCGGGGGGAAGACCCACCGCCCCCGGGATAGGGGCGGGGGAGTGCCGGATTCTACGGGCGTGCGCCCCGATTACGAGGCAAGCGGCAAGGGAGGCCGAAGCCCCCCACCCGCCCGCCCTCAAGGGACGCACGGATCCATAGCCTACCGGCTAAGACTGCGAGTGACCCTAACACTGCTCTATGTGGGGGAGCCCTGGGAAACGCAATGATCACATCCGCGAGCTCCCCCACGCGCTCGCCATAGCGAGAACCTCTAATTTGTGACGGATGAGCGCCACTACACTCATCCGCCACCCCTCCCTCCGGGGTTGCCGCTGCCTGGCTAGGGCAGCTGCAGCGAGCGAACGGTATGTCCCCGACCGCTCACCCGCCCCCCGGGCGGGAAGGGGAGGAGTAATCGCCCATGATTGGATGACCTTCCCCCCCCGCGCCCCCATTGAGGGCAGGCGGGCGCCAAGCCCCGGTTCGGAGACCCGTCGGAGTCCCTCCCCAGAGCCCAGCCCCCTGCCTTCGCGGGACGGAGAGAGCGCTTGTGGCGAAGACCCCTTGGGGAATCCGCCCGAGCCCCCCCCCCCCCGGCCCGCTTCCTCCACCGACCTGCTCGGCACTGAACGGTGGCGGGAAGGGAGGGACCCCCACCTCTGTAGAGGTTTTGGGGATCCGCCCTCCCGTCACCATCTCCCTCTGACTCTCTGTCCGACACGCCGCCCCCTTGCGAGCGGGGGGCATTGGCACCCGGGTTGAAATCGCCCAGTTGTCGCCTCCCATTTTGATGTGTGTGGAGGGAGGGTCGGTGAACCCTGTGTGATCCTTACCCACTAATCGTTATCGGGTTGAGGAGGGGCGGCTTCCCCCTCCTCACCCGCTCGTCCTCCTCCTTTTTCCGCAAAACAGTTTCGCAAAAGGAGGAGAACGCCCTCCAATTGTTCGACCCCGTCTCTCCCGGTCTGACCGCTGCAGCCACGATCGCCGGGAGAGAGAGGTCCCCTCCTATTTGAGCCCGGAGCACACGGCGCTCCTCTGCCCACGCTGGACAGAATTCCAGCGTGTGTTGCCCCGTGTCCGCCTCCTCCGAGCAATGCCAACAGCGCGTGGTGCACTCCTTCCCGATGCTGTGCAGATATTTGCCGAAGCAACCGTGCCCCGACATCATCTGCACAGCGTGGAAGGTCAGGTTTCTCGTCCTGACTCCTTCCACCCACTCCTCTAATACCGGCTGGACAGCCGAGGCGACCCTCTTCCCGTACTTGTTACGGGGGTCTGCCGCCCAAACCTTCCACCGAGCGACGAGGGTCGCTCTCGCTTGGGACCTTAGCGCCCCTCTTATTTGCGGGGTGACCTCCCCCGACCTGCTGCGGATCACGCGAATGCTATCATACGTTTCGGCGTATGATCGCGCGAGCAGGTCGGGGGGATCCCCGCAAGAATGTTCGCCCCTACGTGGGCGACGGTCCTGTACGCCCTTGCGACCCTGAGAGCTATGACGCGCTGAGCCGCGTCCAGCTTGGCCCTTAATTTGCGCGAGCTCTCGGCCTTCGCCCACCACACGGGCGCGGCGTACATTAGGATGGAATGGACCGTCGCCGTGTAGAGGCGTCGCACGTGACCTGCCGCTCCCCCGAGGTTTGGCAGCAACCTCGACAGGTTGTTTGCCACCATTTTTGCCCTCGGGGTCACGTGATCGACGTGAGCGCCAAAGTCCCTCTCTGTGTCCAGCCACATCCCGAGGTATTTTATCCGAGAAGTGGTCGGGATCTTAGTTCCTCCTACTCGGAGGCTGAATCTCTTGGGCGGTGGACCCCACTCCCGCTTGTTGTAAAAGACCGTGCACTAGGTCTTTTGCGGGGCCACCTTGAGGCCCAGCCTCTCGATGGAGCGCACCACGCTCGCCGCTGCAACGTTGGCCAGCCTGTACAGCTCCTGCCACCCCTCCACGCTGACCCCCAGGTACACGTCTCCGCGTACCCGGAGAGCCAGCACTCCATGGGGAGGGGTGTCCCGAGGACCAGGTCGTAGGCGATGATCCACAGCAGGGGCCCTAAAACAGACCCCTGCGGGACCCCGCATTCCATCCGCCTGATCCTCAGGACTCCGTCCCGGTCCGTGTAGGACAGTCCTCCGTCCACAAAGTAGTCCCGGACGACCATGATCAAGTACATGGGGACCTCGAAGTCCTGCAGGGCCCCCATGATCACCGGCCAAAGGAGAGAGTTAAAGGCGTTTTTGACATCGAAGCCGATGCCCATCACTACTCTCCCCTCGGCGATCTCGGCCTCCGTCCGAAAGAGGACGCGTTTGATCGCGTCCACTGTCGATCTCCCGGCGCGGAAGCCGAACTGGTCGTCCGAGAGCCCTCCTTTGCCCCTCTGGGACAAGTGCTGGACGAGGCGCTCGGCGATGATTCGCTCGAGAATCTTGCCCGCCTCGTCCAGCAGGCACACGGGCCGGTAGGAGGAGGGTAAATTCGGTGGCTTGCCCTCCTTCGGCAGGAGCACCAGGCTGGCCTCCTTCCATCTTTTGGGGAAGCGGCCGGTCTTCAGGCACACGGTGAAAACGTCGCGCATCCTGCCGGCCACTTCCCCCGCGGCCAAGGGCCACGCTCGCCCAGGGATGCCATCAGGGCCGGGGGCTTTGCCCCTCTTTACCCTTTTGAGCGCCCTCGACAGCTCCTCCTGTTCGACCCCCCATTCCTCTCGCCACTCCGGCACCGTTGCCGGGAGTCCGATCTCTCCCCCGTTGAGCCGGGGAAAGAGAGTGTCGACTATTTCGTCGACGAAAGGGGGGTCAAGTGACTCCGTGAGTGGGGGCGCCCAGGGTTTCAGCTTGTTCTGTACAAGCTTGTACAGGCGCCCCCACGGATCTTCATCCACGCTGTCGAGGAGCTCGTCCCAGGCGAGCCCCTTGGCCACGCGTATGGCACTGGCGAGAGCCTGGCGGGCGGCTCACCAGGCCTCACCTGCCTCCTCTTCGGTCGGGCCCCGCCTACCTTGGTGGGCCCTCGACCAAGTCCTTTTCGCGCGGGCCGAGGAGCGCCTTAGTGCTGCTAGCTCCTCGGTCCACCAGTACGCGTGCTTTCGAGGAGGGAGAGGGCGCTGCCGGGGCATGGCCACGTCACACGCCTTGACCATGTCGGACACTAGCCCCTCGACCTCCCGCTCTAACTCTCCCTCCTCTATCGCGTCTCTCACCTCCCTGCCCCAGTTCAGGGCCACGATCGCCGCTTCGAAGCGATCGTTATCCATCTTTTTGATGGCCTCCGTCTTGACTCGGCTGCCTCGCGGCGACGAGTGAGCACCTCCGGAGGAATGGCACAGACCGACATCTCGATGTACAGATGATCGGACAGGGTCTCCTGGTCTGTGACCACCCTCCAGTTGCGTATTTCGCGGGCGACAGGGGGGGTGGCCCAAGTTAGGTTGTAACCGGACGGTAGTATATGGGAGCTCTATTCGCGTTGGATGTCCTTCTAACGCACGGTCGCCACTCGGTTTCTCCTATGCTACCGAGAAGGTAAGTACTATTAATTCGTTTCCGAAGATATTAACTTTATTAATTAATCCTTCTATTGTTTCAGGTTTCCCGCTGGGATTGCTGATAATCGCTGCTGCATCCAGGTTCCTCGCATTACCGCATACCAGGAGCAACGCGGAACTTCGATGGATCGAGACTTCGAGAAATCGCGTAAAATTCTATCTTTATTATAATTATACTAATTCTCTTCTCTTTTCAGGTTCCCGCCTCGTGATGGATCGCCGCCGCTGCTGACTTCCCGGATCCTCGCCTATTCGCATACCGAGATCAACGCTGGACTTCGTGGGATCATCGACGATAGACAAGGTAAGTAGAAGGTAAGTATTTATAATAATTGTTGTAGATGAATTTCAACTAATTGATCTCCTTTATTTCAGTCGTCGATGCACCAAGTTATTTACAGTTGTCAATTAGCACAAGTCGCTCACGCCTAACGGCTTGTAATCACAGTGATATATTGCCACGCAGGACCGCTCGTTATCGTTAAACGAGAAATAACGCTGTTCGCGGGCGTTCCCGATTGTTGTATGAAATGAATAACTGTTACAGCACACCGGTCGATCGCGCCTGAGACTAAGTCCACGCTCGCGAGACACTTACGGAGATACGTGTATGCGCTACCGTTTCATTCGAGAGATTGCCTCGAGTCGTCGGTCTCGCTTCGGCTTCCTACCTCGCACGTTACCCCCACTTCTCTCTATCTCCCCCCCCCCTTCGCGCTACCGCCGCTACTTATTGGTCGCGCTTTTCCGGAGTGGGGTGTTTCCCGCTGTGGAGGGGGAATCTTCTAACTCTATCCCGACGTGGGGATCTTCCTCGGCCGGTGCCGCTGCACCAGGTTGTCGCGGCGCGCCGTTTTCGCGTGCCGTTTTCGACGCCGACCTATGCGCACTTCTCGGGGAACAATTCTCACGTCGTCTTAATACCTTTTCCCCGTAGATGATGTTCGTGCGGTGTCGATGTCCTCGGCCGTTGACGCCGACCTCTTGGCCGTTGTCCCCGGGACCTGGTAGACCTCCTTCTGCGGCTTGTTCCCGTAGAGGATGTCCACATGTCGATTTCGCGTTCCTGTGTACGCTCTTTGGCGCCGACCCTACGGACGTTTGCCCCAGGTTCGCCTGTGTCAGTTTTACACGTTGTTCCTCGGGGAAGTCGCCTACGTCGCGATTTCCTCACCGCGTGTACCGATCACGGCGCCGACGTTACTATCGCGCCTCCCCGGTGTCATTCACCGTGAATATCGTGACTTTCCTCGGGGAAGTCGCTCGTGTCGCCAGTTCTTATGCGCGCGTCCCGATTCCGACGCCGAGCCTATTTACGCTTGTGCCGAGTATCGCTTGTTACGAATATTCTGCTTCTCCTCGGTGAACTCACTCGCATCGCGAAAATTTGAACGGTTGCTTACTCTTTGACGCCGACCCTGTGGTAGCATGCACCAGGTGTCGTTAGTTCGGAAATCCCTGACTTTCCTCGGGGAAGTCGTTCGCGTCTCAAGTTTCAGAACGCGTGCTCCTATCACGACGCCGACCTGATATATGTGTGTACCAGGTATCGCCTATCCGTCGCCAGGTACTTTTCCTCGGGAAAGTCGCTTGCTTTTCGAGTTTACTCTTACGCGTACCCACTACGACGCCGACCTGATATTTATGTGTACCAGGTATCGCCGACTCGATTCCAAGTTGTTTTCCTCGGGGAAGTCGCTCGCTTTCCTAGTCTTTTGCTACGTGACTCTATTACGACGCCGACCCTATACGTGTGTGTCCCAGGTGTCACTTCCTCGTTTCTTGTGACTTATTCCTGAAGATTGTTGTGGTTCCCTGTTTGAATCGCGATTTTCGCCGATTCTCTCGCGACGTGAAAATCAAGTCGTCAAAATATGTGGGAACTGAAAACTAAATTATTAATGATGAATCGACGCTCTAATGCCTAATAACTAAATGTGGCTTCGCCTGCTTTGGCCCGGTGGGCTTGTCTGTTTAACATTTTACTAGACAGATTTAACTTAAATTAATGGAACATGCCCAACGGGGCAGAGTCCGGTTGACTCCTTTTGTGTATGAACTAAAATTAAAACGAAACATGACTTTGTTTTTCGCCGCGGCTTTATAAATAATTAAACAAAACTGTTCTTGCGGCTGCAACCCTATCGCCTTTCCTCGCACCGGTACCTACCGCTCTGGGCCTACAGAAGGTCCGATTCCTCGCCCGACGCCGGCGACTGGAAGTCGTCGGATGGGCGTTCGTCCTCCGCGATCTCGCACGCCATCTCCTGGCTGTTGGCGGCTGGGATTGCCAACGCCATTGTCGCAGCTCGTTCCCGCTCGAACCTGCCGCGCTCCTCTAACGCCCGTCGGGCGATCTGCCCGATGATCGCTGGCCATCCTCGCGGGCCCTGATAAACGGCCACCGTCGTGACCGACGTCGCTCGCCTCCCCTTGGGCTCCGCTCGCGGCCTATCTATGCGTTCGAGGTGTACCCGTGGCGACCAATTTGCGCGTCGCAGCGACATTACGTCGATCGGTCGCAAGGTCCACCACCGACGATCCATGTCGCCGCACGCAGATGCTCTCTCGGCCCGAGTTAACCAGGCTCAGGCCGAGTCCCGCCGCCCAGGCCGAGTCCCGCCGCCCAGACCTCGGTGACGGGGCCCCTCCAGTTCGCCGGCGGGGGACAACTCCACAACGCTGATCTCGCGTTGAAGTCCCCCGCGACGATTACTCGCCCCGACGAGCAGCCTCGAACGCAGTCCTCCAACTCGGACAGCAGCTGCTCGTATTGGAGACAAGTCCAGCTTGAAGGGGCATACACCGCCACCACGGAGATGGGCCCACAATCGACGGCGACGTACCCCGTCCCGGCCCTTTTAAAGGTGCACGGGGGGGACGTCGGCGTCGTCCTCCATGTAATAGCGACGGAGCCCCCGCAGTCCCCGACCCAACGAAAGTGATTCCTCGGGATGCGCCACTATGCCCACACCACACCCGCGCTCGGCCATGGCCTGACAGAACAGGTCCTGGGCCGCGCGGGCGTGGTTAAGGTTACTTTGCAAGATCTTCAGAGCCATCTAAAGGTATCCTACCCTGAGATTCTCCTCTCCCTCCTCCTCGTCTTTATCCTGCGAGATGGTTTGTCCCGCCTCCTCCATCTGTTTCTCCGTGTTCTCCGACTCCATCGGAGCTGATCCCTCTCCGCTTGGACCCGCTAGTAGCTCCGACGGAGGTGCCCCCACCTCTACGTCCATTTCTGCAGCAGGCTCAGGTCTTGGGAAGTCCTTTTTGACCTCCTTCTTCTTCTTGGGAGGCCTCTGCTCCTTCGGGGTCTCGGTTGGCCCCGCAATCAGAACTCGGTTCTCCCCCTGGGTGACCCTGCGACCGATCGAGACGGTAGGCCTACGACGCGCGAACTGGTCGCCACGTGTGCGACTCGAGCGCGTGGACGAGCCGCGAACGGAGCGTAGGGCAAGGCCGCGGGCTGCGGTCACGACGATGGCGATCTACGAGGGTCCGAGAGGATGGCCAGCCATCGCCGAAAGAATCGCGCGGCAACTCGCGGAGGAGCGCTCGAGGTTCGAGAGGGAGCGCGCAGCCAACATTGCGGAGGCAATATGGTTGGCAAGGAGCCGCGAGATGGCGCCCACGACAGGACTCGACGACCGTCCATCGGACGACTTCGAGTCACCGGCGTCCGACGACGAGTCGGAGCTATAATGGCTCCGCCGAAAAGGTAGGAGATAACCACGTGGCCGCGTAAAAATATAAAAACGTTTTTGTTTATCGTTTATCCGCGGCCGAGTATAGCCGTTATTTTAAGTTAATTAGCGAGAGTCAAGCGGACTCTGCCCCGTTGGGCGATACTAGCTATAGTCGTAAGAAAGTAGAAATAACATGCCGTAAAGTAAGTAGACACGCCTAATGGGCATTGAGTAGATTAAGATTTCGCGTCGATTCCATTATATAGTTTATTTTCGGTTTCCACGTGGAAATACAATACTTAGTTCTGTTTCGCGAAAGAATCGACGAAAAGCCGCAACAATTATGGGAACCACAACAATCTCCAGTAAGAGGTCACGGAAAACGAAGAAGTGACACCTGGTATACACGCGTATAGGGTCGGCGTCATAATAGGTACAAGTAGTAAAAAACTCGGAAAGCAAGCGACTTCCACGAGGAGAATGACTGTGCCGAATAAGCGACACCTGGTACACATAAATATCAGGTCGGCGTCGTGATAGGGACACGCGTTCAAAAGTACGAGACGCGAGCGACTTCCCCGAGGAAAGTTAGAGTTTTCCGAACGAGCGCGAACTAGTGCAGGCAACTACAGGGTCGACGTCAAAGAATGGCCTTCCGTTCGAGATTTCGCAACGAGAGCGACTTCCCCGAGGAGAAATACGGTATTCGGAACGAGCGATACCCGGGACACACGAAAACAGGGTCGGCGTTGTAATCGGGACGCGCACATGAAAACTAGCGACACGAACGACTTCCCCGAGGAAAATTGTGTTATTCACGAGGAATGACACCTGGGATACGCGGTCATAGGATTGGCGCTGTGATCGGCACAAGCGTGAAGTAAATCGCGACGTAAGCGACTTCCCCGAGGAAAACCGCGTAAAACGGATACAGGCGAACCTGGGGCACGCGCCCATAAGGTCAGCGCCAAAGAGCAAACGGGGGAACGCGAAATCGGCACCTGGACGTCCTCTACAGGAGCGAGCTGCAGAAGGAGGTCTACTAGGTCCCAGAGACGACAACCAGAAGGTCGGCGTCAGCGGCCGAGGAGATCGGCGATACGCAAACGTCGTCTACGGGGAGAGAGAGCGAAAACGGCGTAAAAGCCGTCCCTCGAGACGTGCGCATCGGTCGGCGTCGACGGCACGCGAAATCGGCGCGCCGCGACAACCTGGTGCAGCGGCACCGGCAGGGGAAGGCCCCCACGTCGGGATAGAGGTAATAGATCACCACTCCTTCAGCGGAAAACGCCCCACTCCGAGAAAACGCAGCCAATGAGTAGCGGCGGTAGCACGAGAGTGGGGAGATAGAGCGTAGTGGGGGTAGCGAGCGAGGTAGGGAGCCGAAGCGAGACCCACCAATCGAGAGAGTCTCTCGAACGAAACGGTAGCGTCAACACGTATCTCCGAAAGTGTCTCGCGTGCGCGAACTTAGTCTCCGGCGCGATCGAACGGTGTGCGGTAACAGTTCCTCGTCTCGTATAACAATCGGGAACGCCCGCGAACAGCGTTATTACTCGTTTAACAATAGCGAGCGGTCCTGCGTGGCCATAAATTACTTCAAGCCGTTAGGCGTGAGCGACTTGTGCTCATTGACAACTGTAAATAACTTGGTGCATCGACGACTGAAATAAAGGAGAATTATTAGTTGGAATTCATCTATAATAATTATTATAAATACTTACAAATAATAAAAGTAGAAAGGGCTGTAAGGGTCAACGCGGGTCACGGTGCGTTCAGATATAAGTATGATTTATTCCTCCATTTACAGAAATCCAAACGTTTCGGCTCCTGTCCGAGCCATCCTCAGTGGTACAATATTAAATTATATATTCTCCCTTAACATAGTGAGTTTACTGTTTCAATTTGACAGAAACTTAGAAAGACTAAAAGGTCCAAATCTGCAACGTAATTAAGAGTTACATCATTGTCCTCAATTAAATTCTAGAAAACTCACCAGTTAGTCTGGAGAAAAAATACATCGTGGTCAAACAGAATAATAAGAAAAAGGCAAAGAGAACGATCCGTGCAGAGCGATCCGTAAGACGAGATCCCATCGACACGACGTACATAGAAAGACTGATTCGGTAAACGTACGCAGATAAACGTCTTATAACAAACTTGACAACGTGTAGGTCATAAATAATATACTGTGGTCGACGATAAATACAAAGTAATGTCTTAGTCAAATTTGTACAAATAAATATAAAACGTCGGTCAACAGATCAAAATAAATATTCATAAAATATAAATCAGCAGTAATAACGTCGGTCAACAGATAAAAATAAAATTCAAAAAATATATAAATCCGCAGTAGTAAAAACAAAGAATTGTAAAAAAGATTGAGAACTTGTGGAAAAGCAAAGCGGCATGGACATGGTTTACAGTTTATCCAAGATAGAAACATATGCATGGTGCAAAAACTCTGTATCAGCCTGAGAGTTCAAACCGTTCTTTTGCAATTTAATATACAGCATCTCTGATACCAATCGCTTCGATAAAAACCTTTCCTTATCCAGAATTTCGACGTTATCCCAGTCAAAATCGTGATTAAAATCTAATCTGTGTTCGGTAATGACGGAAAGATTTGTCGTGTTTCTACGAATATGATTACGGTGTTCAGTAATTCTCGTTTTAAGTTGTCTCAAAGTCTGGCCCACGTAAGTCGCGTCACAACGGATTGAACTAACGGATGCTCATAGAATTGTTAATCAATCACAAAGGCATATTTTCCATCTCACGAGATGTATCACTCGACATATCCCGTTGTATATTTGTAACGACTTTTTCAAGAGACAAGGTTCTACATTAAAAAGGTTTTCTCAATACATTCAGAGTAAGATGGATAAAAAATGCGAATGGCTTATTAAAAAACATAATTTGTCCAAAATTAAACAGTTAAAACCTATACATTATGTCTATGGTAGTGGAAGTACTGTCAATGCTCCTGTCCCCTTACTCGACAATAATATAAATTCAGATTCCTTTGTAGTTCATATTGATCCTCTCGACTTCTTAAGTACTCCTATTAAATCTTCCTTTACTGCCACTAGAGATAATTGGTTCATCAACTTATCCACAATAAAAATACCTGAAAATGTTCAATGTCTTTTACAGTTGGGAGAAAACTTTTCCTTGCCTTTCAATGACACTAAAAAGACTATCATGGATTTCATTAAATGCATTGAATGTAACACGAGAGGTTTACACATTAATCAGAAATTGAACATTAGAAACCGTTCCATACCTATCATTAACAATCTTCTTTCCTTCTCTCATATGAGATCTCCTTTTTATCAGAACATTTCTAACATGGTTATATCTACGAAATTATTTATAAATAACAATCCTAATATTATCTTCACAAGAGCAGATAAGGGCAACTGCACGGTAGCCTTAGACAAGGAGATATACAAACAAAAAATTACAGAGATCCTTCAAGACACTGATACATATATGAGAGTTTCTAAAGATCCCACCAAACAGCTTTCGAATCAAATTAGAGACACACTTGTGAGATGGAAAAAGCATAAATATATATCTGAAGAGAAATATAAACAACTTTTATGCAGTGATGGTGTCCTGCCGAGGGCCTATGGTTTACCCAAGATACACAAAACCGGACATCCTTTCAGAATAATTGTTTCTTCTATCGATAGTCCCACATACGTGTTAGCTCATTTTCTTCACAAGATTATTTCTACAAGTACCCCGAAGCCTAATAGCCACATAAATAATAGCTTTGAACTAGTCACGAAACTTAACGGCATACATATTAATAATGATTACACTTTTATTTCACTCGATGCTATTTCATTATTCACCAATATTCCCACAAATTTAGTTCTCGAAAGTATTTCTAACAGATGGGAACATATCTCTAAGAATTGTAATATTCCTAAGGTTGAATTCTTGCGGGTTATAGAATTAATCTTGAATTCAACTTTTTTTACCTTTGACAATATTATATACAAACAAAAATTTGGTTCTCCCATGGGCTCTCCGTTGTCACCCATCGTTGCTGACATCGTTATGCAGGATCTGGAAAACAGTGTGTTGCAATTATTTACCTTTACGTTGCCATTTTACTGCAGATATGTGGATGACATTGCGATGGCTGTACCTCGTAACTCTATTGACGCAATTTTACAAGCATTTAATTCTTCCCACCCGAGGTTACAGTTTACCGTTGAAGTAATTTTATCTTAATTTTATGTCGCAACACCCTGTTTCCCAGAAAAGAGGCACTGTCATGGGCATGGTCGATAGGGCTTTCTTATTATCTCACCCTAGATACCATAAAAAAAAATATAAAATTCATAATTGACACTCTGCTGTCTAATGACTACCCGTTGACATTCATATTCGACACTATTAATACAAGAACAAAATCTTTACTTTATAAACGTACACGCATACAGAATGAACCTCCACCTACTAACGAAGAAAGCCGTGGCCATTGGTTTACTGTACCTTATGTTCCATATATATCGGAGAAATTCAAAAACGTGGTTTCTGATTTGAATGTCAACTTGTCATTTTACAGCTTGAATAAATTAAATAATTATATCAAAGCCCAGAAAGATATTCTTCCTACTCAATCACACAAAAACGTCGTGTACAGAATTTCATGTAAAAATTGTGACGCGACTTACGTGGGCCAGACTTTGAGACAACTTAAAACGAGAATTACTGAACACCGTAATCATATTCGTAGAAACACGACAAATCTTTCCGTCATTACCGAACACAGATTAGATTTTAATCACGATTTTGACTGGGATAACGTCGAAATTCTGGATAAGGAAAGGTTTTTATCGAAGCGATTGGTATCAGAGATGCTGTATATTAAATTGCAAAAGAACGGTTTGAACTCTCAGGCTGATACAGAGTTTTTGCACCATGCATATGTTTCTATCTTGGATAAACTGTAAACCATGTCCATGCCGCTTTGCTTTTCCACAAGTTCTCAATCTTTTTTACAATTCTTTGTTTTTACTACTGCGGATTTATATATTTTTTGAATTTTATTTTTATCTGTTGACCGACGTTATTACTGCTGATTTATATTTTATGAATATTTATTTTGATCTGTTGACCGACGTTTTATATTTATTTGTACAAATTTGACTAAGACATTACTTTGTATTTATCGTCGACCACAGTATATTATTTATGACCTACACGTTGTCAAGTTTGTTATAAGACGTTTATCTGCGTACGTTTACCGAATCAGTCTTTCTCTGTACGTCGTGTCGATGGGATCTCGTCTTACGGATCGCTCTGCACGGATCGTTCTCTTTGCCTTTTTCTTATTATTCTGTTTGACCACGATGTATTTTTTCTCCAGACTAACTGGTGAGTTTTCTAGAATTTAATTGAGGACAATGATGTAACTCTTAATTACGTTGCAGATTTGGACCTTTTAGTCTTTCTAAGTTTCTGTCAAATTGAAACAGTAAACTCACTATGTTAAGGGAGAATATATAATTTAATATTGTACCACTGAGGATGGCTCGGACAGGAGCCGAAACGTTTGGATTTCTGTAAATGGAGGAATAAATCATACTTATATCTGAACGCACCGTGACCCGCGTTGACCCTTACAGCCCTTTCTACTTTTATTATTTTTATCTCGAGGGTCTTTATTTCTCACTTAATAAATACTTACCTTCTATTTACCTTGTCCATCGGCGATGATCCCACGAAGTCCAGCGTTGATCTCGGTATGCGAATAGGCGAGGATCCGGGAAGTCAGCAGCGGCGGTGATCCATCACGAGGCGGGAACCTGAAAAGAGAAGAGAATTAGTATAATTATAATAAAAATAGAATTTCACGCGATTTCTCGAAGTCTCGATCCATCGAAGTTCCGCGTTGCTCCTGGTATGCGGTAAGGCGAGGATCCTGGATGCAGCAGCGATTATCAGCAACCCCTGCGGGAAACCTGAAACTATAGAAGGATTAATTAATAAAGTTAATATCTTCGGAAACGAATAGTACTTACCTTCTCGGTAGCATAGGGGAAACCGAGTGGCGACCGTGCGTTAGAAGGACATCCAACGCGAATAGAGCTCCCATATACTACCGTCCGGTTACAACCCTATACCCATGTACCACCAAGTCGCTAACCTTCTTGGCTTTAGGGGGTTTCCTGCCTACAGCCTTCGAAGGTTCCGTCTCCTGCTTCGCCGCGCTTTCCTTGTTTGCGGCCTTCTTCCTAGTTCCTTGCCTAGAGCCCTTACACGAGGGACCCCCGATCCTGTGTTCGGATGGGAGTCCCTTGCTCTGACATACGGCGCATCTCACCGGTGCCTGACAGTCACGCGCCGGGTGCTCGCCTTCTCCGCATCTGTAGCACGTTCCCGTGCGGTCTGCCTCGTTTCGGCAGGTCGCACGGGTGTGCCCTAGCTCCAGACATTTGTAACACTGGAGTGGTCTCTGTGCTAGCAAAGTTACTTTTGCCTGGGACCACCCCAGCGTTACCTTTCCTTCCTCCTCGAGGGCGATCGCCGTGGCCAGCGGGCACTTCACAACTACTGTGCGTTGCCCACCAGCCGTCTCCCGAAATGGTCCCACCGCGATCGCGGTGATTCCCACCTTTCCTCTGGCTGCCAGCGCTTCTTGGACTTCGGTTTCGGTGACCGAAGGCTCCATATTGCTGATCCTGATGTCGGCGGTCTTCATGGGGCGGCCGACCCTTACACCCTCTCGGCCGGCTAGTGCCTCGGTCATCTTGCTGGCCAGGGCGTCACCTTCTCTACGTTGCCCTGGCCAGAAATCTCTAAGCTCAGGGCCCCCGTAGCGGTCCTCCTGATATTGGGAGGCTTCGTAATCCCAATTTCCCCCAAGTCCACGCGCCTCCTCACCATGCCCATGTACTCAGCGTACTCTCCTTCGGGGCAGGTGAGGGTCATCGCGGCGGTGCGTGGCACTCTCCTCTTTACTTTTTGGGATTGTTGCTGAGGGATTGGTCGGCCGCTCCCGTTCCCCTTCCCTTTTTGCGCTCCCCCTGTTCGGGCTTTCCCGTCCCTTTGCCTTTGGCAGTCTTTGCCATCGGCTGTCCCGACGGTTGAGCCCGAGCCTGGCTGTTCTTCCTGCTCTTCCTGCCAACCAGCGTCCACTCCTCTTCTTTCTCGGACCTGGCGGCCGCTCGTGCTCCCCCACTCCCTGGTACCTGGTGACGCGTTCCCTGCGCTGCCACCATGGGAGCGGGAGTAGGGGGAGGGCCGGCTTTCCGCCCTAACACCTGTGACCAGGGCGTCCTGTCACCGGTCACTGTGGGAACGGGCTGTGCCGGCTGTTTCTTAGTCGCGAGCTTTCTACCCTTCTTATTCTTCCCGGGGTTGCTCCCCGGGAGGACAGACTCTCCTCCTGAGGGGGGGGGGAATAACGGGGGGAGTGTTGTCGCTCCCCGCTTTTCTCTTGCCCCCTGGATGGGGAAGTAGAGGGGAAAGTAGCTCTTTCATTTTTCCGAAGAGCGACCTTTCCACTCTTTCAAAGAGCGACCCCTCCATTTTCTCCACCTTCTCATTGATGCTCGTCACCAACGTTGTGGCGAGACGTGCTTCCATTCCCTCTTCGGGTTTCTCCCTCCCTAACGGTGCGGGATCGCGGGGTCGATCACTTTCTGATTCCCCTGTAAGGGTGGTCGGAGGGTTGCCGGCATCCCATTTACGGCTATTTCTTCAAGGACTGCTGCCCTTGAGTTTCCCGCCTGTTCCTCCTCCGTCGGTGGGGTTGTTGTCGAGGTCTCCGCCGCTCCTTCGTCGAAGACCATCGACCCTTGTCCCCCCGCTGTTGGGTCTTCGTCGCTCGAGGTCGATTCCGGGAGCTTCCTCTTCTTGGAAGTGGCGGCTCTCTTCCTCAGCTCTCGTCCCTCCCGTTCCTGTTGGGTTTGTCTCTGCAGCGTCTCCACCATGCTGCGGAGCTCCTGCACCTCCCTCTGCGTTTCGAGGTGCTGTGCTTTTGCATCGTAAAGTGCCACGATCTCTTGCTGCTGTGCAGCTATTTGGCTGCGCAGCGCCTCCAACTCCTCATCCCTCTCACGGCCTGTCACCGGGTCTTTGTACCTCCGTACGATGAGCGTTGTAGCGGCCTTGACGGTGGCAGCCGCCCTATTCAGCCTTCCGCGATACGCGCCTTTCAGCGCTTTCGACTTCTCAGTTACGGTCGATCGCATTCACAGCCTCGAATATCTCCGCCGGGAGGTTCTCCGACGGTTCGAAGTTTAGCTCCTCTAACGCTTTTTTCTCCTCCATTTTCCTGTTCGCGGAAAGGTTGGCGGGGGTCATCGCGTCTTGCAGGGTTTTTAACTCCCTGACTTTCTCCACGAGCTCACGTGCTGCGTTCTTGAACATTTTTAAGTAGTAGTCGCCCGTCGTAGCTGGGGGACCCCTACCACTCTCCTGCGCGACATCCTGCAGGGAAGGGCAATATTCCCTCCCTATCA
The DNA here is from genome assembly GCA_035220575.1 of Temnothorax rugatulus. Classification (NCBI taxonomy): domain Eukaryota; kingdom Metazoa; phylum Arthropoda; class Insecta; order Hymenoptera; family Formicidae; genus Temnothorax; species Temnothorax rugatulus. The sequence goes on from JASTWL010000341.1 coordinate 161,680, forward strand.
CTTGGTCGATCACCTCCACGGTCTCCCTTGCAGTGGATCTCACTTGGACCAGCGTCTCCTTGTCGAGCTGTGCTGGTCCGTCTCCCTCCTGGGCGTCTACGATCGCCACATCACTGTCCGACTCGGATTTAGAATCCGTAGTGATGTTTCTATTCCTCCTTTTCCTGGAGCGCGATCGCTCTTCGTTTTCGGACTCGGAGTAGGATAACGCGTCCCCCCAACTTTCGTCCTCGCCCTCTGTTTCCCCTTGGACTTTTTGCGGCTCTTCGACCTGCTGGGCCTGTTGCCCCGCGCGGTCTTGTCCTTGTCCTCCTGTTGGGGACGTTTCCCCGACGACGCGGCAGTGGTAGCGGCGACGTCGTTGGATTCTGGCTTACCAGCCGTTGTCCTCTCGCCTGTCCTGCCCACCTCAGTCTCACTTCTCTCGTCCGTCTCGTACTCCTGGCTGTCGAATTTTTTATTATGAGAGTCTGTCATTTCGTTTTTCAATCCCGCTGCCCGCTGCGGTCTTTACGCGGGTGGCCGGGCGCGCCCCACGGCCGACCGGAATCGCTCCCGGCCGACCGTGCCCTGGTGTACTCACCTGGAAAGCCACCCTTTCCCTCTGGCCCCCGGAATAATCATCGGGGGCACTGGGTCCGCGCCCCCTACTCACCCGTGGGAGAGGACTCTCCCACCGGCTTTCGGGGGGTCCCGGGCTCCGACCCCCGGGACTCCGCAGCGGGTGCCGCCACGCGGGGGGGCTCCACGGACGGTTGGGGCCAAGAGTGTCGCACTCCACCCATGGCCTTGCCCGCCGTGGCGATCAGCGTTATTTCACGAGCCGCCGGCCGAGGTGACCTCCGCACCGACGACTCCTCCGACCCCGGTGGCCAGGTTCGGAAGGAATGCGATCCCTGACCACCGGAAGTCCCGTACGCGCCGCCGATCTGTTTCGCCCGGCGGCCCCGACCTCGGAATACGTCCGAGCGGCCCGACGGGTCTGTCCCACCCAGGTAGTCCGGCCCCGACCCCGAAATACGTTCGGGCGGCCCGGACCTACCCTCCGTGTTGGAGACACCGTGGGACCACGTCCTTGGTGTGCAAGCCTCCAACACGGGCCTCCCCTCCGGTCCTCCCGGCACCACGTACCGGGATTCTCGGAAGAGGGTTACCCCATCTCCCCTGCCGGAGCACCGGCGTGCAATGGGTAACGAGATGGGGTCTTCCCACCCCCTCGGCGAGACGGCATCCCTGCCCGTCTCGGGGGTGAGGACCTCCCTCCCCGGATCCCCAAGAGACCCCTACAGAACACCCTTCCGCCCTGCCGGAGCACCGGCGTGCATTGGACGAGAAGGGCCGACGGGTCCGAGCGGCCCGACGGGTCTGTCCCCCCTGACACGAGTCCGAATCCCCCGACCGGCCGGAGCACCGGCGTGCAATAGTCGAGGGATTTCGAGACCCACCCTGGTTTTTTCTCGAGGTTTTCCTTCCTCTAGGCCGGCGGGAGGAGTGGAAACTCCCCCCTAACGGTCCCGGCCGACCGGGCGATTGAAGTCAGGGCCGCCAACCCCTTCCGGCTGTTGGAGTCTGGGTGGCCGAAGCCTGACCCAGTCTCCTAAGCGGGGCAGCCGGTCCCCCGGTTTTCTGTCTGGGTTTTCCTTCCCATAGGGCGGTCAGGAGAGCAAAGGTTCTTCCCTCACGGCCCCGCCCGGCCGGACAGTTGTTTATAGAGATAGTCTGCCTCGGGAGTCCTGAGAAGGACTCCCCGGCCCAGGACAGCCACGAGGACTGCCCTGGGTTACGGTACTGCTGTGCTCGGGCAATCTGGGTTCGCAAAACCCGTACCACTTGGTCCCCGCCGGCCCCAGAGGGTCCGGACGAGTCCCAAATGCCCCCTGGAGGGATAATTGTGTACTCTGGCCCCTAGAAGGTTAAGTAAAGATATCTAATTCTAAATAAATATGTGATTGTATTAAGTAAATAAGCCATTAGTACTATCTGAATAAATATTTTCTTGGATCTAAATTTTATTTCAGTGTGCTTTTCTCTGTCATTCTCAGACACCTTTTATAACATATGTTTACTTACGTACATAGGCAAATACTTCGACATAAAATTGTGGCCAGTCTTTTTTTGGTTCGCGCAATACAGCAACCCAATGCGGTAATTTTTTATAGCTGTCAGGGCCTGGGTATCTACAAACTACTCCATTTACGTCCGTAAAAATCCAGGAAGACGGTATTAAATCAATTAAATTATCCGATTCGTTTCTCGGGAGAAACAGTACGACTGCGTATATATTTTCGCCTTCACTTGTCATCTAATAAAAATATTTCGTTAATACACGTGTATTTCAATTTAAAAACATAAATATAATGTTACGGCTCCACGCTCCATTTTTCTTCGATTGATTTCTAATCTTATGAGCTTTACTATTATATAAATATTAGTATATCATGCTTGTAATTATTACCTTTCGCTTTTTTGTGCTGAGTACTTGGGCCGGAAGATTTGTTTTTTCTCGCTATCCCAAGCGATTCTCGTATATACAGCACGTTTCCTTCTTCTTTACCAGATCGCCGCGAGTTCTTGCGATTCTTTACTCGCTTGAATGATATCTGGATATCTGTTAATACTTATTACATTATCCTGATTAGATTAATTATCCCTGATTTGACTGCCAGTACTGAAAATCTATAGTATACGTGACGTAAACTATACAGATTTTTAGTATTTGCAGTGAATATCGAACCTGAATAATAATTAATGCAATTATTAACCTGCGTTATTAACCTCCGACGAATTAAACATGCTGAACATGCTGAACATCGCAAAACATTTCACGTTAAATGATCGTTCGCGCTAATGAATCAGCCAATTGAATAATACTTGCGATTTATAAACACATCTTGTCGCCTCTCCGTGAGTTATTTTTTTATTGTGAATACGTATGCAATAAGGAAATTATGTAATAATGGTTACAATAATGTAATAACATACATTTGTATTGTACATATTCTAAAGCGAATGTTTCTTTACATTCCAGAAATCGTGTGCCAACAAAAAATTTCAACTTGTTTCGATGAAATTGGGTAATTAAAAGTTTCGCATGGATCAGCCAGTGGATACCCCAAAATATACAAATCTTGTAATTTCAACATACTTCCAGTATTCCCTTGTTTTTTTTAATAAAATTGCATCGATCTTAATAATCTTGTTATCGCTTAATTGAACTACGTTATTGGGATGGTCACATTTCAATACGAAGTTATTGATACTGATACTGGATACAATAATGTATTCTTCTTCATTATAAGTAAAGATATTAGAATTTTGTAAAATACAATTGTCCAAATATCGTTTCTCTCGTATTTTAAAAGTTTTTCGCGATTCTAATTCTGATAGTCTATTAACGATTTGGGTCAGGGGTTTGTTAGGAGATTTGACAAGTTTTTTAAAAATACTTATATAACTTTCACCCCAAAATGCGGACAACTCGGTCAATGATATTTTGAAATTTTTAACATCGTCAGCTAAATGTATTAAGTTATGTATATTTAATACTTGTGACTGTTCTCCGTATAGAGATGGCAATAAATAGAAAAATTTTCTCAATAAGTCGTTTGCATAGTCACAATGTGATGACGTTACGTTCTGTTTGTGTAGAATCATTCGGAAGAACATCACGCAACACTGTTGAACTGCAATATAATAGAAAGAATCTAAATTGTGTCGATTTCGAGTTATTATATTCATATCAAACTTCTTCCGTTGAAATTCACACGGAATGTCAGAACTGATAGCATTCATTAAGTTTTTCAAGTGCCGTACCTGATGCCTTTTCAGCCCTAAACACTTTTTTTCATTATCCATCTCTTTAACAAACTTTTCATTGTACCAAGAAACAATAAATGCATGGAATCGATAACAACTGAATTTATTATATTAAATTGTGGTAATTGTAATAATATAGATAATAATAGGTAATAATATATTGTACATTATCTTTATGATGTTCTGGCTGTTCTCGGTTTTCGAATGTTTCTTTACTTCGATTCTTACAATTAATTTCTGGATAAACTCTTTTAACAGCACGTTTCTTTCCTACCGATATGCCTTTCGTAATGCATCTTTCACAGGCATAAAATGAATTATGCGGTTTGCAATATTTTATGAATGCTCTCGCGGGAGCATCAGCAATAATAGCACCAATTTTGAACAAATATTTTTTCCCGTGTAGTTGTACGCCATTAATTATTATTAAACTTTTAGCTTCCTTCACGAAATCATAAAGATAATTGTTACTGCTTTCGGGCTTGGAATCTCCACAATAAATTCCGGCAACAAAAGGCTTACAGATGTAATTGGCATGGAAAATTTTTACTACAATTGGCCACACTTGGATCTGTGAATTATTATAAATTTGCATTCCATCGACATGAACAAATACAGAGATCTCATTTTCACGATACACATCTGGCGCAATCATTTTCTCCAATCCCTTCTGTATACATGTATGCACCTTCAGTTTTCCGATGACTATTCATTACTTGTAAATGTCGATAATGTCTCGTGCCTAACAAAGTTTGAGCTGTTTTAGGCAATGACGTGTGCCCTTCTTCCCTTAATAATAATAATAACTCGGTTACTACATTTAAGCCCCTTGCACAATAGGCGATAGCGATAGCAATAGCGACAGCGACAAAGTTGCCGACAAAGGTATAGCTTTGTCGACAACCTTGTCGCTGTCGCTATCGCTATCGCTATCGCCTATTGTGCAAGGGGCTTTAATCGCAACGTATCTAAATTTTTTAAAGTCCATTGTAGAACTTTATCGTTAATTCCTGCTCTTTCAGAATTTAGTGTGTCTTCGGATAATACGTCGGATATAAGTTCATCGTCACTAACCATTCGAAATTCCTCCGCATTTATCTCTTCTTCAATGTTTACGTCCGTATTATTGACTGTATCAGTCCTTACCTCGTTAGCGCTTTCAATTATTGGTGCGTCTTCGTCAAAAGTACTTTTATTTGCGGCCGCGCTTCGTCTTCTCTTCAACTCGCGATATTTTTTTACTCGATAATAAGACATATCCTCATGTGCCAAAATACCTGACAGAAAAGAGAAAAAATACTTAGGGTAACTCCGGTATATTCGCTGCTCCTAAGAAAAACTTAATTATTATTCACAAATAAGAATTTTTAATTGACTATACTGGCAATGATTATAATCGTGGCATGATTATACTCGTCGTGACGAATTGGTACGACACCCGCACGGAGTGAGGGAAGTTCCAGGTTCGAACCCTGGCTGAGGTAATATTTTTCGCAATGAATTTAATTATTTAATCAAGACGCTTATATTATAAGCATCTAAAATTACATCAATTTAAAATGACCAAGAATCCTTGGTCGAAATGCGGTGACGAATTTCAAAATATCATTGACCGAGTTGTCCGCATTTTGGGGTGAAAGTTATATAAGTATTTTTAAAAAACTTGTCAAATCTCCTAACAAACCCCTGACCCAAATCGTTAATAGACTATCAGAATTAGAATCGCGAAAAACTTTTAAAATACGAGAGAAACGATATTTGGACAATTGTATTTTACAAAATTCTAATATCTTTACTTATAATGAAGAAGAATACATTATTGTATCCAGTATCAGTATCAATAACTTCGTATTGAAATGTGACCATCCCAATAACGTAGTTCAATTAAGCGATAACAAGATTATTAAGATCGATGCAATTTTATTAAAAAAAACAAGGGAATACTGGAAGTATGTTGAAATTACAAGATTTGTATATTTTGGGGTATCCACTGGCTGATCCATGCGAAACTTTTAATTACCCAATTTCATCGAAACAAGTTGAAATTTTTTGTTGGCACACGATTTCTGGAATGTAAAGAAACATTCGCTTTAGAATATGTACAATACAAATGTATGTTATTACATTATTGTAACCATTATTACATAATTTCCTTATTGCATACGTATTCACAATAAAAAAATAACTCACGGAGAGGCGACAAGATGTGTTTATAAATCGCAAGTATTATTCAATTGGCTGATTCATTAGCGCGAACGATCATTTAACGTGAAATGTTTTGCGATGTTCAGCATGTTCAGCATGTTTAATTCGTCGGAGGTTGATAACGCAGGTTAATAATTGCATTAATTATTATTCAGGTTCGATATTCACTGCAAATACTAAAAATCTGTATAGTTTACGTCACGTATACTATAGATTTTCAGTACTGGCAGTCAAATCAGGGATAATTAATCTAATCAGGATAATGTAATAAGTATTAACAGATATCCAGATATCATTCAAGCGAGTAAAGAATCGCAAGAACTCGCGGCGATCTGGTAAAGAAGAAGGAAACGTGCTGTATATACGAGAATCGCTTGGGATAGCGAGAAAAAACAAATCTTCCGGCCCAAGTACTCAGCACAAAAAAGCGAAAGGTAATAATTACAAGCATGATATACTAATATTTATATAATAGTAAAGCTCATAAGATTAGAAATCAATCGAAGAAAAATGGAGCGTGGAGCCGTAACATTATATTTATGTTTTTAAATTGAAATACACGTGTATTAACGAAATATTTTTATTAGATGACAAGTGAAGGCGAAAATATATACGCAGTCGTACTGTTTCTCCCGAGAAACGAATCGGATAATTTAATTGATTTAATACCGTCTTCCTGGATTTTTACGGACGTAAATGGAGTAGTTTGTAGATACCCAGGCCCTGACAGCTATAAAAAATTACCGCATTGGGTTGCTGTATTGTGCGAACCAAAAAAAGACTGGCCACAATTTTATGTCGAAGTACTTGCCTATGTACGTAAGTAAACATATGTTATAAAAGGTGTCTGAGAATGACAGAGAAAAGCACACTGAAAAAAAAAATTTAGACCCAAGAAAATATTTATTCAGATAGTACCAATGGCTTATTTACTAAAAACAGAAGTCGTTTTTGTTCGACCCAACTGGCCAAATAATTGATATATTTAAATTCACAACGTTTCAACCGCAATTTCGGTCCTTCTCAAGTGATTCATCAAGCCATGCATTCTCAAAAACCGCATACAAAATATCCATTACGTCGCTGACATCGTGCCCTAACTACATTATGCATACGTAAAGCTAAAAAGTAAAATTTAACTCACGATAGTCAAAAAGATAAAATAAACACTCAGAAGTCATAAGATAAAAAGTAAGAATAAAAAATTGAATTGTTAAGTTAAATAATGTACAGAGTAAAATGAAAAGCTTACATATTCTGCATCAAAACAAAAAATGAGAACGGTACAGCGTAGAACGAAGAAACGTCGCAAGCCATATCCGCGAACACATCCGTACAGCGTGACAGACGAAGTCATACTAAAATGACCGATACATAGCAAATAACTAGATATGTTCACAGGTGGAAACGAGCAGAACATAAGTGTAAATTAAGTGACGCCAATCACACGGTTGTAATTCGCGGGCAGACTTTCTGTATCTTTTTGAAGATTGATTTGCGCAATCGCATTTATTAATGAAAAACATTTCTGAGATTTCTCGTTTCTTAAAGTGTCGCTCCTTATATAAAATTTTAGGTTGTTGCCAATTAAAATCGTGGTTGTGCGTGAGACGGTGCTTACTAACCACGGAATGATTATATCACTATTCTTCCTAATATCACAGAAATGTTCCAAAAAAATTTTCTTAAACTAAAAAACTTTCATCAGGGACGTCTTTTAAGACTATCTTATAAATTATAACATTTTACTCCAACTGGATCGATGTGTGTGGGCCTTAAAGGGTTAAATTAAGTAAAAATATCTAATTCTAAATCTTCTTCTTCTAAGGGAACGGTCGGAAGTGTCCCTACCCGATTTGGATGCGCTTTGGATATGTTGTTGAGCATCAAAAAATATTAGACTCGTATTTTTTTTTGCTGCGTATCACGACGTTTAGGGGTTGAAACAACCCCTCAAAAATAACGACCGATTTGGATGCGCTTTGGATATGTTGTAGAGCATCAAAAAACATTAGACACGTGTTTTTTTTTAGCTGCGTATCTCGATGTTTAGGGGTTGAAACAACCCCTTGAAAATAACGACCGATTTGGATGCGCTTTGGATATGTTGTAGAGCATCAAAAAACATTAGACACGTGTTTTTTTTTAGCTGCGTATCTCGACGTTTAGGAGTTGAAACAACCCCTTGAAAATAACGGATTTTATAGTTTTTAGCGAATATCTTCGAAAATATAAGGCGTAACGACAAAATATTTGTACGAAATGTTTATGGCTCTTTGTGCTCTTTACAATGGCGTAATCAGATTTTTAAAATTTGTCACATTTTTTAATTTAACCCCACCCTTACCTATTATTTTTGCCAAATATAACAATTTTTCCAACGCAAATTTAAGAGCGTCAAATGCCAAATACATCCATGTGTATTTCTATTATGATACCATTATTAGATTTTTGGCAAGACGAGATGGTATGTGGTATAGGCGTCGCGCTGTAGGTAGGTGTTGCGTTATTTCTGTTCAGTTGCGCCGTACGCTTAAAAATTTCCATTTGTGCATATTTTCTCATACTACAATATATACTATATACTACGCCATAATAGGATTCCCCCGTTAGCCTCGGCGGGGGAGCAGGTGGAAAGTTTGGAGAGGTGGAAATAGGGTCAAAAACAGATATGTGGAAGGGTGGAGGTGCAGGATTGAAGGAGGGTGCGAAGGAAGTTGAGAGGAGGCGGTGGGATTGGAGGTGAGGATAGAATCGAGGTGAAGCGCCAAGAAATTGAGGGAGAAGAGGAGAGTTAACAGTGAGTTTAGGATGACGAAGAGGAATGAGAAGGAGGACGCGGCGAGGGAGAAGGTAGGAGGGGTGCAGAGTGAGTTGAGGTGTTGAGTGCAGAAGGAACGGGTACTCGAGCGAGCGGGAGCGAGGAATCGATCGTGAGATCGATCGAGTCGGCATGCGAGAGGGGTGATATACCGATGGACGGCGGATGTGAGAAAAGCGAGGGTAGTAGCGAGTTGGCTCGGGAGCGTCCCGTTTGACCACGTTAACATTGACCACGGTCCCGATTGACCACGTTGATATTGAGCACGTTGCAATTGACCACGTTGCGATTGACCACGTTGTAATTGATCACGGTCCCGATTGACCACCGTCCCGATTGACCACCGTCCCAATTGACCACGGTCCCGATTGACCACGGTCTCGATTGACCACGGTCCCGATTGACCACCGTCCCGATTGACCACGTTAAAATTGACCACGTTGCGATTGACCACGTTGCGATTGACCACATTGATATTGACCACGTTGCGATTGACCACGTTGTGATTGACCATGGTCCCGATTGACCACGGTCCCGATTGACCACCGTCCCGATTGACCACGGTCTCGAATAATTTATAAAGTGAGGCTCACGTGCATGGGGGGATGCAGGGGGGCGGGAGCCCCCCCGCCCACACTTCTAGGTTTACTCACACAATGGCGTGATGCAGGGGGGGGGGCGAAGCCCCCCCCCACACATGCTCTGGGGAAGATATCGTAATGCACTTTATGATGTCGGCCGTTGACGCCGACCTTACAGGGCTGGCTCTAGGAACCTGGTAGACGTGATTCCGGGTCTTGCTCTCGGGGAAGGTGTCTACGTACTAATTTCACTTTCCCGAATTGTGGGTTTGACGCCGACCCCATTTTAGCATGTACTAGGTGTCTGTAAACGCGTACATTATACTTCGTCTTGAAGAAGACGTCTGCGTGCCGAATTCTCCTATCGTCGACGCTACTTTGACGCCGACCTGACTACAGTGTTTACTAGGTGTCAGATAACCGATTGAGCCGACTTCTCCGCGTGGAAGACGTCGGGATTTCGTTTTCCTTAACGCGTACTCGGACTCTGATATATTATATAGGATCAATATCAACGTGGTCAATCGCAACGTGGTCAATTTCAACGTGGTCAATCGGGACCGTGGTCAATATTAACGTGGTCAAACGGGTGCCACTCGTTGGCTCGATCGATCGATTGAATGATCGAGCGGATCGAGCGGATCGAGTGATAGAGAAGTGCGTACCGGTATGGTAAGAAAGAGACAGAAAGAGTGGCAGAGGAGGTTAGCAAGAAAGTAGAAAATCGATCGTGAGATCGATCGAGTCGGCATGCGAGAGAGTTGCAAAACAGTACGAATTTTTACAGCATCATTTCAGGGACGTACCCAACCTCCCGTACAAACTTTTAGCATCTTTCCTACCCCGGCCTGGCCATTGGGCCTTTCACAGTCTCGTACCCTCCCTCCCTTCCTCGTTCTCTACCCTTTCATTCTCCACCTCACCGCACCGTCCACGATCCTCCACCTCATTTTCCTCTCTTCCATCGTTAGTTCCTCGCTGCAACTCATATTCATATATCCTTTTCTCTGCTGCCCTTCCGTCTCTTTGCCTTCGTCTCCTTCTGTAACTAATGAACTATTAGATTCTCACCCCTGCTCTCTTCTTAAACCATCCGCCGCGTATACTTCTCTGCATCTTTCTTCTCTTCCCTAGCCCCATATCACCTTCCTTCACAACACCACCTTCACCACCGATTCCATTGTCAGCTTCTTTCTCTCCCTGTGCCCTCCTCCCTCTTTGCCTTTCCTTTTCTTCGCCACCGTCCCTCTCACCCTATCAGCTAGAAACATCTTCACCCTCACGCGCTTGTCTCCTCTCTTCCTCAGCTCTCTTATTCGCACCTCCTGCCTCGCGGCGTCCCACAGTGGGGCCGATTCCCGAAAAGCTGGCCAAAAGTCGAAAAATTAAGATATTTACTTGAAACTTGGTATATAGGGGTTTTTGGGGTCGCTGATAACGAATTTCAAGTCAAAATAAAAAAAAAAACAAAATGGCGGCTATAAAATACTAAAAAGCATATCTATAAATCGTAATTTTTATTGATTTTATGTTTAATTTTGTACACATACGTTTTCAAAGTCGCTGGTTAGTAATCTGAAGTCAAAATAAAACAAAAAAAAAGACAAAATGGCGGCTACGAAATACTAAAAAGCATATCTATAAACCGTTATTTTTATTTAATTTATGTGAAACGTGGAATTTATAGGTTTTCGGGGTTGCAAATAACGAATCTGGAAACAAAATGAATGGCAGATGTAAAATGACGAATACAAAATTTCTAAAATCCATAATTTTTATTTATTTTATGAAAAAACTTGTGACAAATAAATTAAGAAGTACAATACAAAGCCGAATGTAAAAAATAAATTTGTGTTTACAAAAATATTAATCTAATATTTCCATACAAGTAGTTACATACAATATTTACATAAATATTTACATAAAATTTACATACAAATTAGTTTTTATCATCAGTTGAATTATCTGTATCTAAACCTGAAGAATCTGATGATATCGAAAAAGAAGAGATAGAATCAGCACTGGACGCATAAAGTGATGGTGAAGTAAGCAATTCAACTGTTTCCGGATATAAGGATTTTAATTTCTTTTGTGGCAATTTCCTTAAACTTGATATATACGGATCTGATGACGCTTGCAAGCGCAAGAAAAGATCTTCCATCGTTTTTGTTCTACTGCATTTTCGTGCAAAATCTTCACGGTATCTTTTAATATATTTATTACAAGACTCCTGTGCATCTTCAGACATTTGTCCGATTGGCAGTAAAGCAGATTGTATTATTTCAGAGCCGTGAATTAAAAGTTTGTGTATAGAAGTAGGCATGTAGAACCAGGGATATAAATCGACAAATTTTCGAGCTGTCTGTATTATGTATTCTTGGAGATCTGGTATGTTAATTTCATGACCACTTGTAATAGCTTGTAAAATAATATGAAATCTTTTAATAAGATCTTCGTCAACGCCCGTTATAGCAGCGGAAATGGATTCATTTTCAAAAAATCGTCGAGCAGTATTTCCATCATTCGTATTGCCAAATCCAGATTTTGGTTTATCCACAATAAGGCCTAACTGTTGGCGAAAACCTTTTTGAATTGTTTTTTTTTCTATCTTCTATTAATTTCTTTTCTTTACTTCCTCGCGCTTGCCATTTTTTAATTTCGATTTTATACGAAATATGCAAACAACATTCAAAGAATCGAATCCACATATGTAATGTAGATAACTCGAAACATAAACTATCTCTATTAATTTCTTTTTTTTTAATTAAATCTATATTATTAAAATCTTTAGAAGTAGCATTACATAAATAACAACGTTGAGTAGACGCAGTGCCAGTAATTGCGTTGCAAACTTTACCATCGATCATCGTCAAAGCGAGTTCATAATTAACTGTGATGTCTTTTCCATCTAATACAGTGTTAAAAGGTATAAGTTTGCTCGCTTGTTCTTTTATATTCTCTGTTTGCTTGACAGTGGCCTCAGTAGTTTCATGCAAAAATTCAATTTTTATTGGCCTACAAAAGCGTGGTGATGATGGTCTCGGATTTTTCCATACAATGATTTTTTCAGATGTATTTTTATCAATCGATATAAGTTGCAGTGGAACAAGTGAAGTTAAAAAAATATTAGCATCTGATTTACTTTCATCATCATCATCACTAAATTTTTGCTTATACATACTAAGGCCAGAACTACCATCACAGTCCCATTTACAAATTAAATTTAAATTTGAAAGCTGTTCACAAGTCAAAGTTTTTATGACATCCATTTGAATCTTCAAAATTCGATTGATTGTATGGTTCAGTAGAGATTGTAGTTTAACTTCTGCACTGGTTTCACATATGCTAATACTATTTTTTTCCGGGTAACAGTCACGCTTGGCTTTTAGTACCAATTTATAGATGGATATAATTTACATTTCTTTTTTACACTTAAATTCCTTAGCCCCTGATATTGACTTCGCGATAGTTTTTGTTCCATTATAAGTGAAACAGCTTCATCAGCAGAAAGAGTGACTTCAGGAATTAATTCCAAAGAACTTCTGTATTTTTGAGCCTTAGATGGACTACTCGAAGATATATCTTTAACAATTTTAGCAGCTTCCACTTTCCCTTCAGCTCGTAACTTCATGTGTGTTGCATAGGAGAGTTCTTCGATACTTGATTGCGATCGAATGTTTTCGGTTCTTCTTCGCTTCGTTCTTTCACTGCATTGTGCAAATTCCGGTTTTGGGCGGCCCATATGTCCTTTATCTGACGATGACGTAGTTTAAAATGCATCTTCTTTATTTTCATCGAGATAAACAATTATATTTAGCCACTGCTGATTTTTTTTCAGAAATTTTTGTTCTATTCGCTTAACTTCCTGCCACTTTGTTTTCAACTTATATAAAAGTTTAAATAAAACGATAAATAGGCTCTCTAGACTAAATCAAAGGAAATAGATGAGGCAATCGGAGCCTCGCGCGGTAATCAATGCGCAGACAAATTATAATAATAAATGAGTATATTAATCGTACGTTTCGACACCCTATTCGTGTCTTCTTCAGCGTAAATAATTAAGTTACATAAAATTCATAACGATACAGATTACATGGATAAACAAAGTATAGCGCAGTCAATGAGTAAAATACCGTGGATTAAATTCGTACGGATGTACTGTCGTCGTAAGCCCAGACAAACCGATATGCATCTGCTCCATATCCATCGCATCTTAGAACGCTCGCCAGGTTGGAAGACCGGGGAGGTAGGGAAGATTCGAAAGCCCTACCTATATCAAACCGAGTCGCAATATGATAAGGACGTTATTTAACCGTGTTAATCGGCGAATAATAAGTTACTTACGGAGCAATTACAGATCGGGATGTCACATTGTAATAACGAGCCTGTCACTCTGAAGCGTCGCGAGTGAGTGAGGCATTGGTGGGAAGGTTAACATAATAAAGGCCATATGTATACACCGGAGGTGGGGATAAGAATTCGCAAACGGCTGTTTTAAATTTTTGCTAATCTCTCGATCACACTCAAATAAGTATCCGGAAGACCTTCCGTGTCCGTCTGCATATTCAAACCATTTGCCTGCCTCTTTATGCATATCATCTCCGAAATCAATCGTTTGTAATAATAGGATTCACTGTCTAATATTTCAACATTGTTCCAATCAAAATTGTGATTTAATTCTAATCGATGCTCCGTTATGACAGACTGATTCGGTGTGTTCCAATTAATATGATTCTGATGCTCCTTAATTCTTGTTTGCATTTGCCCACTCGTTTGGCCCACATAAGAAGCATCACAATCATTGCAATTGATTTTATATACTACATTGCATTTTTTGGATCGCGGGAGGCTATCTTTGTGAGGTTTGATGAATGCACGCATCTTGTTTAAGCTGTTATAAGATAGCCTCACTTTCAAATCCCTTGTGACGTTCTTAAATTTTTCTGTTATCGTAGGGATGTACGGTATGGTGAAAAAAGGAACAACCTCCTCATCATCCTGTCTCACATTCACATTAGAGTCTCTGTTAAACAATAGCTTAAGACGTTCACGTAATATTTTAAAAATAAATCCCAATGGATAGCAATTATTAAGTAAGATTTCAATGACCAGTCTGAAATTTTTTGCGTGCAAGGAAGGATGAGATAACAAAAATGCCCTGTCTATTAAGCTTATGACCGTGCCTCTTTTTTGGCAAACCGGATGCTGCGACATAAAATTTAGGTACCTGCCGGAAAAGGTTGGTTTATGGAACCAATCAAAAGTAAGTTTATGGTTGTTCAGTATCAAAGTGATCGCCAAGAAATTCAATGTGTCATCTTCTCCGATTTCTAAGGTGAATTTCAGCCTAGGATGGAAGGAGTTAAAAACATCTAAAGTATGCTGCAGCAAAGTCGACGGTGCCGCAAGTGTGATGTCATCGATATACCTTTTGTAAAAAGGTGGGGTGTAATTTAAAGAGATAAGAGCTATAGTTTCCAAATCTTGCAACACTATGTCAGCCGATATCGGAGAAAGCGGGGAGCCCATGGGCACGCCGAATGTCTGTCTATAAAATTTCCCATTAAACATGAAAAAAGTGGAATTTAATACCAGCCTGACCGCAATAAAAAACTCCGATTTAGGGATCTTACAATTTTTGGCAATGAAATGCCATCTCGCTGATATGCTATCTAGTACCATATCCACAGGTACGTTCGTGAATAAGGAGTCGACGTCTAATGAGATCAATTTATAGCCGTCACTGACATGTATGTTCGCCAGTTCATTCACCAAATCCATGCTATTCTTTACATAGCTGCGAGCTGTAGGAAAGCTTTTGAACATTATACGGTGGAGGAAAGTGGCAAGGTCATATAGCGGGCTATTAACAGAGGATATAATAAGTCTAAATGGACAGTTAGGTTTATGAATTTTAGGAAGTTCATAAGCTCTCGGTATTACTCCATCGCTACAGTAAAGAGATTTGTAAGTTGACCCTGTGATATAATTCGAGTTCTTCCATCTGGTAAGTAATTCCCGTGAGCTTGAGATGAGTTTTTTTGTGGGGTCTGTCTTAATGGTTAAGTAAGTGTCTTTATCACTTAATAATGTTTCGATTGCAACGATGTATTTGTCTTTGTCGAGCGCGACTGTTACATTCCCCTTATCAGCCCTTGTGAGAATTAAATTGGTGTTGTTGTTAAGAAATTTTTTAGTTGTGGACATTAATTTATAGATGTTATTATTAAAGTTATTTCTAGGGATTGAATAATTCGGAATATTGTTGATGATAGGTGCCACTCGATTTCTCACTGCGGCCTGTGTTGCAAGTGGAAACTTTTTTACATTATTTTCGATGCTCTTAATAAATTCCAACGTAAGATTCGGGGACTTTGCTGCAGGAAGGCTAAAATTATCCCCCAGCTGTATTAAACATTGAATGTCTCTAGGTATCTCAGTGGATGATAAATTAATCAACCACTTGTCGTTAATTTTGTTTATCGAAGATTGAGTTCCATTGAACGATTCCGGCTTGACTTCCACCTCTATCAAGGAATGGTCCAGAGGAGTGTGCGGAAGTACGAAGGAGAATTTCATGTATTGCTGTGTGGGTTGAAGACTGCAATAATATTTAATCGGATTTATATTTCTAGCCTGGTCATTGAATCTCGAGACAAGCAACTCAAACTTCTTATACATCCTGGCCCGTTGACTAATAAAGAACGAGTGCATTGGTCCACTTTGTCTATTGAAAAATGAATTGCAAACGGACATCGGGATGTCTCCATATAACGACCTCGAAATTTTAAAAATTTATGTGTGTGCAAACCTAACATAACAATATGTGTCACTAAGTTCGATATGTAAGAGTTGTCTGGTGAAACGGTGCTTACAATATTTATATTTACCCATTGCCCTGTGACTAAACAAAGAGTTCTCCAAGTTCATACAGCAGTTCGAGATATGCGAAGGTATAACGTCGTGTCCAATGCATTTACGCAAAAATTAAATTCTAAGATTACACTTGATAATGACCTGTGGCGGTCTTCCGACCGCACAACCGAAATAGCACGCGCGGCGCGCGCGCGCCCACCGATCACGCGCCGGGCGCATGGGCCAGACTACGGCCCGCGAAGCTATACGAAAGCGCCGCCGATAGATGGCAGACTTTCTCGCGTTTCATTTCCCGACAGGGAAGAATAAAAGGCCACACGGCGACGGCCTAGACAGCTTTCGACTGCTCTCTGGCCCATAGCCAGGACCAGGAGAAGTACTTTTGATAACGATCTCGCCGTCACCTTGCCGCCGACGAAGCTAAGGCCACCACCGAGACGAGCTGCGCCTCTTCGCCTGCCGCTACCGCCACAACCTCAGCGGCCCCTGGACTACCGTCCAGGCCAACCGTGGAAGCTCATCCAGCTCCAGCTCTCGCCGGCGCAACTGACTCGTCCTCCACGGGCGTTCATCTCAACGTGGGACGTAAGAGTTCGGCGCTACACGTCTCCTCGACTATCGTGGACGGTGCCTCCACTCCTGTCGCCTCTGCCACCGTCGCCCTCCGAGCGGGTACACCAGGAGACACAGACCATCCCTCCTGCGCGTGTTCACCGAGGCGTACAACACCAGCCTCCACGCGACACTCAGGAGGTACAGACAGATCCGGAGTGGGAGATCACCTCCTCACAAGGAACGCAGACCGAGGAGCCGCCGACACTAGCATCGGAGTCTACGCAGGCTGAGGAACCGGAGCCGTCCCTCACTCCACCGGGGACACCGCCGGCTTGGCGGAAGCTCAGCTCTTTCCGGAGAACCACGACTCAGCCTAGCATCATCTGGCGTGAGCGACTCCGCGACTGAGGAGAGAAGAAACCAATCGGCCCTTTTCAGGGCCACACAATAAGAAGAACCCAAACGGCCCTTTTCAGGGCCGCCTCAACGGCCCTTCTCAGGGCCTCCTTCAGCACGCTGACACACCTACACTTGTATCATAGGACCTAGAATAAACGACCTATTTATTACATATATCTGTCTCTCAGATCACTCGTCGATCCTTCTCACGCTACGGCATATCCTCTGCGAAGGGCACGCGACGCCCCAGCGTAAGTGGCAAGCGGCCACAGACCTTATTATACTTGATCCAAAGCTTGAAAAATTTGACCGCCTGCGGTCCATAATAATATTTAATACTTTGAAAGAAAGAACAACGCATTTTTCAGCCTGCGTAAATTAAATAAAACGATAAATAGGCTCTCTAGACTAAATCAAAGGAAATAGATGAGGCAATCGGAGCCTCGCGCGGTAATCAATGCGCAGACAAATTATAATAATAAATGAGTATATTAATCGTACGTTTCGACACCCTATTCGTGTCTTCTTCAGCGTTGGAACACACCGAATCAGTCTGTCATAACGGAGCATCGATTAGAATTAAATCACAATTTTGATTGGAACAATGTTGAAATATTAGACAGTGAATCCTATTATTACAAACGATTGATTTCGGAGATGATATGCATAAAGAGGCAGGCAAATGGTTTGAATATGCAGACGGACACGGAAGGTCTTCCGGATACTTATTTGAGTGTGATCGAGAGATTAGCAAAAATTTAAAACAGCCGTTTGCGAATTGTTATCCCCACCTCCGGTGTATACATATGGCCTTTATTATGTTAACCTTCCCACCAATGCCTCACTCACTCGCGACGCTTCAGAGTGACAGGCTCGTTATTACAATGTGACATCCCGATCTGTAATTGCTCCGTAAGTAACTTATTATTCGCCGATTAACACGGTTAAATAACGTCCTTATCATATTGCGACTCGGTTTGATATAGGTAGGGCTTTCGAATCTTCCCTACCTCCCCGGTCTTCCAACCTGGCGAGCGTTCTAAGATGCGATGGATATGGAGCAGATGCATATTGGTTTGTCTGGGCTTACGACGACGGTACATCCGTACGAATTTAATCCACGGTATTTTACTCATTGACTGCGCTATACTTTGTTTATCCATGTAATCTGTATCGTTATGAATTTTATGTAACTTAATTATTTACGCTGAAGAAGACACGAATAGGGTGTCGAAACGTACGATTAATATACTCATTTATTATTATAATTTGTCTGCGCATTGATTACCGCGCGATGCTCCGATTGCCTCATCTATTTCCTTTGATAATAGTTTAAGAATGACAGATTTCGCATTGCCTGATAATATAAAAGGCCGCTCCAACTTTTTCGACAAATGATCTTCAATTTTTTCATAAGCTACAGCAGCATTGTCATTTATATCACACGTGCGTGAAAAGTGGCTCATTCCGTGCGTGCCATCTATGCGCGAAATAGCCAATTGCATACACAAGAAATTTCTCAATATATTGCCCACTCGAGTGGGCAATATAGTGAGAAATGTCATTATTGCACGGCTCATTGCCAACACTCTCCTTATTTTGCCCACTCATTCTGTGTCTTTTCCACTAGAATCCTCTTATTTCTCGCATGTTCTTAACGACATCTCGCGGCGAACTACGCGAAACACTACACGTTTCCGTGCGCCGCGAGATGTCGTTAAGATTCTTCAACTTGAACTACGCGAATTACGACAACGATACGTCAGACATAACCTTCCCAAACAACTGAAACGTAATAGTAGTCATTGTGATCGTACACAGTAAAGTAACAAAAAATGAAAAAGAATTCGCAACAAGTTACTAAAAAAAAATCAAAAATGAGTGACAAAAACATCATACCAGAAACGCCAGAAACCGAGACCGACTGCCAACTAACACCTCAAGAGATAAAACAAATTGCAAGAAACACGATAGAAAATCTGTTACCTTCAAAATCCAAAGAAAAATATACAAGTGCATATAACAACTTTATAAAGTGGACTTTATAAAGTGGACTATACTTCATAATAAAGAAGTTTACGGTCAGTAATAAATGTCGGTTAAAGTAGGCGGGGGGAGGGGCTCCGCCCCTCCCCCCCGCGCCCCTCTCCCCGCCTGCGCCCAAACTCGGGGGGGCTTCGCCCCCCCGAACCCCCCTACTCGGGGGGGCTTCGCCCCCCCGGACTCCCCGTATGTCATTTTTCCTAACTCGGGGGGGCTTCGCCTCCCCTCGTTGGGAGAAATAACCCCCCGCAAGTGCTTCTTTAAGGACTCGGGGGGGCTTCGCCCCCCCCTCGCCCCCTGCAAGTCCTTTTTTAAACTTTAGACGCACTTGTGATATAAAATAGTGTGTGTAACACGTGCGGGTTGAGAATTGGACACGCGTGCGGAGTGGACGCACTCGCCTTCGGCTCGTGCGTCACTCCGCACCCGTGTCCAATTCTCAACTTCCCGCACTTGTTACACAAATAACTATTAAATTGCCTTTCAGTAATGTAAAAATTTCTTCCCTCGACAAACCAGAAATTTGTTGGGTACTATCAGAACCTGAAGAAACAAAGTTTTAAATTAATGTATGTATGTAAAAAATATATATATTTATATATATGTAGATATATGTATATATACATGTGTAAATATATATACAGTGGCGTGCAAAAGTTTCCAGCCAGTAACATTTCGTACTCACAACAGTTAAAATAATAAATATATTCACAAACATAAATAATATTTTTTTACTATATTATTTTGTTTCCTATATCTCATACTCACATCTCATAATAATAAAAAATCATTAGTCTTTTTAAAATATATTAGAGTACAAAAATTCACTGGCCGGAAACTTTTGCACGCCACTATATATATATATATATATATATATATATATATATATATATATATATATATATATATCTATATATATATACTATATATATATATATATATATATATATATATATATCTTTGTCAAATGGTCGGTTCCGGGACATCCTATTTTTTTAATATTTCTCAATGCGCCCTAACACCCTGGTTCTATTCTACAAAGGAAAATTAAATCAACCAATTACTTTTAGAGATATTGGAAAATAATGTTTTCCAGGACACTTTCGTAATGGTATATTCCAGGACAGTAATGTTACAGTAATATTTCCAGGACTGGCTTGGAAAAAATATATACTTTATGGTAGATTCCAAGACATGTTATATATACTTTATGGTAGATTCCAAGATATGCACCATTTTATGGTGCGTTAGTTTCCAAGACACGAACAATTTTTGGCCATAACGTAAAATTACTGACTTGCGGGATAATGTTTACAAAATACCGTAACTTATGTTTCCATACCACGTTCTTATGTGTCAAGAAGTATCTTAAATCCCTTGAATATACAGAAATTACAAAAAAGTGATATGTACAGTTGTGTGACATAACCTCAAATTTCGGGGTACAAGCACATTTTTGTAAATGTGAAATTATTCACTTGCGGTTTGACGTGTGCGGAATACCGTAAACTCACATTATCTTACCCCGTTCTCAAACGTTAAAATGTATATTAAACGCGCTGAATATACGTAAATAAGCAAAAACTGATATGAAATGAATTATGGCCTAACGTTAGTTTCCAGGACATAAAATTTTTTCATAAATAATGTGAAATTATTCACTTGCGGGTTAACGTCTGCGGAATCGGGTTGACGTGTGTGGAATACCGTAAACTCACATTCTCTTACCACGTTCTCAAACGTTAAAATGTATATTAAACGCGCTGAATATACGTGAATAAGCAAAAACTGACATGTAATAAATTATGGCCTAACGTTAGTTTCCAGGACATAAAAATTTTTCATAAATAATGTGAATATATTCACTTGCGGGTTAACGTCTGCGGAATCGGGTTGACGTGTGTGGAATACCGTAAACTCACATTCTCTTACCACGTTCTCAAACGTTAAAATGTATATTAAACGCGTTGAATATACGTAAATAAGCAAAAACTGACATGTAATAAATTATGGCCTAACGTTAGTTTCCAGGACATAAAAATTTTTCATAAATAATGTGAAATTATTCACTTGCGGGTTAACGTCTGCGGAATGCCTTAAACTCGCACATTTCCTTACCATGTTTTCCAATGTAAAAAAGTATATTAAACCCGTTGAATATACGTAAATAAGCAAATATGTACATTTTATAGCCCAACGGTAGCTTCCAGGACACAAACAAATATTTTTAAACAAGAATTTAATCATTTAACTAAACAACGCGTTTCTGGTATCATTTATTCTAAGTCTTTTCCAAGTAACTGCTAATCAATTTTATGATGTGTGGATAAATATACTGATAATCATTTATGATTTTGTTGAATGACATTTAGACTTCATACATAGAAATTACGTTCCTCTTCTAATCATTTTTTCCAACGACATGCACTACATGATTTTGTGCTGTAACTTACGATAACACAGCTTGACGGTATTTTTAAGTGTTTATGAGTTTATTAAACTTGTTAAGGGGGCATATACACCTAGAATGGTCAAAAAAATCGTTTTTTCAATTTTTGCATTTTCTTGAAGCTTAGAATCTGAAGAATATGTGGTGAAAATTTCAAGTAAATATTTCAAGAAATAACGAAGTTATGGCAGAAAGAGTGCACGCCTTTGTTGGACGCGCGCCGCGCCGCGTTGCCAAGTTTATTTTTGAATCGGTTATTTAATTTTTTTTCAATATTTATGCATATTCTCAGATGATTTTGGCATTCCATCCGTAGAAGACTATGGGCCTGGGATCGACGATTCTGTGTAAGTCGAAGAATTCCGTGATTTATTCTCAAACTTTCAATTGCGTTTTTATGAAAACCACGTTTCTCAAACTGGTACCCAAAACATCTCGAAAACCACTGAACCGATTACCTTGAATTTTTGTGTGCTTATTGTACACATAATTATCTAGTCTTTGTCATAGGATTTTTTTTTTCATTGCTTACTTTTTGTTTTATGGGCAAATTAAGAAAGAATTTTTCCTTCTAAATCACAACGTTAAATTCATATGTCCGCCATTTTGTCAAAAATTGATATTTTCAAAATCGGCTATGACAAAGACTAGATTATAGTATCTATTTTAAGAATCATTTTGGTTTTTTTGTTTGAGATGATTTTTCAAGAAATGGCAATGGCTACTATTTGCGGTAATTTTTTTGCGACGCTCCGAAAAAGATGCCACAACTTTTTTAATTTTTAAAATTTTTTAATAAAAAAATTCAAACATACTCTCGAAAGTACGTACTTTTTACTAGAAAAAAAATTCGACTCTAAAATTCAGACAGTTCCTCTATAAAAAAATCCCCAAAATGACCTTTTTTTCCCGCTCCTAGGTGTATATGCCCCCTTAAGTTGTTAGAAAGTAAGGAAGTTGCCATATCATTAGCCTAACGTTAGTTTCCAGGCCATAAACAAATTTTTGTAAATAATGTTAAATTATACGTTATAAATTGCGAGTTAATGTTGATGGAATACCGAAAACTCATACTGTACGTCTTACCCCGTTTGCAAATGTTAAGAAGTATGTTAAATTCATTATTGAATGTACATAAATAAGCAAAAACTGCTATAAATCACTTTACGGCTCGATGTTAGTTTCCAGGACACGAACAATTTTTCGCAAATAATGTAAAATTATTAATTTGGAAAATAATGCGTGCGAAATAACGTAAACTTATGTTTCCATATCGCGATTTCAAATGTTAAGAAGTACTTTAAATTCCTTGAATGTACGGAAGTTATCAAAAATTGATATGTACAGTTCTATCTAACCTCAAATTTCGGGGTACAAGCACATTTTTGTAAATGCGAAATTATTCACTTGCGAGTTGACGTGTGTGGAATACCGTAAACTCACATTCTTTCACCACGTTCTCGGACGTTAAAATGTATATTAAACGCGCTGAATATACGTAAATAAGCAAAAACTGACATGTAATAAATTATGGCCTAACGTTAGTTTCCAGGACATAACAATTTTTCATAAATAATGTAAAATTATTTACTTGCGAGTTAACTTCTGCGGAATCGGGTTGACGTGTGTGGAATACCGTAAACTCACATTCTCTTACCACGTTCTCAAACGTTAAAATGTATATTAAACACGCTGAATATACATAAATAAGCAAAAACTGACATGCAATAAATTATGGCCTAACGTTAGTTTCCAGGACATTTTTTCAAACGACATGCACTACATGATTTTGTGCTGTAACTTACGATAACACAGCTTGACGGTATTTTTAAGTGTTTATAAGTTTATTAAACTCGTTAAGTTGTTAGAAAGTAAGGAAATTGCCATTATTAGCCTATCGTTAGTTTCCAGAACATAAACAAATTTTCGTAAATAATGTAAAATTATACAATTACGAGTTATACCATTATATGTACCATTTATGGTCTAATGATATGTACCATTTTATGGTCTAACGTTAGTTTCCAGGACAATCTTTTGTAC
This sequence comes from Temnothorax rugatulus, assembly GCA_035220575.1. Lineage (NCBI taxonomy): Eukaryota > Metazoa > Arthropoda > Insecta > Hymenoptera > Formicidae > Temnothorax > Temnothorax rugatulus. Next base: position 185,468 of record JASTWL010000341.1, read on the forward strand.
ATATACATTTGAGTGTACATAATTCGTATATGTATACATTTTTTCCAAGACTGTCCTGGAAAATATCATTAGACATATTATGTTTCCAGGTCAGACCTGGAATCCACCAAATGTCTCGGAAAATGCCATTAGATAGTAGGAGATGTCCAGGTACCGACCATTTGACAAATATATATTACGTTACATACATACATATACTACTACATACGTTATACTATTACACATACATACATACGTTACAAAGGTATTCGGTAATGTCCCCACGGTAACGTATCGGTCGAATCGGGTATAATGTATCGCTTATCGTCGTACGGACTCAGAGCGATTTTTGTTTCGAACACGGTGTACAACTGGTGTCGGTCGGACCTTATGCAAGCCTGCTGCCGCGTCATTTCGATCTCATCGTTCAAACACCTCGTGTAATCGTCGAACGTTATAGTACGCGCTACGACATTGCTCTTCACACCTTTCGCTTTTTTACATTCTTTTTTACCATCCACTCTCAACGCATACATCTTCGCCCTGAGTCCGACGAATTCGGTCATGATCGCGCCGTTATTCTCGTCCTTCATCAAGCCCGGCACCTTCTTGTTCGCGAGCTTTATACCGTACGCGTTGTCGATCGTGTAATCGCTCGTGTCGAATCTAGCGATATCGCGTTCCACGTTCTCATACACATCCTCGCACACTACGTGATATATCAGACTGTCCGTATCGGTGTACATAATTGTACACATGTCGCCGTACAGGGGAGACATGTACTCGTGATGAAATTCGTACAAACAGACTTTCGATACGTCGAGAATGCACATGCCGACGTAAATAGGTTTGTCAAATTTAACTTTGAGTTTTCGCAGTTCAACGGCTATCAGATTTTCCAAAAAAACGCTCCTGCTGTGAAAATTCGGTTTCGAGATCAGTGCCTCCGCGCCGTATCTACCGTTCCACTTTGTTAATAATTTTACATCAACGTGATTGCGTACATTTTCCATTGTTTTCCCGAAAACTGCGTTGTTCATCAATTTATATAAATTTTTCTCGAAATCGTTTTTGGCCAGTGTTCTAAATTTTGTATTGGGTTCGATGTAAGCGCGGAACCACGCAGATTGAGCGAATTGCAATACGCGATGTATCTTTGTGACGCGAAGGCCGTGGTGCGTGCACTGCTGTAGGTTGCGATAGTGTATGACGTAACGTTTCTTATCGTACAGCGTGGCGAGAAGTTTGTCCTGTCGTTTGCCGGGCGGCTTATCGCGCGTCGGGCAGAACGGTAGGTCGACGTGCGCGTCGTGTTTATTCTGCTGATACTCTAGATCGACTTCGAGAATGTAACCCGTGGGCGAATCCAAAGCGATCGCGCTGAACTCGAAATTCGAGACGTCTTCTACCCATCGAAAATCTGCGTAGGGCAGTGGCTGACACATCGCCCAGCCGTACAAGTTGTTTACATCGAAGTACATCAGGTACGACGATGGTTTCGATGGATTGTACGACTGCATGTACTTGTTATTGGCCTGCGCGTATCTGCCGGAACATTGACTCAGGCCACCGCGTATACCGCGTTCGATGAACATAATCATGTCAATGTCGGTGAGCAGTTCGAAATTGATACGCGTATACTTCAACATAGCGTTCCAAGTAAAACCCGGTAGAGTGTAATAATATGTCGTATCGAGTCCGTAACTCGCGATACAACTATCGCGGAAATTTTCAAAAACGTCGGCCAATAACAAAACATCAGTTTTGAGATATAAATCGCTGTATTCGCCCAAGGTTCGAACGGAGAACCGTCGCCAGACGTTCGCGGCGTGCTCGTAATCACTCTCGGATACGGTGTCACCGGTCAAGGAACTGTAAAATGAGTCGCGCGATGGTAAACACGTGTCCTCCAGCTTTTCGATGCTGTCCACGTATTCGTACGGAAAGACACCCTTTCGGGTCAAAAGATCAAAATCGTCGTCGGATAACGCGGAAAATTTGGAACGTATAATTTTCAACTTATCCTTATCGAGGAAGGATGCCAATTTATCGAGGCTGCTACTCAGAAATTTGTACGAGTCGATGAATCTTAATTTCATGTCGCTTCGCGAATCTGATCTTTCGGCGGTATCTTTTACGTGTTTCGTGAACGAGATGTATTTTTCTTTCGTGATTGGAAGCAGTTCTACGTGTCCTTCGTACGCTGTAGCTATCTCCGTGATAATAAAATGTGCGTCATAGCCCGATAGATTGTGAAATATTATTGGAATGCAATGCGAATCTTTATAATTTAGATTACAGTTGGAATGCGCGGGACCTCTGTATCGACCGGTCAAGTGACAATGATCGCGTACTCGCACGTCGTCTGGCTCGAACGGTTTTTCGCACACGTGACAGTGCGTTGCGCTGTTAAACTTTTCCCACTCGTCTCGCGTGAAATCCGCCATGGGTACATTACCGGACAGGATAGTCTTTACGCCGTGTGCTAAACGTCTTAGTTCCTCGGCGAACCACGCGACGCAATCCTTATCGCGACGAAACCGATACATTGATAACGAGTCGTCGTACGAGCACCGCACGTAGTATCCTATGCTAAATACCTGATGACGTTGAAGCCTGAACGTGGGCGTTGTCGAATCCGCTTCCGTCTTCTCGAGGGTACATTCCAGGTCGGCGTACACGACATATGGAAGTCGTTCCTTCCTGCTGTGATTCTTGAAACTCAGCCACTTGTCGTCCTCGCTTGGTAGTCGGATTGCACAGTTGTTTATCTCTCGGCAGTCTATTCCGTGGGCTTCCAATTTCTCGCTCGAAATAAAATAATGTAAACATCTGCAAAAAGAAAAAACACAATTTTTTGTAAATTTTTTTTATATTAAAAAAATAAAATATTTTTATAATTTTATTTAAGAAAGGAGTATAGGTACTCACCGATCGCAAAAGTATTTCCGACCGTCATGCCTGCTCAATTGCGAGCTCACGAGGCGGGATAGATTTTTTATCCACGCGAAATGTCCCACGTTGTCGTCTCGCGGGTCCTGCACGTACAGTAGATTTACATGTTTGTCCATCTTCCGGTCAGTGAGCCGTATCGGGAGAACGTTTGGCGTCTTCTCTCCCTCGACAGTATATACGTTTATCGAGATGTCGTTGTGCCGTTCGAACCGTTGAATCTGTTTCAAAGTCATTGGAAACTCAATGTCTTGTAAATTTAATACTGTTGCGTAATGAGGGTACGAGGATTCCCGTTCTGAATTTCTTTCGGCTGGATGTAGAGCAGCCACCACTGACCACGCGAAGCACGCATTGTCCATAGATTGCACATTGATCACCGCTTTCTTCAATTTAATTTCTCGCGGTAATTTCAGGTAACATCCCGCGCGCATAGGATTGTACTTGTTTACGTTCACTGTCAAATTGAGTATACGCGACAACGCCCACCCGCTATCGCGTTCCTGAAACTCTTCGAGGGACGATAAAGTAGGCTCGATAACGTGTCGCTCGTACCACTCGCGCAGATCGGACCAATCGGACGAACGAAAGAGTTCACAGTTTCTCGTGTAGATACTTTTGTTCGCACGTTTGTCACCCGTCACGAGCTCACCGTTGAACACAGTGTTTATCTTTACACTTGCGTGTCTTTGCATGACGTTCCACACATGATCGAGCACGATGTCTGTAGCATCTTCGAGAAATTGTCGCGGTTCGATGTGATTGGTATTTATCACTGCACCGGTCAATACACGGTTTTCGAACGCGGTATCGAGCTCTCGCCAAACGAGACTTTTCGCGTTATCGTCACTACTGCCCGCCGCGTTATCGTCACTACTAGTGCCCGCCGCGTACTCGCCACCGATATGTACGAACCGTCTCTGTAATAGAGTCTTCGCACCTTCGAGTCGCGCGATTCTTGCCACTGAAGATTGTCTGTTTCCGATTGAGAGACGCGGACGTTTGGAACGACAGCCTTCTTTGAGCTGCTCAATAAATTCCTCGCATCGCTGTGCCCATGCAAAATATTCGCCCAAAGTAGCGATTTGGTTGGATCGTTCCAGCAGGTCGCGCTCCGTTTCATCGGGATGTTCCATGTTTTTTTTAATATTGTCTTTTTCACACTATTTTTTAGATCACGTCACATTTTTCGATGGAGCACTTGCACGTGACTCGATCACACGCTGGACAACGTCGATTGAAGTATAGAACGTAATAATGTTTAAACATAAGATTATAAAGACTGAAGAAGGGGACACCAAATTGCCGATCATCAAAATCGTTAAGTTCACGGTCAAGAGTTCTTTGAATCAATTTATGATTAGGACCTATTATCTTATTATAGATACGTAAAATTTTACTCTGTATGTTCAGGTTGTTCATCACCACCAATTCGACGCACTTCCCAATGCCTGTGCGAATTTGAATGAGCATAGTGTCACTGAGCATATGTATCTCAGTAATAACTTTAGTCGCCCAATAGCGATACTCCGAATCAAAGTCTGGTTTAATGTAAAAACCAGAACCATCACGAGCTTCACGTTCTTTTACCTCGTTCCGCAGCCGCCGATACAATTACCGTCTCACGTTAGAATCCCATTCATAAGGAAAATTGGTATCGATAACGACTTCTTGTCTAACGATGCGTCGACCGGTTCCGCGTATACTTAGTTCGCGATCGCGAAGAGACTGCACCGGTGATATCACATCCGTCGATTTCACTCCTCGATCTTCTTCACGCAGAACATTGGCGACATCGTTTATTAAATCATCAGCAGATTTTGGAGACTCTACAGAGTTCTCTTCTTCAGTTATCCACACCATATTGCGCACGTTAATGCCCCACTCGCGATAATGTTTTTTTTCTTTACTTCATGCAAATCGGACACATGTTGCACGGCAATATTTGATACAATGGAGTATTGCAATTTCCGCAAAATCGACCTCTTATTACGTCGTACGGCTCAGATACATGCTTTTGAAAAGTACATATGTGCTCACCAGTGTCTGGTGAAGCAATCGTACACGAAGCACACAGGTTATATGAACCGTATACATAATAAAAATTGTGGCAACTCCGTTATCCACCAGACTTTAGAGTAGCCGCCGACGACATGTTATATTTGAAATACGCGCGGAGCAATTTCAAGTCGCGGAAAACGCGGAGAGATTCAAGTTGTCAATCGCGGAGAGTTTCACGAAACGCAAGTTGCCTAGCAACACTCGTTGTTGATTCTCGCCGCCGAAATTCTCGGGTATAAAAGGAGAGCCCGACGCAAGGAAATTTCGGAGTATTTCGAGCAGTCGGCCAGAACGGTCGAGCCAGCCTCACCACGCCACTCTCGAAGAACACCCAGGACTCTTCCCGGCTCGCCGGAGAAGAGGTGGTAGCGCGTTCAACGGTTCGCCGGAGAACACAGCCGCTATCCTTGCAGCAATACGCTGCAAGACGAAAGGTCGCCCTGAGCGACTGCCCGGCCAACGGCGCTCAGCCGCCTCCTAGTGCTAAGCGGTCAGCTCCGGATCTCTTCCCGGATCCTCCGAGGAAGGTGTCAACGGTCAAAGGCGCTCAGCCGCCAACCAAAACCAGGAACTCGACCTCAGAACCTTCTAGGAAGGTCATCCTGATTGACCCACCCGGTGCTAGCCATCAGGGAGCTGAATCGAGTGAACCAAAGGCAAGATCCCTTCCATCTATACTCAGTCCGCAATCCTCCGGGGCCCGGACACCGTCTCCTAGAGGTAATAGAACTTTGAGCGTGAAATCGCTATCAGGCGCTAGTCGCTCATTCAATCATTCGCCAATTCTTGGCGCCAGCAGACCAACTCTCCCGGTCACTCCTAAGTCCCGAATTTCCTTTCTTCCAGCAGCCTCGACACCTAAACCGAAGCTGAAGGAGCTCTTAGAGGAATTCCGAGTTCCACGCCTTCTCTCACCTCTTCCTCCCTCACCTCAGAAACTCATCGTTAGAGAGGGTGCCGACAAAGCTACGCAGACCGAAGCATCTAAAGGACTGGCAGTGTCACTTCGGAGCGTAGCAACTCAAACGAAGACGCGTGGAAGAAGACGCAGGAGAAACCTTCTTTTTACGACAAATAAAGAAAACTATGTTTGTTCTAATTGCAATAAGTGTTCAAGTTGTAGAAAGTTTAAAAGAAATTAAAATGTTCAAATAAAAAGGTTCATGTCAAAAATCTTAGCGAATATTTAATAAAAAGGAAAGCGACAAATCGTGAGCGGCAAATCAGCGAGCGACAAACCTTTAATTCCTAAAAAAATAAATGGCGCAACACTTTGTACGTCCATCTAACGCTAAAAATTCGGGACTCGACACTATTTTTTTAACAACTTGTTTACGGTTGTCGTCTTCATCACTGTTATAATTGCTGTCCGGCAACATCGGACGATCCTCGTCGGATAAATCTACATCCATTATTGCCTCGAAATTATTGTCCATTTCCATTTTTGTTCACTGTTTTGAAAAAAATGTTTTCTTTATACCATCCACTTGACACAAAAAACTTCAGCCCCGAGTATGTTCTTTTAAGAGCCGCGATAATGTTTTTTTTATTGTGTGCAAATCGGGCATATATTACATGGAAATGTCATGTACAATACATCATGACACTTTGAGCAGGCGCGGAAATGCTCCGTATCGCGTAAGTCAACGAAATGTTTTCGGACAGCGTACATGTGCCCGATATCAAGGTCCGATAGATCAATCATGCACGAAACACATAGTGCAAGTGCACCACCCGTTGAGTAATAAAAATATATCACTCACTGTTTCGTACGTAAGTTCAGTGCCATGATTTCCGAACGCGTCACTATTTTATCGACGACTTCTTTATGATCGTTGTCTTCATCGCTGAAGTAATCACTGTCGTCTGTTAACGCGCGATTCTCGTCGAAATTATTGTCTATCTCCATATTTCTTTTTTCATACTCACTCTTACGAAAAAAAAACTTTTTCCTTTATATTACCACCCACTTGACACAAAAAACTTTTCTCTTGAGTCGAAAACGTTCGCGTTGCAAAAGCTAGCCGAAGACTGATCCGCAAGATGCGGATTTATAATCATCTTGGCGACAATGGATGCTATGCGTTTGTATAATTACCGTTGGACATATTTTGTTTATACATTCCAGCAGCCGGACATCGGCGCTCGTTTTTTGTGATATGCCGCGCCGTAACCGAATACCCTCCACCGCGACGGTTAAATCGTAATCGGCAGCGGCTCTTCCTAGAAAAAAACATGAAAAGGACTCCGCAACGGTTGAATCGTCATCGGAGACAAATTTTATCAATTGTTTACCTCGGCCATTTTATCTTTAAACTGTCGTCGGACCATCGGCGCGTCGAAAACGTGAATGCCGTAACCGAATGGCAGCTCGCAAGTTCTAGAAGCGTGGGATCATTGCAGATATGTGTCTCGCAACTGACTCCCTATTTTGTTTATATTCGCCGATAAAATTCCAGCAGCCGAACGGCGCCCGTAATAGCCTTTGTAATACTCCGCGCCGAAAACACGAACGTGCCCCCCCTCCCCCTCGCGGACCCCCTTGGTCGAACGGTGACCATCCCCCCCCCCCGACCCGACCCCTCCGGTCGAACGGTGACCATTCCCCCCCCCCTCGACCCCCTCGGTGGCGGCACCCCCTTTGCCACCGATATGTTTATCAATATTTGATAAACAACAGACCCGCTCGCTGCTCAAGTCCCACCCCCCTCGGAGCATAAACAACAGACCCGCTCGCCGCTCAAGTCCCCCCTGCCCCGCACCCCCCCTCGGAGCACCCGAGTTAGATCTGTCATATATACCCTACTCGTATTCTTGCTTGAACACGCATCGCGAGTGTGCCGTGTACTCAGACAATTATAACAACAATGGAATTTCTTCGCGAGATCACGCCGTTGAGCGACGCTTTTATTATGAAAGTCCGGACACGCGGACAAGAAGTGCGTCTTTTGGCACATGGGACACTTGTTCGTACATGCGTTAGCTGCGTGAGCTTGAACCGAGGAATTTTGTTTACTGCCCTTGACTTGAGGCGAAGCCGGGAGAATATTCTCGAGCGCGCGGATGCGTGATATTAAGAATTTATCAAGCTGCTCATATGTAGGATAATCTAAAGTATCGCCGAGTTTCAATTCCCAGGCTTTACGGGTGCCTTTATCAAGCTTTTGAACGAGCAAATAAACTAACATGTCGTCCCATGTGTCAACCGAACGACTGAGATTTTTTAACGATTGAATCGAGACACTCGCTTTATCGCGCAACGCGGTGAGAGCGGCGGTGGAATCCGAAGTCGCTTGAGGAAGCGTATGAAGAGCATGTACGTGCTCATGTACCAAACGTCGGCGATTGTCGTATCGCGCGAGCAATAAGTTCCAAGCGATTTGGAAATTCGCATCCGTCAGTGCCAGATTGCGTATGGCATCGCTGGCCTCACCCTTCACACACGAATGCAGATATTGCAAACGATTCACGTCTAACAATTCGCGATTGTTAATGATTAACGCGGTGAATTGATCTCGAAACGCTTCCCACTCGCGGAACTCTCCGGCGAATTTCGGTAAATTTATACGCGGAAGTTGAAACGCGGTACGCGGCGATGCGCTGAGATTACATTGGCTTACGGGTGATGACCCAGGGTTGACTTGCTGCGGCGACTCCAGCTTGCTCATCCACTCAGCCATGTAGTCGGATGTCATCAGGAACGTCTCCTCGCACTTGTCGAATCGATCCTCGGTGAAGTATCGGCTCGTGGCGATGAACTCCTTGGTAGCGGCAGCCAGAATCTTGCCGTGAAGAAGCTCAAACCGAGCGTAGTTCTCCTTGAGTTGCTGCAATCGGTGGCGGACTACTCCATGCGTGTAATTCGCCTTGCCGATTTTCTTGAAGTTGTCGAGGGCTCGGTCAATCGCGTGAATTGTGACTTTCTGCTGAGCCGTGAGGTCCTCCATGGTGGTTGAGCGTCCGTCAATTCTGCGAATGGCACTGTTGCACTCCGATCCGGCTCGAAGGACCAGAAATTATGTTGGCGAAATTCTTGGCCGGGCGTAAATCGGTTTGCCAATTAGCGGAAGAATGCCGGGTCGACCCTGACAGGGATCGGGAGTGCGGAAAATGAATGGACACTGCGTTTACCACAATTGTGCAAAGCACTCGTTTAATTTTCGATACAGTTATGCCGAAGAGCCTTTACAGAGGAGCGGCAGATATGTGTACGGCGTGCACGTGATGCACGTATGATCCGCGTGCGCGACTGGTGACAACACGGAACGCACTTGAGGCGCGAATAATTACCGAGACGCGCACTAATTTTGTACAATGTTCACTGATCGCGTGAGGGCGAGTATGATGCTGCAGGCGCACTGAGGCGCAAAGTTCGTCGCCGCACTGTGAGCGCGGGAGCGAGCGCCCGAACGGCGCGGTTGAGAGTGCCTGTGAGACACTTTTCGCAAGTGCTTTGATGGCACGACAACTACAGTCCGGATGCACGACGGGGCGTAAATCCGCGTGAACCGAAACTTGCTAACTTGACGGAGACACGACGGCGAGGTTCGACCGCGTGAATCGGAGTATAATTGCGCGAGACGGGTGCAAGTCGGCTGGAGTACCGCTTGAACCGCCCTACAATCTGCTACTGCTGGGACCGGAGCTCTCGCGGGTCCGTTTCCGGAGCTTTTGGTGACGTGATAATTACTCGACCAATTAGCGCGGTTATCAGGATCACGGGATCCTGGCATGTCCGGATCGATAGCGCGACGCGAGAGACAGCACGGTGAGGGGGTGACGAGGGGTGCGGCGCGAAATCGCCTCGTTCAGGGGGCGGCTCAGGGATGGCGTTAGCGGTATCAATCGCCGTGATCGATCGTGATGATTGACAATCCCGAACAAACATTAATAATATTTTTTAAAAATAATTTTTTAAACAAAATTTTGATTAAAAATTAGAAAAAAATGTTTTCAAAATTTTATTAATGTGGTTAAATAGAGATATTTTTACCATAAAACTTCCATCAGAAACATTTTTTGATATCTCAAATTTTTTAGAGATATATCGAGAAAAGTAAAAACTGCTCTACACATATGAAGAGTGATTTCACCCCCTTAAAACCGTTTTTGGGCAGCTACAAAAAATATCTAAATTCATCTTTTTACTCCCCCTACATATGTGGGAAGTTTTATTAAAATCAGAATTTTCGAGTTCGCGAGGTTTCCTTGTTAGACGCGTTAGCGGCGCTATTGTAGCATTATCGAGAGAGAGAGTGGTGCGAACGGATCGGAACGGGAAATAAGTAACTGTTATTATTTTTAAACGCGGTATGAGCGCCGACTACGTAGAATTGTGCAAACCGGCGTACGCGAAAATCAGGAAACCGCTCGTGAAAATCAGCGAACCGCTCGTGAGGAGTGGGGATCCGTTCGCGAGAAATGGGGATCCGCGGAGCGTCGACGTAACGAGATATCTGATCCGTCGCGAAATCGGAATCGCCGATCTCCGATCGCACCGGAGGTTTCTCGATTTTTATGTATATCGTGAAATATTAGTATATAATTTATGGCGGGATGAGGATGGGAATGTAATTCCTCCTTTTTATTTCGACGCGTTAGCGGCGCTAATGTAGCATTAGCGATGTGCACTCGCGAATGAACGATCGCCGTTATTACTCGTCTGAGGAATCGGATGGCGAACTGCGCTGTTACGAGCCCATGCCCATGTTCTCGTCGGATTCGGACGACAAATCGGCGAGACTCGAAACGTCGTTATCGTTAAACGTATGTGCGTGGGTGGTGAAGGAGGACGCGCGATGGAATCTGGCGACTCATCATCTGCGGAGAGAGATCGGAGCGCGAACTGCGCGCGAGCAAACGTGGATAGAAACGATAATGGCAAACTCCACTAGGGCGCACGATTATATGCGTAAATTGCCGCTCAAGTATTATCATTATTATTAGACGATGTTCGGAGGAGAGAAGCTACGTAGGATTTATACCTACAGGTCTCGTCGTCTTTTCGATCGAGTGAAATTCAGTTTTCCCGAGGGTGGAAGGCCCTTCTGGACGACATGCAGGAAAAGTGCGACGAATTGCTCGCCGCGGACGTCCGCGACGCGGACGGGTACCGCGCGTGGAGACGACAATGCAACGAGTGTCTCCGACTCTTGCGGGAGAGCTGTCGAGTCGGACGCCCTGGAGGGCGAGGAAAGACGGGAGCCGTGACCGCTCTGGTGGCTCGAATAGCGCGATTGGAAGGTTCGAGGGAGGATCTGCGTCGGCGATTCGAACGCGCCGTAGGTGCCGGTTTGGACGGTGGGGGTGACGGTAGCAGCAGCAGCGTTAGCAGAGGATTTTCATGGGTCGAGATCGATACGGCGTTCCGAAGTCGCGTACTTACCGGCGCTGTGACGAATTCGACTTACATCGAACCAGCGCGATTTCTCGAGGATGCGATGGACACCGTGCTCGAAAAAGTGCAGGATAATTTGAACAGACACACGTGTCTGAAGGTCAATGTCATGTTCAATGGGGAATTCGTAGCGGACGTTAAGACCGATGTGAAGAGTATCGTTACGTGGAACGAACAGCTCTTCCAAGCGTCCGATCTGCGCGAGTGGTACGAAAAGTACGTGCGCGACGCAATTCTAGCGGCGTTGGACGAATTTCAGGAACGCGACAGCGGATGGGCGTTGTCGCGAATACTGAACCTAAAGGTGAACGTGAACAAGTAATCCCATGCGCGTGGGATGTTGGATCGAAATACCGCGAGGTATAAGACTGAAAACAGGCGGTGGTGAACGTGCGTTCGGAGAACGACACGTGTTTCGCGCGTGCGGTGGTCGCGGCTCTGTATCCCGCTTAGCGGAACGCGGAACGATGCGGCTCGTATCCCGATTACGCGACGATGCTGAATCTCGATGGGATCAAGTTTCCCATAGATCTGAAACACATCGGAAAATTCGAACGTCTGAATGACGTATCGATCAATGTATTTACCACTCGGGAAGGAATTGAAAAAAATATATAAGTACGGACGGGGCGCCGACGACAACGCGATCGTGCCTCTGCGGTTAACCGACGATAAGAGGGATAGGTAAATCTCCTTATCTGCGCGATACGCTACGTGGCGTTGTGACCGAACCAACGATCTTAGAGAGAATAAGTACTCACTTTTGAGTGAAATTTCGGTCGCCACTACGTTTAACGTAAGGAACGTAGAACGTTATCTGCCAACGCGCTTCCTGAGAGACGTGGCTTCCTTCCTTCTTTCCTGATATGAGATTCGGATCTCGTTCGCTGCTCAGCTTCGTACGTAGTTTCGGCAAAGTCTTTAAGCAATGTCGCGCACTCGCTCTCACTTTGGGAAACGATATTTCGAACGCAGGATAGGATTCGGAAATGATTATGAGATTTGTTTTGTATAAACAATAACAAAAGTAATTTATTGTACCCTTGTACAAAATATCTGGACCTTGATATATGTTGTCAAAGTCACCCTCCTGAGTGACCTTTAGAAGGTTTTAGCCGTCGGTCATTGTTTATTAAAAGTTATAAACAAAAAAAGTTTGAAAAATATAGCAGCTATTTTGAGTATTGGAAGGCATAAATGACTAATATTACGTTTTTTTTTTAAAGCAGAAAATACTTTATTTCGCGAAAAAGTCGCTGCTTTACCAAAACACAACATTTAAAGCAGTAAATTGTTGATAAATTGAAGTCTTTTTGTAGTATCTTTAGATTCCTTAGGACTCACTGAACACAGATCTAACGTGTTTTTCACAAAAAACTCAAAATTAACGAAAATGGTCAATTTTCGAAATAATTGAAAAAATCAAATAAAATTAATATTTTTGAGCTTCTTTAGCTCCATTAGACTCAAATCAATCATAAAATCATAATAATTATGAATATTTAATAAAATCACCATTTGCAAAATGCGCCAATTTCGCAAAATTTTGGATTTTTCTGACAGAAATCATTTATTTCAATCATATTAAACTTAATTCATACCATAGAAATGCAAAATACAGGTTCTTTCAAGTTTTGACCAAAAATGGTCATTTTCCAAAATAACTAAAAAATCAAAGTAAAAATGATATATTCTCACTCTAGACGTTACTACGAACCCGTACATATGTTTAAAACATTAAAAATATCATTATTTAAACTTTTCGCCAAAATTGACAAAAATCTATAATATCGCAAAATCTCGCTTGAAAACCATATAGCACGCTTCCTTATATCTAAATGAAACGATTGATACCCATTTTAACTCATAAAACCAATTATTTACAAAGTTGACTAAAATTTGTCAAAGTTGAGAAAACGTAAAATTCAATATAAAAATCATATGAGCATCTTAGTTGGAGCCTAAATAATCATTAGAGACCACTCGCACGTCAATCGCACGCAATTTGCCATAGTAGGCCTAAAATTGTAAAATCATCGAAAATCGCTAATTTCGCGAAACAAATCACATAGGTGCCTTCCTTAGGCATCAAGGAACTCAATTAAACTAAAAAACCACAATAATTATGCGTATTTAACAAAATTAACAAAATTGTTAATTAACGGTCAGAATCGCAAAACCGAGGTATTTCGGCTTTCTTGGATCACAAACAGTGCAAATCCATCGCTCAAACTTTGAATTTATATCTATTTCAAAATTTCACCCTTCAACCTCGAAATTGGATCCAATCGTCAAATCGACACAAACGATATATATTTAAGCTCAGGGTGTATAGCGGTCATGGAAACCTGGAAGGTTTCCATGACCGCTAGACACTTTTTAGATAAAAAAGGACAGAAAATGTCATGGAAAAGTCATGGAATTTTGTGACTTTTCTGGAAATTTGTTAAATTCTTAAAAAATGACATTTTCTGTCTTTTTTTTATCTAAAGAAGTGGTCATGGAAACCTGGAAGGTTTGACCGCTAGACACCCTGAAGCTCTACACGTCCTCCTGAACGTAAATGTATTAATAAAAACTCGAAAATATTTAAATTTTCGAATTTCAATATTTTAACCCTTTATGCACCGGAAACGGAATAAAATGAAAAATTAAAGTTCCGGCACGAAAACCAAAAGAAATAATTAATTATTTAGCGATTTAACGCATTTAAGATTAATATAATCAAAATATAATTATTTGTACGCTTTATATTTAACTACCCGTTTGGAAGGGCATGTGTGATATCAGTCACTAAATGCTATTAATGTACAATCCGTTTGGAAGGATTTTTTATGGTATATGAAATTCTATAATATTCAATCTTAATAAAGATAATTCCCGTTTGGAAAGGTTTTCGAATATGAACACATATATAATTATAAAAGTATAAAATCTTGAAAGAAAAATACGCAAAATAAGTGGCGTTTTTCGCTCCCACCTTTACTCTCGCGCCAGAAAGGTCCGCATCTCCGCCGATCAGCTGGCTCGCCGACACAGGCTCGTCGATCAGCTGCTCGCCCTCCAACGGCAGCGTCTTGTCAGCCTCGCTCTCCGATAACTGACTGGACTCTTCCTCGTTACTACTCGGGATAGGAGTCGAGCATCTTACCTCCTTGCTGTGTATTTTCTTTTCCACCTTGGTCCTAAGACCAAGGCGGCTCCTCTCCCCGACTCTGCTTCCTCGCAGCCTTGTCGTCCATTATGCACAAGGGCAATGCCGATGATATCGACCGAGCTCGTGACGTCGATCTCAGCGTCAACAGAGGTCATTTCGCCTGGATAAAGAATATGTCGCGGTTGGTGAATTCACAATTGACCATGAGCCGTTGTGCGAAATGTCTTTGCGATCGGTAAGTAAAAAAAAGAACAAGGAAACGACGCGGTGTTATTAATATATACACATAGTAATCGCACGCACATTACTTCGCAGATGTCTACACTATTTCTATACGCGCGACAAGTGGGCCGCTCACAGCGTCGACTGTGGCCGAATGAACGACTGCGCCATCGTTCTTCCAAACGAGGATGATAAGTGGCTGTCGTTCGACAACCACAACAGAAAGGAGCGACTCCCCTTCGTGGTGAACGTGGATCTGGAATGTCTTCTCGAAAAATGGGAGAGGGAGAAGGGGGTGCGAGAACGGAAAGATACGCTTATCAGCGTCACGTACCGTTCAGCCTGGGCTACTATCTGTGCTGCACTTACGACGATACCGTATCTACGTACAGATATCGTCGCGGCGAGGATTGCGTTTCTTGGTTCGTTAACGAGCTTCGCGCTCTCGCACGCCGCGCTAGGACTAAATTCTCCACCAATATATCTATGATAGAACTTACGGACAGTGATGCCGCTGGTCTGCAGACCAGCATGCTCAGCGTGTGGAGGGGATGCGCCGGCAAGGCTGCGCAAGGCATAGCCACGCACACTAATGCAAGCTCCTCTGTCCGGTACGCTCGGCGCAAAGAAGAACAGAACACGATCGTTGTCTCCTTCTCTCTTGTACTATGACGTCGCTATGCCAGTGCCGGCTATGCTGGCACATATTTTAGATCTCGCGACTCTCCGAATCTCGAGTTGGCAAATCGACGATGGGCGACGTTATTTATTGTAAACTTATTCTTTTCCTATAAAATATCGAGATATATGTCAATCATTCGTTATTCACTGATATATCAATCAATCAATTTCAATTGTGATAATATGTAAATAAAATGTCTAAAAAAAATAAAAATTACCAAATGCAATGACGTAAATTTTTATAAACATAAAAAGTTAAAAAAATTTCCGTTTAATTTGCAGACCTTGAAATATTTGTTTTGATTAAAGTTGAACTTTGTAAATGTAATAATGTATAAAATCCACTCTTGGCCAATATGCACGCTGTTTTATTTTTAAAAAATTTCTTACATAGCAAACTTTCTTTTTTTTTTTTACGGAGGAGAAATCTTCCACCACAACGGAGCGGCGGGGGCAACCAGTCACGGCGTCCGATCAGGGAGCGTCCGCGGCAACCAGTGCCCCTCCCCCCGTAAAAAATGTTCGTAAATATTATTGTTATTAGCAGAGAACATTTTAAAGGACCCCGCACAAAACCACGTGAAAAACCCGTTCTGTCGAATTGGCTGAAACTTTGGGAATCGGTAGTTTATGTGATGCTGATCAAAAGTCTCTAGGCGCGAAGTTCGAAAATGGCCAGTTTTTAAGATACGAGAGGTCAAAGTTGGGAATATGGCCAACAGATCCAGCTTACATGGGTTATCTACGCACGCATTGACGGCACTTAACTTGTTCCGCATTGAGACGGGACTTGTTTAGAGGATGTGTGAAGACTGTCAGGATAAGCAATAGCTACGCAACATTCGTGCAGCTAATATGGCCAAGTTACTAATACGGCCAGATCGAGTATACGGCTCTTGGCTTGCGCTACCCGTTCTTAGCGCTATCCAGGATCAACGGCGTGGACGTGACGGGTGTTTGATCCCTTGTGTGTGTGTGTGGTGTGTGTGTGTCAGCAGAGATAGGGATCCCACGGTTCGTCACTCCCGCAGTATTATGACTCCAAACCCTCTCTGCTGTGTGTGTGTGTGTGTGTGTGTGTGTGTGTGTCTGGCTAATACCTCTAATACTTCTTCTTCGTTTGCTCGAAGTATTCTTAATCGTTTGCAAGGAAAGGTTCAATTATCTCGATCTGGTCAATGTCCATACTTACATCTAACACACTTCGCAAAACATTGATTGAGGGATACCGCACATTCAGTTCATGTCGGGCATATCCCATGTACCAGAGGATAGATGTTACATGAGCGCACGTCCCTTGGGTCCTAGCTCCGGCTTTACAGGTGCAGTAGTAACCAAAAATAGGATCCTCTCTGTTATCAACGTCGAAGTTGTTGCAGTCATATTCTTCGTTGAATGCAATCCACGATTGATATTGCACAGCATTTCTGAATCGAGAAGAAACCCTTATCCTCATAAAACCTGGTTCATTAGTATTTTGGTCAAGTTCAGAACCCGCTCTTCTTCTCCTTCTTCTCCTTCTTCTTCGTCTTCTTGTCCAGTTCTCAACGAAGTATCCTGGATGTATGCTGGTGATAGATTAAC
>JASTWL010000342.1:0-206041 GCA_035220575.1 Temnothorax rugatulus
TCTCTCTCTCCCATTATCTATATAATAGCTCCGAGCTTATCACAATCGATTGCTCTGCTTTGAAAAATTGGCTGCTTTGCGCCTATAAAAAGTGGCTGCTTTGCGCCTATAAAAATTGGTCGCATCGCGCCTATAAAAATCAACTGCTTTGCGCCTTTAAAAGACGGCTGCTTTGCGCCTATAAAAATTGGCTGCTTTGCGGCTTTAAAAGTCGGCTGTTTTGCGCCTTAAAAAATCGGCTGCTCTACGCCTACAAACATAGGCCTCTTTGCGCCTTTAAACTTCGGCTGCTTTGCGCCTACTGACATCGTCTGCTCTGTGCCCTTAAAAATCGGCTGCTTTGCGCCCATAAAAATCGGCTGCTCTGCGCCTACAAACATCGGCTGTTCTGTAAAAATCGGCTGCTCTGCGCCTATAAAAATTAATTGTTTTGCGCTTTAAGAAATCTGTTGTGCGCCTATTTTATACAATGTCTCTAAAGACTCAAAATATTATTTTAAAGCCTGCAGACAAAGATGTAATTACCCGAGGCGAATGGCTTACGGACGTACATATGGATCATTTCCATAGACTTTTACAAAGTTGTTCAGATTATAGACCTGTCGGAACATGGCGAATACAATTGCCTGATACGATTCAACCTGTATCACAAGATAAAAAACACATTCAAATATTGTATAGTTCGTCACATTGGGTGTGTAGTTATTATGATGGAAAAAATATATTTATATATGATTCCTTAAATAATAAAACATTGCATAAAGATCATAAGCGATTCTTGGAAAGATTATTTCCAACATATGACTTTGAAAAACATCCCGTCAAATTTCCTACTGTGCAACATCACCGAACAGTAGCGATTGTGGTGTTTTTGCTGTAGCTTTTGCTACTTCATTGTTATTCAATATTAAACCTGACAAAGTAAAGTATGGACATGAAAATGAGTCTATGCGTTTACATTTGATAAAAATTTTGGAAAATAATGTTATTGAACATTTTCCTTTTGAGGATTTGCAATGTGCTAATCCTCAAAAAGTACTTCCATTAGCAGTGATAAGAGATAGAGAGGCTAAAGTGACTGCTCAACGTATGAAAAGACATTTTAAAAGTAATTACGCTAAAGAATGTCGGGCAGAACAACAGGATTTAGAAAATCGCGCTACAAAGCAGCAACGATACAAACAGAATTTACCAAATAATCGTGCTCAAGATTCACAACGTGCTATTTCTCAAAGAGTATTTCCATTAACGATAATAAAAGCGACAGAAACTGAAACGATTGTTAAAAGTGCAAAGACACATTTTGAAAGTAATTATGCTATAAAATCTCCTGCAGAGCAACAGGATTTAAACAATCGCCCTATTATAAAGCGACAGCGATCCAAACAGAATTTAGAAAAGAAAGTAATTTTAAAGCCTAAAGAAAAAAATATAATTATTCGAGACCAATGGATTACGGACGATCATATGGAATTTTTCCATACACTTTTGCGAACTTGTTCAGATTTTGAACCTGTCGAAACATGGCGAATCCAATTGCCTCAATTTATTCAACGTATACCAGAAGATAGAAAACATATACAAATATTGCACAGTTCGTCAGCTCCATTAAATTGTACAGATCCAAAACTTAAAAATATAAATGGACATTGGGTATGTAGTTATTACGATACAACAAAAATATATATCTATGATTCACTAAATAAAAAAGAATTGCACGAACATCATGAGGTATTCTTGAGAAAATTATTTCCAACATACGACTTTGAGAAACATCCTGTCGAATTTCCTACTGTGCAATATCAACCAAACTGTAATGATTGAGGAGTTTTTGCTATAGCTTTTGCGATTTCATTATTGTTTGATATTAAACCTGACGAAGTTAGATATGATCATACAGCAATACGTTCACATTTGTTGAAGATTTTCGAATCGAATACAATTGAACATTTTCCTACAGTTTCACAAAGTGATGCTCAGACAGTGCTTCCATTAGCAGTAATAAGAGATGGAGAGGCTAAAGCGATTGCTCTGCGTATAAATAGATATTTATCTCCGAAAGATTCCTGTAAAAACATTAGTAATACTGAAAATAATTGCCCTAAGAAACGTTGTCGAGAGGAACAGGACTCATCAGAAAATGATCGTGTTAAAAAATGTTGTCGATATCAGAAATCAGAAAACAATTATGTTAATAATACTAAAATTAATCGCGCTAAGAAACGTTGTCGAGAGGAACAAGACTCGTCAGAAAATGATTGTGCTAGAAAACAGCGTCGATATCAGAATTTAGAAGACAATCGTGCTAAAAAACGTCAGTATAAAGACAACTTAGCAAATAATCGCTTTAATAAGCGAAAACGTTATCTTATACATTCTCAGCAAGAACGAGATAGACAAAGAAAATATTATAAAGACAACTTACAAAAGTGTCGTCTTAATAAGCAAAAACATTATAAAGACAACTTACAAAAATATCGTCTTAATAAGCGAAAACGATATCTTATACATTCTCAGCAAGAACGAGATAGACAAAGAAAATATTCTGATCGTAAATGGCTTTACAATAAGCGATATTATGAGAGAAAGAATTCTAAATACGTACCTGCGAACAAAAATCGCGATATTGCCAAAAATATGCAAAGTTTTGGTCACAAAATTATGTAATAAAATTTCATTCTGTGGCAGTTGAAGATATTGAAAAGAAACTTAATATTAAAAATCATATTGAAAGACGATTAGAAGCCGAAAGAATCGTACGTTGGTGTATGCATATTCGAAACAGTTTTGTCCGCAATATCAAAAAAATATTAGCTTAAAAAGAAATCAGAAGCGTGTTTAACTCAAGCCGAAAAATGCTATACAATTGACGATAAAAAATGTGCGTTATGTGGCATATCGCGACATACAGCTTCGTCTGAAAATTATTTTATCGACACATATGATAAAATTACTTCATCACAACCTTTGATAATGAACGTAAAAGGTCAAGCTATGAATGTATTACCTTTGCGGCAGGCAAAACGAGCAAAAAAATCATGGGTATGTAATACCTTGTGTAAAATTGATGATAATCCGTCTTTAATCGATCGTTATGGGAAATTTCTTCAAACGATACGTACATGTACTTTAAAGAAAATACCACAGTTGCTACAAAAGATTTATACATGTACAATAACAAATTCGAATAAAAAAGGTCACACACATGCTTGTTACATTGATACGAAACTTTGCAAAGGGATGTTTCTTTCTGTTCAACTATTATCACCTCATTTTCCAAATGTGAGATATATTAAACGTTTAATTTATCAAATGACAAGTTTCTATCGGAAAATGTTAAATCTGGAGAAGGCTTTAACTTCCGCTGATTTAGACACATTAAACGAAATTATAACTTTGGAACAAGAAAAAGCAAATATGTACAAACATCAGCAGAGTAGTACTATTTTGAGTGATGACGATATCATTTCTCGCTATAGCAACGCGTTTAAGGCTTTTACCAAACGCTGCATGGACACACCTCGATATGTTTGTGCATCATGTGAGAGACTTTGTTATAAGAGAAGTGTCTCTGAAATTAATAAGCTTAAAACGAAATTAGATATTCCAATTTGGAGAGATTTAATGGCGCATTTAAAAAGACATAACATTACCCCACAATACATATG
This sequence comes from Temnothorax rugatulus, assembly GCA_035220575.1. NCBI lineage: Eukaryota > Metazoa > Arthropoda > Insecta > Hymenoptera > Formicidae > Temnothorax > Temnothorax rugatulus. The sequence continues at coordinate 3,669 of JASTWL010000342.1, forward strand.
TCGTTATTGTGCAGGAGAATTTCATAACGGATTAATGCTTGCGTATTGCGTTTTAAATAATCGATTTGTACAACATACACCCGAAGAAATATAATCTCTCAACACGTTTGAAAAAATTTTTATACAAAGAGCTAAAGCTTTTCAAACTGTTGTTAAAATGGGAACTGTTATTAACAAAAAACTGCCTCATAGAAATATGGTACAAAAAGTGAAAGGTAGAACGTTTCATTTACCATTACCTTTACAAGAGACATGGAACAAATTATGTTCCGATGCTGATTCAATTAATAAAAATCATGAAATGTACTTCGTACGTGTTAGAGGTGTTCCGACAAAATCAAAAATTGTTTGGGAGGAATACGTAGATCGTAAAAAGGTACACAAGGCTTTAACATGGCTCAAACGTAACAATCCTTTTTACAATAATATAAAACTCTCAAAAACTCACGATGGATTATGTTTAGAGAAACTGGATAATAATGAATTTGAAGCACAAGAGACGGAAAATGATAGTGAATCTGTTTCGAATGACGAACAAGAATTGAGCCCAAAAGTTCCAATGGAAGAAACAAAAAATAACGTAGACACTATTTTATCGAATGACGAACAAGAATTGAGTTCAAAAGTTCCAATGGAAGAAACAAAAAATAACGTAGACGCTACTTCAAATAATCAGCGTGAGGCAATGTTAACCCAGGTTCTTGACGAAAGTCAAGATAGTTATTACGAGCAATACACTATTTATCCTTTATATGAAAAAAAATCATGTGAAAGGGATACCGCCTTATATCAAATGTTAAAAGTTCAAGATTCGCCCTTGGACAATCGTGAGAAAACTTTAGATCTATTGTGTTTTCCAGATTTATTTCCTTTTGGTGTTAATGGACAACACGAAACTAGACAGGTTAAACTTCACACCCATGAATTTATTAAATGTTGTTTGACATCCAAACATTCACAATTTAGATTAAGTCCACAATACTTATTTTTCTTGTTGAATGATGCGAATAATCGTCAATTAAGTCGTGGTATTTATCACAAATTGTATACAACTGATTCACGAGAACGTTATACGGCTAAAGAATATTTACAAGCATTGGAGAAAGGTGATTTGGAATCTGACTTGAGTTCGATATTTTCCACTCTAAGAAATACGGAACAATACTGACGTAGACCAAGAAATGATTTAAATTGTATGACGCAACATTACGGACCTGCGACATGGTTCGTAACAGTTAGTCCTGGTGAATGGATGTGGACTGATTTGGGTAAATATATTCGTGAAGTAAATGGATGGCCTAACGATTCGACGCCCATTAGTGTACTCGTTGCAAAAGATCCCGTGTCGACGTCGAGGTTTCTTGATAATAAATTCAAAGAGATGCTTGATTTTATTTGTTCCAAAGATCACCCGATCGGAGAAGTAACACATTACTTCTGGCGACGAGAATACCAAGGTAGAGGTATACAACATTTTCATTTATTAATTTGGATTAAACACGCGCCAATTATCGGTAAATCTTCTGTTGAAGAGGTTTCTGAATTTATTTTGCGACATATAAGTTGTAAAATGCGATTCAAAAATTTCACCATTGTTACACAAGCGAGTCGATACGTATCAACAACACAAACATAACGATTATTGTCTTCGTTCTAAAAAAGTAGGACGTAAAACGACTCGCGTCTGTCGTTTCGGATTTCGTCGTCCAGTTACAGACACGTTGATTTTGAGAGATGTCATAAGTTCGATAGCAGGTAGGAAACGATTAAAACATAGAAGTAGGCTTTATGACCTTCCTCGAACGGATGCTGAAAAATTTATAAATGATTATAATCCTATCCTTCTTACTGCATGGGAAGGAAATATGGATATACAATTTATCGGTGAAAAATCATCGCTGCTTACTTGGTATATTACTAACGTAAATGTAAATAAGCCAGGAAAAAGTGAAATATCTGATGTTATCTTTGATAGTATAAATAACAAAAACAAATCATTGGCGAGCCGTCTTTGGAAGATTGGTTTTCGAGCCATGAGTAATAGGGAATGTGGAGCTCTTGAAGCTGCTGATACATTGCTAGGTATTCCTTTATATGGGACTGATCGAAATACGTCTATTAGATGGTTAGATGTTAATCAGAACCGGCATAGAAAAGTTAAAACTTGTAAGGAAATTGAAGCTCTCGATGGAGATTCCACAGACATATTTTGTCCATCTATAATAGATGATCATTATCCACGGAGACCGAAAGAACTTGAATCCTTGTGCTTGTATGAATTTGCACAGCAATATGATATTACGAAAATTAAACCACGAAGTAAACATATTGAATACTACAAGATGAATAATGGTTATTATCTGAAACGGCGACAGCGTGACTATCTTATTAATCACTATAAATATGATGTCAATACGCAGCCGGAAAATTATTTCTTTTCATTACTGCTTATGTTCAAACCATGGCGGAAACTGGAAGATCTTAAAAATAGATGTGATACCTATGCAGAAGCGTTTCACGAGGGAAAGTTAGATCTTGAGAAAGCATTCGAGTATCGTGAAAAATTAGAGGAATTCCAAAAAGCATTAGAAACTGCAAAGCAATTAGTTCAAGAACGTTTAGATGATTTGGAAAAACCGCACGAGTCTCAAGATGATCCTGATAATCCAATAGGTGTTCAAAATATTGAGGCTGGTGAAGCGATGCAAGATTTTAAGGATCTTGGTGAAAAATTAGATCGGGTAATCAATGTATCTGAAATGATTTCAAATCTGAACGCAGATCAAAGAAGGATATTTGACGATGTGATCGACACCGTAACATCGCCGGATAATAAACAATTACTAAAATACGTTAGCGGAGAAGGAGGTACTGGTAAAAGTTTCGTAATTAAAACAATTAAATGCTGGATAAAACAAAATCTCAACAAGGATACCGTTATAGCAGCACCTACTGGTATAGCAGCGTTCAATGTCGATGGTCAGACAGTTCACGGAGTGTGGCGGTTACCCGTTCAACATGGTGATACTCCCAAGTATACACAATTATCTGATCACGTTTTGAAAGTTTTACGGGCAAATCTCAAAGATGTTATTCTAATTATAATTGATGTCAATGATATCTAATTTAACTTTAGCGTATATACATTTACGATTATCTCAAATATTCAATACCACTGAAGATGGTTAGTTTGGTCAAAAACATATTCTTTTATTTGGAGATCTGCTTCAATTACCTCCTGTACGTGAAGATTTTGTTTTTGTTCGATTATCAAAGAAAAAAATTGATAAATATATGGGCTGTATGGCGGTTCCAAATTTGTGGAAAGATTTTAAATATGACGAATTAACGATTAATATGCGCCAGCAAGGAGATGAATCTTATCGCGAATTACTCTCGAGAGTTCGTATTGGTTTATTGACAAAATCTGATTTTGAGATTCTCGAAAAAAGAAAAATATTTTTTAAAGGCGAGTCTTTCGAAACAAGATTATACGAATTATGTAATTTTATTGATAATTTGCCATCTGATACCGTTTGTTTACTGCCTACTTGTCATATGTGCGATGTTCTTAACACTGCAATGTTAAGTCGTATTGCTTCGAAAGAAATATTATTAATTGCTGAAGATACATTTGAATGTGATAAATATACAAGAAAGAAAGTAGTAAAGAAATTAACGAATAACGATGAGGATAATACTAGAACAGCTGGACTTTCAAAACAAATTACAATTAAAATGAGCTAAAGTCATGATAAGACGCAATATTGATGTCACTTTGGGCCTTGTAAATGGTACAATTGCTACAGTTATTTCTGTTGTGCAGGATACTGATCATGTAGAAAAGATAAAACTTCTTTTACCGTCTGGTTTGGAGTATTTTATTGAAAGAGTAAGTGTCAAGTTTCAAGTAATGGATAAAGCGTATGTTATTAGAAAACAATTTCCATTATCTTTGAGTTATGGCATCACCATTCATAAAAGCCAAGGATTAAGCTTGGAAAACGCTGTTATAGATATAGGTAATTCTGTATTTAGTCATGGTCAAGCATATGTTGCGTTATCCCGAGTAAAATCTCTGAAGGGATTGTATTTAATTAATTTTGATCTGTAACAGCTAGTGATAGAGCTATTACCGAATGTAATCGGCTAAGACAATTTATATCACAACCACCAATTACTATTTCAAAACAACGTTTTCGAAAAGTAAAAGATGTTCCGTGGACATTGTCGAAAAGAATTGCTTCCGTTCAAGAGTCACATCAAGAAGCTCGACAAAGTACTGCTTGGGAGATACGTGCTTTTAAAAATACAGATAAAGATTTGCACTGTGCAAATGCAGTATTACAATGCTTATTGCATTTAAGTATTGTTAGAAAAAAATTGCTTAATATTGATAAACAATGATGATTTAAGTAAATTGGCACAGCGATATGAAAGTAATATGCAAAATTTGAACACTGATGCGATACGGAAAAGTTTAGAAGAATACTTTTCGATTAAACGAGATGCTGTCGAATTTCTCACTGCTATTTGTACAAAATATGATTATGTCAGAAATCTGGTAGAGCATCAAGTTACTTGTACTAGTCGGTGCAAATCATGTGGTAATACAAAAGTAATTATTACTGATAACAACATAGTTGTCCCAATTTCTATTAAAAATTTGAAGAAAAAATGTGATCTCAATGATTTATTAAAGACATTTTCACATTGGTGTCAATCACATGACAAATCATGCGAACATTGTGCGGGAAATATAATGTTTAAAAATGAATTAACGTTGACAAAAGAAATAGTTATTATTCATTTAGTTTTGTTTTCATTGCAAGATAATAAAGTAATAAAAATACCACAGAAATTTAATTTAAATGGCGTATCAACAGCTAAAGTATCAATAGTTAAACAGCAGTATAAAGTAATGAATGCTATTGTTGATTAATGTGAATTAAGTTAAGAGCGAGTCTAAAAGAGGGCGCTACGCATGGTAACGATAGCGCGCGAGTTCCCGCTTCTCGGCAAGTAGTAGGTAAGATGGCGGATTGAAATCCAGACGTGCACGCATCGCTCCACAATAAATTTTGTACGAAACCCAAAGTTGAATTCATTGTCTCGACGGAGACTCGACCCAACACTGGAGACGTATCCACACGTAACATTGGTCCTTCGAGCCGGATACCCCGGATACCCCGGATACCCCGGATACCCCGGATACCCCGGATACCTCGGATCCCGCGGATCACGCGGAAGTCGCGGATCTAACGGATTCACTCGAGAAGCATCGAGAAAGGCAATTCACAACGGAATTGCGAGAGGAATAGCACGGCGCGCGCGAGCAGGCAATAATCAGTTTCGGATATTTCGAGCAAGGAATATCTATTGTAGCATAATCATCATATCGTTTAAGGCATATAAGGGAAGGTATTCGCTTTACAATAAGGAGCACGTAAGTAATACTTCGAGCACATTCCTAAAGAATCGCACAAGGAATTATGGCGGAGGACGGCGCGTCTTGGAACAAACGCAGAGCGACCATCAAGGGTCAATTAACGCGTATTTACAATTTTGTCACGTCATTACCATTAGACTTACCAGATATTTCAGAATGTTCGGCGAGAGTTCAAAAGGTTCAGGAATTATGGAACGAATTTGATGTGGTGCAAAGCAAAATCGAGGATATTGACGCGAGTGAGGCACAGTTACTGGAACGAAGCAATTTTGAGGCAGGTTATTATCGCACATTGGCCGAGATCACAAAACGAACAAAACCCCAGCAGGGCAGGTTAGTAATGGAAAATCAACGTCAACCAGAGGCAATTAGAATGGAAGGTATGTCACATCAAGAAAAGGTTAAGTTACCTACACTTGATTTGCCAAAATTCGACGGTACGTATTCGCAATGGTTATTATTTCGGGATACATTTCAAGCCTTAATCGAGAATAACGCGGCACTAGAGAACATACAGAAGTTTTATTATCTAAAGTCATGCTTATTGGGAAACGCCGCTCAATTATTACAGTCATTAGAAATGTCGGCTGATAATTATGTAATCGCGTGGGATCTATTGAAATCGCGTTTCGAAAACAAACGATTATTGATACACCATCACATTCAAGGTTTATTCGAAGTGAGTTCTTTAACTAAAGAATCAGCCACGCAATTGAGAAAATTGATAGATGATACGCAGAAACATCTCAGGGCATTGAAGACGTTAGGCGAGCCGGTAGACAACTGGGATAGCCTCGTCATTCACATGATCGCATCTCGACTAGACAACGCTACCCGACGAAAATGGGAAGCTAGTTTACAAGACAACAACGTCCCGAAACTGAAGGAGCTCATTCAATTCTTATCCAAGCAGTGCGCAATTTTGGAAACGTTACAATCCGAGAAGCCAGCTCCCAAACCTCTAGCATCAGGCATCACGAATAAAAGAAGCGATAGCATAGCGTCTCATGTTAGTCAAAGCGATTCAAAGGGTTGCATTGTTTGTTAGGGTCAACACGCGCTTTATAGTTGTAATACGTTCAAGAGTTTATCTACAAGCGATAGGCGAAAGGAGGTTAAGCGGCATCAATTATGTTTCAACTGCTTACGCACAGATCACATGGCGAATCGATGTATGGCGGGCGGCTGCAAGCAATGCGGCAAAAAACATAATACATTATTGCACGATGAAGAATTCAGATCTAAGACTGTAACGGCAAACGAGAAGGAAAATTTAGAAGCTTCTACAAAGGGAGTTAGTTCAAATGCAGCATTAACGGATTCAAATCGGACAGATACGTCAGCGACATATTCAGTAGTTTTGGCTCAATTAAAACCTAATCAACGAGTATTGTTTGCAACCGCTCTGGTCACGATGTATGACAAATCAGGCAAGCCACATAAATGTAGGGCCTTTTTAGATGCAGGATCGCAAACGAACATTATTACCGCCAGTTTATGTCAACGCCTTCAAATAAACGCGCAAAGGAGCACATTTTTATCAGGGATAGGGTGTGGTCGAGTCAACACCTTAGGGTCCACGCGCGCAGTTATACATTCAACGGTTAACGAGTATAAGATCGAATTGCCCTTCGTGATAATGGATCGCATAACGGAGCCTATGCCCTCGATAAATTTAGATAAGGCATTATTAAAAATACCCGAGAATGTCAATGTAGCGGACGCATCTTTTGGAACACCAGGAGACGTCGACATTCTATTAGGTGGTGGCATCTTCTGGGATTTACTCTGCATAGGACAGATCAAGCTGGGACGGAACCTACCTGTATTACAAAAGACAAAATTGGGATGGATCGTCGGAGGTAACGTGCCCACAGCTCACAGACAAGAAGAGACGAAGGGAACGGTCCTTAGTACGATCGCCGAGGAAACTGAGTTAAGCCAATGTTACGTCCTGGGAACTCCACGATTTCCCTTTTTCGCGGGGGTTAAGATAGGCCTTAAGATTATGATAGGTAAACTAAGCGCGGACGGTTATCGATCGGGGAGTGAGCCTTGATCCCCTCGCATTCCATCTTTTATGACCAAAATGCCTATTTGGTTGGGCAACTAAAAGCAACCTTCCAGATGACAAACTACCGACAGACAAGACATACGTGATCGGTTTTATCAATTTTGTCTAGCCCATAGCATATAAACCCGGCGACACGACGCGCCGAGGAGAGCCTTAATCTCATGCAGAATTTGGTTAGGATCCTTATCGCATCACGCGACTAGCCCAAAGTTGGCCGCGGAATGTCCCGACAAACAGAGACAAGATCCAAAACGTGCTTTTAGAAATCCGTAAGAGCACGTGGCGGAATTTCTGTTTGCGATAAAGCTGCAATAAAGATTGGATAAAATACCTTTGTCTGTTGATACTGAAAACAGGGACCGCGAGATAAGGGACCCTAATAAAAGAGAATCGGCGGTAATCGATAACAAATGAGTCACTGGAAGAAGCGATGTTGTTACACCCCCAACTAGACAGTGGGGGCCTTACGAGGGGACCCACCAGTGGAAAACCGGAAAAATCGATAACCGTCTCTAACTTCTAGGATAGGCGAAAACTTAAGATCTGGCTCTTGGGTGAGAAACGTCTCGGCCAATAAGAAATCCTCTAGATAAAAATTAGAAGAATCCCACCAACCAAAAGTCCCAAAAATGAAAACCAGACACACCCCACATGAAATCCACCCCTTCCATTCCTTACATTTTCCTATATAAACCCCGACATTGCGGCACTCTCTCTCTAAAAGCTTCTGAGTCTTTTCAAGCCTCCCAAGCTTAGTCTCGTGTTTTCCTCAGCCGTTACAATCGTGATATCTTCCGCTTTTAAGTCACGATTCAACACTTGTCATTAGAGTCAGTGCAACACATCTGACCGCATACAACTGATTCCGTCTATTCCCTCTACCAAGGGTCATTTCGACGCGCAGTCATCAACGGTGTCATCAAACTCATCAAGTAGTAAGTCGTATATTCACTTCTTTACTTATCCTCACTTTAGTGTCCAGAAGTTCTCTCGGTTAAACCTCAATCCATAAACCTTAAACATTAATCCTTCTAACCCTCCAATCTCTTTCTCTATATTATTCCTGAGTTAGCTGATTAATCGGCGGGCTCGGAGTAATCTATGGTATTCCTGAGTTAGCTGATTTATCGGCGGGCTCGGAGTAATCTTTTCTATATTATTCCTGAGTTAGCTGATTAATCGGCGGGCTCGGAGTAATCTTTTCTATATTATTCCTGAGTTAGCTGATTAATCGGCGGGCTCGGAGTAATCTTTCCTATATTATTCCTGAGTTAGCTGATTAATCGGCGGGCTCGGAGTAATCTGGTATTCCTGAGTTAGCTGATTTATCGGCGGGCTCGGAGTAGTCTCCTTTCTATTCACTGCTGGGAACCTCAACAGATCCTCTGTCTTCAATTTCAACCCTTCCAAACCGAGTCGACTTCCCCGCGGTTAATGGTTTTAAAACAATTAACAAGGAATTAACTTATAGTGGATTCCCGCGGTCCCCCCTTTAAGAAATCTCGAAGGGCCGTAAAACACGAACATGATCGTCGGAAGCAACAAGCGCGAAGGAAATTAGAAAAGGCACGAATTAGCGCAAGTCCTTCGTGTCTCGCCATTCCACCGGCTCTACCGGGGTTTTCGGAGGAACCCTGTTCCTCGCAGGAGCGTCGCCCTGTCGTTCCACCTCGGCCTATCATTTTACCATCTCGTCCCTTCCCCCACCTCTTCTCGCCCTGTTTGTCGCGTGGCCCCATTTCACGTTGTCCGGGTCAACCGCGACCCCGCCACCCTGCTTGAACCTCCCGGTTCCCCCTCCTCTTCCCGAAGTCCGTCCCCGACCTCCTCGACCGCTTCGACTCTCGATCTCGAGGACCTCGATCCCGAGGTGGTTACTCTGGATTAGAATCACACCGTAAAATTATTTAACATACATATACCTTACCCTTACCCATAGTTTATAATTATTTGTCAAACTCTTATCTCACCGTTTTTACCCCGATCATCTCTTTATATTTTAATTTAGATACACTTACACACCACACACATATTTTAATTAATTTCATGTAACCCCATTCTTAAACTAATTGTAGTAATAGCGGGCAGGATGTTTATTTTCAAATAGGTTCCCCTTTCAAATCCTGCCCGATCACCCCCGCATTTATGTAACACCCGCGAGAATAATACTCACTCATGACACACACGCATCCGACATTCACACTTATAAATGTATTCAATTTTATTTGCTTTAATTCTCACTTATTGTTTACCTAGTTATATTATCGTAATAAATATTTGTGTTATGTTAAACATTGACTCCAATCTGCATTCATTATAATTTAAGACCTCACCCACCACTATTCCCTCTCTCGAAACCGCACGAGGTCCGATCCTAAGTTAAAGGGATTAAATTCCCTGACTTAAAAGAGGACCGACGATCGCACCGCTCACGGAAGGCGTCCTACCGTCTCCACGGACGTTGACCCTTCCGGAGCCATTGAAAAGTGCGTTCGGGCTCGCGCCACGCGTCTCATAGCGTGTACCTGCGAGCGATATTCTTAAGCTTCTGGTTGCGTCCTTCCTTACCCCGACCCCTCTGGTTAGCCTTTCCTTCGCTTTCCAGTTTTTCTTATCCTAATCCTGGGGTTGGACGTAACACCAACAACTAGAACGTTTTTGGAAGTTGGAGGAATGTCTGCCCCAAACCAAATTCTCGAAAGAAGAAGAGCAATGCGAAAGGGAGATTTAGAGACACATATCGAAGAGACGCTACTGGAAGATTCGTGGTCAAGCTCTCATTTAGAGAAGACCCTAGCGTTCTGGGAGATTCAAGAAAGACAGCCTTGAGGAGACTGCATTCATTGCATAGACGGCTGGATTCCAATCCAGATTTGAAGGAACAATATGTTGCATGCATGGAAGAATACATATCCTTAGGACATATGACCAAGGTAGATGAGGAAATTAACCGCATAAGCCCTTACTACTATTATTTGCCACATCATGCCGTGGTAAGGGAGGAGAGTTCTACAACAAAACTAAGAGTGGTTTACAATGCCTCCAGCAAGACATCATCAGGCAAATCCTTGAAAGACATTCTGAAAACGGGGCCAGTACTACAACGAGACGTATTCGTTATTCTCATTCGATTTAGAAGGCATCTCTATGTAATAACAGGGGACATAGAGAAAATGTATAGGCAGGTTTACGTTTATGAGGAACATCGAGGTTTGCAAAGGATTTTCTGGATGAAGGATTCGACAGCAGCGATAGAAGAATTCGTGTTGAACATACTTATATTTGGTATGGCGCTAGCAGTATACTTGGCCATACGTTGTTTAGAGCAGCTAGGATATGACTGTCAACAGGACTTACCGGAAATCAGCAGAATAATACTCGAAGATTTCTACATAGACGACATGATTACCGGAGCAGACGACAAGGACAAGCTTAAGTATATTCAGTCGAAGGTCAGCGAAGTACTTAGTACCGGAGATTTCAAGATGCGAAAATGGAGATCCAACGTCAGCGAGATAACAAGCAGCGAGACTTCAGATGAGCAATCATTGGGAGAGAGAGTCAAGACATTAGGACTCTATTGGCACCCAGCAACCGACACGTTATCGTACAAGGTAGAGTTGCCGGACATCCGTCGTGTAACAAAGAGGAGAATCTTGTCATTTATCGCGCACATTTATGACCCGCTGGGACTCATCGGTCCTGTGTGTGTACAAGCGAAGATTATTCTTCAAAGATTATGGCAGCTGAAGATTAATTGGGACGAATCGCTGCCAGGCGATTTGCATTCAACATGGTTGCGCTATTACGGTTCGTTATCGTCACTGCAAGAAATCAGCATCCCGAGATCAATAGTGGACGCTAATTACACGAAACTCGAGATCCATGGGTTTTGTGATGCCTCAGAAGCGGCTTACGGAGCATGTCTGTATTTAGTATCGGACAATCAAGGAGTACGGACAAGTTATCTCATCTGTGCCAAGTCCAGAGTGGCGCCGTTAAAGGAAATCACTGTGCCGAAGTTGGAGCTAAACGGAGCCGTATTGTTAGTTAAGCTAATGGACAAAACTGAAAGAGCATTGAAGTTATCAATACAGGAGAAGCATTATTGGTGCGACGCAACTATCGTTTTAGCCTGGATCAAGGGCGAACCGTCTAGATGGAACACCTTCGTTGCAAACAGAGTCTCAGAGATTCAAAGCTTATCACAAGGTGACCAGTGGAGACATGTCAAATCACAAGAAAATCCCGCTGATATGTTATCAAGAGGAGTCCCGCCAGAAGTTTTGAAGAACCGCTCACTTTGGTGGAAGGGACCTCTTTGGCTTGTCGAAGGAGAGGCTTCGTACCCAGCACCACCAGAACTGCCAAGGAAAGTACCAGAAGAAAAATCGCGAATCACCGTATGTACGATAGTGGAACAGGAATTCCAGCTATTGACTCGATATTCGTCATTCAAAAGGTTGAAATGCGTAGTCGCTTATTGTTTGCGATTTTCGTATAATTGCAAGGAGTTAACAAAACGTAGGGAAGAATTTTTGTCAGTAAGCGAAATTGAAGGCGCGACGCGTGTGATCATAAGGATGCATCAAAATCAACATTTTGCGCAAGAGATCGCAGATCTTAAGCAGGGACACCCTATCACTGGTAAAAGCAGGTTGTTATGTCTTAATCCGTTCTTAGACGCAGACGGAATCGTGCGAGTGGGGGGTCGGTTGAGAAACTCTCAATTACCTTATGCCCAGAAATTTCCAATCGTACTTGCATCCCATAATCATTTAACAGAATTGATAGTACGTGAAGCCCACTTGAAGAATTTACATGCAGGAACAGAAGCGTTATTAAGCATACTTAGGGAACAGTATTGGATAATATCAGGAAGATCCACTATTCGAAAGGTATTGCGCGGATGCCTAACGTGCTACCGATTTAATTGCAAGAGCTTCATAGAGATTATGGGGGATCTACCTAAGTCGCGTGTGACACCCACTCGAGCGTTTCTAAGCGTCGGCGTAGACTATGCCGGCCCTTTCAAGATTAAGATTTCGCGTAACAAAAGCGCCAAGGCTTATCTTTGCCTATTCGTTTGCCTCGCCACGCATGCACTTCACTTAGAGTTAGTTAGCGATTTAAGTACAGTAGCCTTTTTAAATTCTTTGAGACGTTTTATAGCTAGACGGGGGAAATGCACAAATATTTACTCTGATCAAGGAACCAATTTTGTGGGAGCTAATAACGAGTTACAAGCCCTCGCACGGTTATTACAGGATGCGGAACATCAACGACAAGTAAACGAGTTCTTAACCGAACAAAGTATTCGATGGCACTTTCTGCCTCCATACTCGCCTCATATGGGAGGTATCTGGGAGGCCGGAGTGAAGTCGGCGAAGACGCGCTTAAAAAAGATATTGGGTGACACCCCTTTAACTTTCGAGGAACTTTACACGTTAATCACGGAGATCGAAGCTTGCCTTAATTCAAGGCCTTTGACATCCATATCAAATGATCCTTCCGATTTAACGGCGTTAACCCCAGGTCACTTTTTGATCGGGACGCCCTTGACCGCGATTCCTCAACCAGATTTGTCAGACGTTCCAACTAATCGGCTTACTCGTTATCAGCTTCTAATTCAACTCCAGCAGCATTTTTGGTTTAGATGGAGCTCCGAATATTTAACTCAGCTTCAAGCTCGGCGTAAATGGAAAGGGGAGGCTACCAAAGATGCTAGGATTAAAATCGATATGCTCGTAGTACTTAAGGACGACCATTTACCGCCTCTCAAATGGAGGCTTGGACGAATTGTCGAGGTCCACCCTGATAAAAACGGTCATGTTCGCGTAGTAAGCGTGAAAACTGCGGACGGTATTGTAAAGCGAACGTTACCCAAAATTTGTATTCTACCAGTTTCTTAGTCTTTGTTATAGGATATAAGTTTACATATATAAGTTCACGATAATTGCGATTTTCTATTCGAATTCCATTTGTAACGTCTTTCAGCGATGTCGTGCATAGCTCTTAAGTTATCACGCGCATATCTATTTCTTTGTTGAAAATTAAACTTTTCAAGGCGGGCGGAATGTTGATTAATGTGAATTAAGTTAAGAGCGAGTCTAAAAGAGGGCGCTACGCACGGTAACGATAGCGCGCGAGTTCCCGCTTCTCGGCAAGTAGTAGGTAAGATGGCGGATTGAAATCCAGACGTGCACGCATCGCTCCACAATAAATTTTGTACGAAACCCAAAGTTGAATTCATTGTCTCGACGGAGACTCGACCCAACACTGGAGACGTATCCACACGTAACACTATATTTCATGATGGTTCGTGTATTGAGAATGGCGATTACACAACCCAGCGAGAAATGACCCATCGAATCGACGTCGAATTGACGTCGAAATCATCGATATTACATCATATCGAAATAATGCTCGAAATTTGAAGCTTATTTCAATGTTTGTGCTTTATGACATTTTTTAAAAGAAGAGATTATTTGTGACATACATTTATCACGCCAGACTGTAAACAGGCAAATTATGTATTTTCTGTTAAGACATCGATATTTCATCATTTCGATATCGATTCAAAGCTATTTTGATTTGCCTGTCAAATATATAACATTGCCATTATACAGATTGCAATATGAATAAAAAATTATATTGTATTGGCAGACATGGATAATGTAAATGTTTTATGATTTGTGCATTATAATAATTGCGTTACAATATTAATTTTTTAGGCTTCCATTTCCATTAAATAATTACTTTTTATATAACTGTAAAAGTCACAACAAAATTCCTGTTTGTAATCTGACAATTATGAAAATTAAAATATTATATAATAGGTACATTTTCAGTATTACATCCGCTCATTTATTAAACAAGAAGTTAATTTAAATTAAGCAACTAATTAAATTATTAATATTAAATATTAATACAATAAGATATTTGTATTTACATTTATCAAAATAAAAAATAAGTTCAATTATGAAAATAAATATTAATAATTGGACTTATTAAAAATTAAATAATATGTTCAGATATTGCGCTCGAATTCTTTTCGAGTCGCCACTCTCAAAGAGCCCCCACCTCCTTCCTCACTCGTTAGGTGTCATGGCCGCACTTGCTTGCGTTTCTTCGAACGTGTCGAGTCCGTGACCTCTTTCTTGATCGTTGCGGCACGTGTTCTGGAGACCAACCGAGCGAGAGTCGGATCACCAGGAAGAACTCACCGCCAGGAAAGGGAGAGCTGCGGCAGCTAGCGTCCGAGAGAGAGGATCGAGGCGAGGAGTCCGGTCCAGCAAGCGGGGCCCTTAAGAGATTCTCATTGGGAAGCCATATTTGAAGACAGACATTAGTCAGAAAAGTACAAAGGCCTCTGCTAGAGTTTATATTCGTCTTGAGATCTGAGAATTATTTTCATTCTTGTGGCTCTGGCTTGAAATTTTAGCCCAAGAACCGATCTTATAGACATTAATGCAGGAGGCCCCCCCTCTCTTTTCATTTTTCTTTCTTACTTTTTTTTTATAATCGGTATTACGTTTCAGTAAACATTTGGACTCACATTTTCAATCAGTAATCCAGACATCTTAATTCCGTCCTGTAAGATCTGGTTTTTTATTTCAGTTCATTTATTTTTTATTCTATCTTCAGGACAGATTACTGATTTGGTTTGCTTTCATTTCAAATAATGTAACAACTTTTTAGTTACTCTCAATATTTCTTTCACGTCAATATATTTTCTTTTTTTTTTTTTGTAAAAATAACTACACATAATACAGACAAAATTGACTTCAAAGGAACTTTCTTTCTGTCGCTCACTTATCTAAGAATTCTAGACAAACCTGCCGTGTTTGCCATTATTTTTTAAACATAATTAAATTAAATAAAAAAATTAAATAATTAAAAATAAATATTAAAGACAGAAGGTAAAAAAGTTTATATATATGTATATAGGCACCTATATACAGGCATTATACTAATTATAATTGTATTCAGCAGAAAGCTGCTTTGCAACTGCAGTTATAAAATTCGTGAATTTGATTGATGTTCTAATCTTGATGATCTAATATTAATTTGTTTACAATCTATGTCTTTTTTTACATTTTGCATACAAGACTATTTATATTTTGCCGTACATATGATCAATATTAGGAACAAGTTATGGCGCAATTTACTTGGGATATAAAATAACCATTTACTTTTACTTTTAATCATTTATTTTTAATTTAAACGAATTGTAAAAAGAAATGCATTAATGACAAACTTCAGGTTTCCTAAATCTTAATTATACTGAATCAATCTATGTTAATTGCACTAAGGGCCGGTTGTTCCAACCTATTGGTAAGCTAACTAATAGTTAAATCATATGTCTATCTTTGTCTAATGTAAAGGATAAACAAAGACATACATATGATTTAACTATTAGGTAGTTTACCAACAGGTTGGAACAACCGGCCCTAAGTCAATCTGTCAAATCTGTGTTTTTTTTGTGATAATAAATATACAATATGTGCAATATATATTCTCTATCTAGACTTAAATAATATATATTTGCGATTATAAATACATATATGTACAACTTTATCTAGACTCAAATAATATATGTTTTTGATGATAAATACATATATATACTATATATGCAACTCTATCTAGACTTAAGTAATATATGTTTGTAATAATAAATGTGCATATATGTGCAATTCTATCTAGATAAATAAATTAATTGTAAAAATTATTTCCATTGTAAGTTTTGTGATCCTCTTCTAATAAAGATATTGGGGAGAAATAAATAGATAATTTTCGATATATTTTCGATATACTATTGAACACATAAGTAGTGTGAATATATTCATTTATTTTAATTTTTAATGTATAATAATACAAGAAAAAGATCATGTTTTATGGCTTTTGATAATAGCTGCAGTAAGGAAATAGTAATCAATATCGAGTCGAAATCGATTTATTCTGAATTGAAAAGTCATCGAAAATGGTACCACATTTCCATCGAGATCGATGAATATTTCAATTACTTTTTGATATACGTTTTCGATGTCAATTCGACTTCGATTCGATGGTTCATTTCTCGCTGGGAAGTATGTGTAGAGAAGGGGCATCTTGGACTAAAATTGATGATGGAAAAAAAATGATTAACGAACGAGAACGATGGCCTACAGGTGCTAGAAATATTTATATATTATTTTTACAAAAAGTTGATAATAAAAATTAAGCAACTATTATTAAATACAAATACACATTTTACATAAAAACAATGTCCAGCAATGTATTTTCATGATTAGCAGTGATATTCTAAATTTAGCATTAATCACGTTAGATTACGATTATGTCTTATATTGCAAAATTAGAAATAATAGTCTGTAATACCTTTAGCTTTACAATCTGTACATACTCCTTGTAAGATATGCTCTTTATAAGATGCGTAACACTACAAAATATGTATTATGTATGAGTATGTGTGTGTTTTTGTGTGTGCACTCACACATACAATTATATATGAATTTTATTAAAATACATACATATATATATATATATATATATATATATATATATATAAAGAAAAGTAAGTAAAGTACGTTTATTGACTCCCCGCAGGGTTGCAAGGCATTTTGTAGAGACGTTCCCAACCCTCTATTACAATACTACCCTTCTCCTCTCACTTAACCCTTTGGATCAACGGCTTAACGTCTTTTTCCGAAAGACGGAGCCCAGTTTGCTCCGCACAAGAGCCTATCTTGCACGGAGGGCGCAGCTTTCGGAAAAAACTTTTCATGTTTACATGGCTCTAGTGGACTCGAACCTGGTTCCTCAGATTACGAGTCTGGCGCTCTGCCACTAGACCACACTGCCGCCTACATATATACATATATATATATTGAAATAAAAAATAATTTCGTACAAATACTTAACGCTGCTTTTTTACTCCAGTCACAACAAAATTACCTTTTTTAAAGAAAGGTAAAAAAAGGCGCCAAGTACACGCGCAGCATGTTAGCTCGAAGAAAGTGGTTATGGAGTAAAAAAGCAGCGTTAAGTATTTGTACGAAATTATTTTTTATTTCAATAAAATATTTGCATTTTTTATTGTTACTTCTTTAACAGTTTCTAATCTTTGCGATTAACATCTTTGCATTTAAATACTTTGTATTCCTGTGTTGGATTAAAAATTTTGTAATTGTATCTTCTCTTTCTGATTAACGCAATTTAAAGATTTATTTAAAGATCAATCAAGAAAACATTTATTTAAAAAGATACATATCACTTGGGTTGAGTTAGGTAACGGAATTTGGTTATATTATAATGGCTGTAAGGAAAAATGAAGCTATTATGACTTGTGTAAGAAGACATATAAATACAAAGATATTTTTTAAAAATAATACAACAGTTATTTTCCGAAGAATATATATTCATTTTATAATTAACGCAATTTATAGATATCATTTATTTTTGTGAAAATACAAACATACCACATCGGTTTTTTTTAGGTATAAAAATACCTCATCGGTTTTTTTTAGGTATACAGATACTTCGATTTTTTGAGATACAAACATACCACATCGGTTTTTTTTTAGGTACAAACATACCACATCAGTTTTTTTTAGATACAAAGATACCTCATCGGTTTTTTTGAGATAACCACTTTCTTCGAGCTAACCTGCTGCGCGCCGTATACTTAACGCCTTTTTTTTACCTTTTTTTTAAAAAGGTAATTTTGTTGTGATACGAATAAACTATAAATATAATCACTTTTACCTGTTTTCGCAAATTTCATCGAATGGAACATTTATCCAATAATATCTGTCAATTAATTTGAATTAAAATAATCATCTAATTGCCTTGTATGTATGCGTGCAGTGTTTTTTGTGGATTTTTTTTTGTTAAAGCGTGTAATACAAAATGTTCAATGTTGAAATGATACGATCGAGAGCTTTAAACGTCTTTCACTTGCAATGCTTTTTGAGATTTGAAGTTGCACATCTAATATACTTATCCGCAGATAGTACACAGATAGATATATATTATTTTCTCTTGAATTCACTCGTAAAACGTAGCAAAGAAATTCGAAATCTCAACTTGTTTTCGATTTATTTTGGCGAATTTGTTTTAGTGATCTGCGTTATATTATTTTCTCTAAGACGAATATCGGATATCTTCCTGTAACTGTTATATTATTTAACGCTATTTTTCACGTGAACTTCTTAAAGCGATTTCAGTCTAATCAATCGTAGAAAAATTTTTCCGATTACTTTTATTTTCTAATAAAGTATTTAAATGAATCATATTATTTTTCACTAAGAATGAACATAAAAGCTATCGGCATCATTTAAGCATATATTTAAAAAGATTTCCCTATATATGGAATAAGAATATATAAGAATTAGAATAAGAATATATAAGAATTGATCCCCATAAGTTATTTTAAGTAGTAAAAAATGCAACACGGTGTATATACGACAGGATTTCAGTGATTTGCGTTTGATACCTCACGTTGACGTGAGATTTTTCATTAACATATTTACCGCCAAGCATATATTTTATATATATGACTTTTCGTTCAGGCTAATTAAATTATTTTATATTTTAAAAAATAAAACATGTAATTTATGGTAGTAAATTTATAGTATTGAATATGAATATGAATTATATAATGAACATTTATATATTTGAATATGAATACGAACGTATTAATATGTCTCTGCGTTTCTTTTGCTTTATCTTATTTATTATTAATTATTGTCTTACACATAATATTTGTGCTTGATCAATACAGAATACGAAGCAAAGAGAGGATCGACTTTATGATTAACGAATGAAAAAATAAAGAGACATGTTAGAATCTGAATTGATCTGGTACTTTCGAATCGAGTCTGAAGTTTTCGGACGCTTTTTGAAGTTTTCGGACGTGTTGCGAACGACTTTAATAATCTATACCTATTAGTTCTTACATTTCGTTAAGTTGTATAATATGTTGTTGTGTGTTATACAGGATTACTATTATTAAAATCGGTAAATCATCAAATTTCTACTCAAATCAGTTTTCTTTATTCAGATGAATACGAGAATGTCGCGAAAATTCGAGTGGCGCTCGAGTGGAGCAATATCAAAACATATGTACAATATCAAAACATATATGAGTAGTAGAGAAAATTTCTGTAATTTATATCAGAGAGTATATTTGGCAGAGCAGGTCAACACACACACACACACACACACACACACACATTTATAATATAAATGCTAATATAATTTTTAACAGAAAAAAATGCATTACAGATTTGATTAGAAAAGCATCCAATATGTTAAAAACTTAAAAGTTGCGAGGCACGACTTTTCCATTAGATAATTACTTTATTTATTCTTGACATTATCTAGATTTTTATTTTTATTCATATTTCATAATCTACATTTATTTTTATTCACTCTATTTTTTGTAAGCTTTAAATCATTGAAGCGTTGATTTAATGATAGGTCCACTACATATTATATGCTACTAGTAAAACATTGCATCTAAAAATGCTCGAGCTGTTTGTAAGCCTTTGGAGGCTTGAAATTGATTTAGGCGTGCCTATATACAGACGCGGATATATACGACGTTGCTTGAGGGGAAGTGCAGCACATTCCTTATCTAGAGTAAAATTTATTGTGGGACACGAATTCCCTTACTGACATTATTGAAAATTTGTTTCTCTGTATTTTAGCCTCTATATATCTGACATAGTTTTGTATTTATACAGGCTCACGCTAATGACAATTAAACATTATTGTTTCTCCAAGAAGAATATATTTATCTCGACAACAATTAGCAATCAATACATAATAGCTTCACAACGTTTCAACCCAGGATTCGGGTCCTTATCAAGTGATCTAACAAAACGAAATATAGCATAGGGTCAAATAACATCGTCAATAGTTAAAATTTAAAAAGTGTAACAGAAATTGAATTCCTTTTAGTCAGTGCAAAATTCAAAGAGCGAAATAAATTTCAAAATACCTGATGAGGAAAAGAGAACCATTGTCAACACATTATTGTTTCTATTGAACACATTTCACAAATTATCGAAATATTACTTCTATTTGCTTTTGACGTCAAACTGCGTCTTATGATGCTATTGGTATCTCATGATTGTATTGACATTGACGATGATTTTTATTTTATACGTTTGTATAATGTTAATTCATCAGCACTCATTTATCTGATTGTGAATTTAATAATTTGGTTGTTGCGCCTTATCTTCTTTAATTCGCTACATTCTAGGCCCAATATAACTTTTCTGTGTATAATTTTATTGACGCATGTGCGATTTTAGAAATATATTTACCGAAACTTTCACTTTATTCTACACTTGGATTATGTTGCCCAAATATAAAAATGTAATTATTATATATTTTAAATTATTATTATTAAGATTTTTAAATAAAATAAAAGTTGATAAAACTTCACGAGTTTCAAAATTCTGTTCTATAGTTATACTTCGGACATTGCTTCTAAAATATATATTATTGACGAAGTTTTAACTTACGAAAATTCACATATGTATCCAATTCAAAAGAGAGCAGTACAAGTCAACATATTTTATATCTATCAATCTTATCGAGAAATGAAACGTAATATAAAAGTTTGTTATATTCACAATTTTTTCGCTTTATAGCCGAGGTTCGCGCTATACGATACCGTAAATAAATCATAAGGAATGGAATCTCTAATGCTATTTATACAGAAGTGTATATAGATACTTATTCAATGCAGATATCCTATTTCTTTTTCATCCCCGTCGTAAATTGGATATTGATCGGATTCTGACAAAATGTATATCTTCCTGTAGTAATTCACTAAGCTGTTTATCAATTTTTAAGATGTTCCTAACTAAAACCAAATATGAATTCTCGGTGTCAATAAATTTGGAAACATATACATACAATCATGACATTTTTTTAACGTGTACCTATCTTAAGTATAATCGAAAAAGCGATGGAGAGAAGTCGGCTGTGAATGACAGTTTCCGTATTTTGTCTTCCTATATAAGCGAGCAATGAAAAGTGGCAAAGAAAAATAACCGTCTATATTTTCATGCATTCGTTGGCATCTCATCCTGGTCGGTACACCAGTAAGAGTGCGGAAATTCGATTTCTGTCATAACGTGAGTATTTCATTCGACTACTGTCTCGATTTTTTTCTTTTTACTTCATTGAACTCGTTCGGGTCAGTCAATACATCTCTCTGAAAATCTTTGTCGAACGATGCACTTTCTCTCTGGTAGCCGTGGGATATGTCTCGAAAATAGAATGGGAACGATATTGAAGTCAAAGTTTATGACAGTACTATTTTCCTAGTAACAATTCAACTATCTTGTAACAAAAAAACATTATACAGCGAAAATTTCTTTTTCTTTCAGAATATATGTCCAAACGCCTGATACAAAGATCAAAACGTATTATATATTTCACCATTGAATATCGAAAACTTGTAAGTCAATACACGAACTGTAAATTAGTTGTGCCGCTCTGTATGTACGCAGGTATCTTGTAATATAATGAAATGTCAAATGCAACTTGGTCATCCTGGCCGTCTAACTTGGGAGAAATTCAGGTTTGCTTGCCTGCAGAGTGACGCACACACACCGGACTGACCGCATGGAAATGAGCGTGCGAGTATACAATAGCCTTATGACCGCGTTATAGTATAATTTTGAATTTGTGTTGCGCTGAAGATGACCACAAAAAATGGTCGAAACGTTCGCGAATCTTTTATGTACTGAC
The DNA here is from genome assembly GCA_035220575.1 of Temnothorax rugatulus. Lineage (NCBI taxonomy): Eukaryota > Metazoa > Arthropoda > Insecta > Hymenoptera > Formicidae > Temnothorax > Temnothorax rugatulus. Next base: position 25,961 of record JASTWL010000342.1, read on the forward strand.
GATTAAGAAATATATATAACTTGCGCCCTATTTACCGCGCTGGCTCTTATTGCCTCTTTTCCCTTCAATTCAATACACGTGTATATACATATTGGTTTCTCGATAACTCGCTAAACTGTTTATCGAAATTTAAGTACCATCTTGCCTAAATTTAGATAATTTCCAATGTAAAAAAATTTGGAAACATACATGAGCATAATATTTTTTTAATGTATCATTTTCTCGTTGATGTAGAGTCTAGCGTACATTCCGCACTTTTATTACTCAAGAGTAACTTTCAATATGGTAAAGATTTCGTGAATACCAATTGAGATTAGCTATCAGTAGGTGTTTGAGAGTCAAACCGAAGTATTTCGCGTTCTATTAATATCGATGTGCATAACACGGTCACGTTCGTCGTGAGCCGGGAATCACGCGCCTCGAGGAGTGTCGCGCGCGATCATTCGTAGATACACCGTGGCCAGCGACAGAAAACACGTGTTTGACGCGCGAGCGTTAGGAAAAACAACGCTGGAAAATAAAGGCACGCTCCTCGCGATTGGCTGAATACCTCCAGGTTAGCGCGGCTCGACTGCCGAATAGACTCCCGGAGCAGCCAGAATACATTGAACCGTCGACTCGTTCGTACGCGAGGCCGACGATCTTTCGATAAACCCTCGTTTCGCTCATCGCTCTTCCGAACATTGTGTGCGTGCGGTAGAATGTGTTGTAAAATATTGAATATTGTTTGCGTGCGGTAATTTTTTTGTGAGCAGACGCCCGTATCATTCTCGCGCTCGTCCTCGGCCGCGCGATCAGATCTCCGTCGGCCGCGAGCAAGATCTCCGACTGCAAGATTTCCGACTGCAAGATCTCCGATATCCGGGTCGCGGAACGGCCCTTGTTAGAGGGACGAAAATCATCCGCGCGTATGTGAGTTACTTCGGGCGTCACCTTGCTCCACTTTAGGCACGAAAATAAATGTTTTGTTCATTACGACACGAACTCTCAAGTTTCTTTCCCGTTCACGATCCTTCAGCGAGGCTCAAAGCTCGCGCAACCGACCGTCTTCGCGCTCATCTCTGAGTGTATTCTGGCAATTCAATCGGGACGATCTCGTCGAGATCGGCTCCCGAACAGCAGGTTTCCATCAAAGTTTCATATTTTCTGTCAAATAAACTGCCCGTGAATCGCATTTAATATTAAAAACTTAAAAAATTTAATAAAACAAAAATTATAATAATAAGAAACAAAATACAAAAACAAGAACTTAAAAATTAGGGGAGTGTGGGGGAATTGGGAACACTAAACTTCTAACGCTCAAAATAATAGAGAAAAGTTATAAACTAAATCAACTTTTATTGCTACATAAACTTTGGTTATCTATGTACTTAGTAGTCATAAAAAAATTCTTAAAAATTTACGTTTTAATAAAAATATAAACAAAAACAAAAAACATTGCCGTTCCTATTTACCCGATACGAAAAAAATAAAAAAAAATACCAAAAAAATTGTCGACTTACCGTGACAGCACGCGTGCGTCCTTTCACTCTCACTGTCGCGTACGCAATGAGCTGGCGCTGCATGCAGCCGTTGAATAGGTTCGGGACGGTGTAGTGCGGGGGGATGTATTACTTATCTAGCTGTTCCCAATTACCCGCCGTTCTCAATTCCCCCACCCTCCCCTAATTGGTAAGAAAGTTAGTTTAAAAAAATAGACTCCCGACTTTTGCGTAAGTAAGTTAAATAATAATAAAAAACAAAAAAACCAAATAAATAAACGGTAAAAAAGACAGGTTTAAAAAGTTCGAAATAATAATAAATAAAAACAGTTTTAAAAGTTGTAAAGTAATAAAAAATACAAAAGATAAAATTTTCTAAAAGTTTAATACATATATAATAAAAATACTGTATTTTTACGCTATAATTAATTGCACATTTAAAAAGAGCAGTCGGGAGACGTCAAAACGTCCTTTATCGTAATGTAAGTTTGTCAATAATTAATGAGAATTAATTAATAAAGATAAGAGAATTAATCAGTGTGTATCCGCACGATTTGACGAGAAGAAGCAGCCCAACGTTTAGGTTATGTGTATAGCGAAATATTATGAGAAGAGTGTTTTATAAACAATAATGGCTGTTGTGACGCGGATTGAATAACTCGCGTAACGCCAGAGGGCAGTTCGAAATAATAGCAGATAGACGATATCCGCGTATATCCGCGTGCGCAGCGCCGTCGATTACCGCTACCATTCATTCCTTTGTTAGCAGTCAGCGCGCGAGCTTGTTCTTTTGTAATAAGGACCCTAGTAGCAGATGATATTTTTTAAATGTATTTTTAAATATTTATTTTTCATTAATTATACATTGTACAATTAATTGTAAAAAAATATTTTTTAAACATTTATTAAATATTTATTTTACATTAATTATTTGTTTGAACTAATGATTTAGAGAAAATATTTATTTAATGTTTATTTAACGTTTATTTAATATTTACGTAACGTTAATTATTTCTTTGCAGTAATGATTTGAAGAAACATTTATGTAACATTTATTAAACATTAATTTATGTAGAATGTAGAAAAATTATTTTATATTTATATCACATTTGCTGTTATTGAATTTTGTTAACAATTATTTAGTATTTATTTTACATTTATTCTATATTTATTTTGTATCTTATTCTTTCATTATAGTAATTATAACTTATAAGTCACTTTCCCCGAGTCACTTTCTTTCTAATTTATTATATGTATAATATAGTATATGTCTTTTCATATATATAAAGATGTATGTATCCGTAATTCTGGTTTTTGTTGAACATAATTGTCATTTATTTATAATTTAAATGATATTAATAATTTCAGTGTCCTAAGCCGCTTCGAAGACCTATGAAAATCAAAATAAATCTATTATAAATTTGAATTTTCACGGATAATATATGTATATATATATTGTCCGCGTATGGTTAAACTCAGAACATTCGGGACGCTCGACAGCACACGGATGTGCCTTCGCTTTGGTGTGCGTTGGCAGCATGTGGAGGGGATGCGCTGCTAGCGCATGCCCAGGGGCCATATTCTGTTTGTCGTCAGTGCCGTTAACGGTATCGGCGCAGCTTCTACACGATACGAAAAATCTGCGCGACGACGCTTATCGAACCGACAGTTATCGGTAGGTAGGAACGGAATACAGGCCCAGCGCATCTCCTCCACATGCTGCCAACGCACACCACAAGCGAAGGTATATCCGGTGTCGCACATATGTGTCTGGTATATTTATAGTCAAGGTCTGTAAATGGACGCGGCGTCACGTCGCATGATCGCCATTTTTGTCTCAGTGAGTATGTATTGTTTTACTTAACTTAACCTAATTTTTAAACAGCCTAGACTTTTGTTTGAGTCGCATGGCGACCGTGCTGAGAGGTGTTTTTTCGTTGGCGGGCTTTTGCGAGTATTTTTCAGGCAATTTAAGGGGGTATTTAAGTGTTTGATAGAGAGTAAGAGGATCAAGGGAGATACAGGTTATTGAAATATTGATTTGGGGCTGGTTTGTTAAGTACTCAGTCCCCCGTCGGAGGAGGGATGACCGGTAGGATGACGACGGTAGAAGTAGGTTATGATAGAGACAAAGGAGAGAAAGAAGGCTTTGAAGAGAAAGATCTAGCTATTATGAGAAAGATAAAGGAGAATGCGTTAAAGAAAGGGAAAACGAATGAAAATAGTCATCCAAGGATAAATGAGGTCGTAACCAGGAAAGACAAAATGGATTTTGAGGATAAGAACGACAGAGATGATGAGGTAAATATGACGGAAGAAGAATCTGAGAATACGGATGAGGAAAAGAAGAAAAGTATGTAAAAAGCAGAAATGATAATATATTCATGAATTTTCAAGGTAAGTTAGTAAAATATAGTCAAGAGCATGAAAATAAAGTAGTAAGTGTCGTAAATATTGTTGCGCCCGTGCTGAGACACCGTTACTTGTGGGCTGAATTTGGCTCCGCTCCGCAGAAGCTTCAAGCCGAAGTCCCTTGACAACGGGACACACATAGATGTATTGATTTATCATCGCCTGTCAGATTTATTTGGAGATTCGAACCGTTCGGACCTGTTCTCCAAACCTTTTCTATATTTCCTGAATAAACCTGAGTTTCTCCTTTTTAAAAGAGTGCTTCTTTCTTTCGCGAGTGCGGGAGTGCGCGGCGCGAACGCGAGTGACTGAATAATAGCGGAGCGCAGCGCAACAATATGATTCCACGATTTGATAGCGATTTTAAAGGTATGAAATTATAGGTTGCAATTTAACTAGTCAGAATATTTGCAATAAAAAAAGGATGAATAAGATTAAGATACAAATGTCTTTACATAAAATTAGATGCTATCCTAATAATTTTGAAATGGATCAGTTTAATCTAGCTAGATTTAAGTTCAAGAGTATTGTAGATGCTAATATTTGTTTGGAAAAACTAACTAAGGAATGTATAGATTATATCCAGGTATATATAGATAACAGATCGCTTACGAGTAAAGGGGTGGTATCGGACTGGCCTTTCAGTATCCCTGAACTGTGGGAAGCACTTGTTAACAAAGGAGATATTATACAAATAGAGAGGATGACAAGAAGCGATTCGACAAGGAAAAGAAGACTAGGATAGAAAATGATACAGATAATATTTATTATTTTTAAAGGAAATGTACTTCCAGATAGCCTTCCTATATTTGGAGGTTTGGTCATTTGAAAGTTAGACCATTTGTAGAGGCCGTTAAACAGTGTTTTAGATGTTTCAGGTTTGGACATATTAAAGCGGTTTGTAAAAGCTCAGAAAAATGCGGTAGATGTGGAAAAGAGGCCCATGAAATTTGCAACTCGGATTATCTTTGTCTTAACTGCGAAGGATCACATAGATCAACATATAGAGGATGTCCGGTTTTTCAGTGGAATAGAGAAGTAAAGGTTGTTATGGCGTACCACAATGTAACTTATCATGAGGTTCAGAGGATCTTGAATGGTAAAGAGAATAGGACGACGAAAGACTACGATAGATTCGTTAAACCTACAGAGTGGCCGGAATTAAAATCATATGCAAAGGTTTTGAAACAAGACGCTCCGGTTCAGAAGAAGACAGATGATAGAAGACCTAGTCCTAAAAATCTTGAAGAAGAACAAGGTGCAATTAAAAGACCGGCATATGTTAAAAGTCAAAAAATTGTGAAAGCTGTAGTAAATAGGCGGGATGATAATCCTAATAGGAATCAATCTTATTATAATAGGTTTAAAGTGAGACAGGAAGAGATTAATAGGGATAAAAGTAGCTTTAAGAGGTCCGGATGGTGAATCGGAAGATAAGAGTAGGGTTAGCAAAAGAAGAAGAGGTAATGTGGATAGCCAAGAATCTAAAGGGATAGGTGATTGGCTTAGAGATATAATGACTCAAATAGCACAGGAAGAATATTTAAAGAATAGTTTAAGAGATGTTGAGATAACAGACAATAGTAACTGGTATGGTAATACGGAAGATAACTATGGTAGATTTTATTGTGAGGAAGATAGATTGATTAATCAAGAGTCGGTGGATCAGGTAAATAGAGATAGAAGAAATAGAAGTCAAAGATTTAGAGGTTCTGTTAATATTAGATCCAATTATGGTTAAAGTGGTACTTTGGAATGCACGGGGCCTCGGTAATAAGAAACATGAATTTGATTCACATATTAGGCTCTTTGATATTGCTATTATAACTGAAACGAAGGTAAATGATCTGAACAAGTTTCAATTCTCAGGATACAATATTGTAGGGAAAGAAAGTATAGGTAGTAGTGGAGGTATTATTATTGCGATTAGTAAGGAGATAGAATTTGAAGAGATTAAAGATTAGCAAATTGGATCAGAAAATTTTGATATATGTGGCATTAGAATATGCAACTCGCAAATTAAATTTAATCTTATAGCGGTCTATAGGAGACCGGATGGCAGGGAAGATCCTAAGGTCTGGTCTAATTTACTTAAATTTGATAAGAAAGGATATGGATCAATATTAATGGGAGACTTTAATGCTCACAATATATTATGGAACTGTAATGATCAAGAGACACGGTAGTGTCTCGCGTTAAGTATGTGGCCTTTATACAAGCGGACTCTGTTAAAGCGGAGCGCGAGACCGACCGTGACTCTTAACGCGACGCGACGGGTTGCGAGTACTCGAGATGTTGAGATCTCATATAACGAGTGAACGGATCAAGTTCTAAGTAGGCTTGATCGATAGCTTGGGGTTCGAATTGGGGGGGTATCTCTTATAACATTTTCCGCTACGTGCCCTACGAGCGGAGATATTGCGACGTAAAGTTGAAAATGTGAAATATTTTAAGATACTTCTTCTCCTACGTCGACTCTCAAGCTCTCAACCAATCAGAGGACTCAGAGAAATGTCACTTTCACTTTTTCGACACTGGCGCGCTGCCGCGCTACTATCGCCAGTTTCGAAATCGGTATGTTATTATACGTGTACGTACTGCGCTCAGTGCAGTTAGTGCAGTTAGTGCAGTCATCAGCCGGTTCAGCGCGCGCTGTCACAGTCAGTCTTAACCTATCATCAAGAGACACGGTAGTGACAACCAAATACGCGTGGAGCGAGACCGACCGTTACTACGTTTACGCGAGCGTTACTTCTGTAGTAACTTACGATAATTCGTTCGCGTAAACGGGATTGTTCTTCGTGTAAACGGGATTTGTATATAACTTACGATAATTTACTCCGCGTAAACGAGTGATGAATTATCGTAAGTTACTACAGAAGTAACGCTCGCGTAAACGTAGTATACGTGACTCTTTGTCGCGTACGCGATTCAAGGTAATTGTTTTATATTACATGTAATTCCTATTCTATAATATATAATATATATCATATCGCGTCAAGTATACGCGAAGCGAGACCGCTCCGTGACTCTTTTATACGTGACTAAGTACATGTGACAGAAATTATAGTAGTTGTTTACGTGAGTATTACTTCTGTAACAACTTATACGATATCATCGTAGTTACTATAAAATCTCTCGTTTACGCGGAGGAATTATCGTATCATAAGTTACTACAGAAGTAACGCTCGCGTAAACATAGGTTAGGTTACCGGTTTTTTTTACAAAATTTTACATAAAACGCGAGATTCACTTATGTATGCAAGTTTAATGCTTATTGATTTAATGTGTAATAATTTTCCTATTAATGTAAAAATAACACGATGTTATATGTCCGGTTTATACATATTATATGTGATTTCTGCTCAGTGCTCTGATTGTCATCTAGTTATACATATCAGGAATTTTCGATGGGCTTCTTCAGAAGATAGGATACGAAGAAAATCCTAATGATGACGATATCACAAAGATGTTAAGGCTAGATGTCACGAAATGGGCATGTACCGTCGGTCACGCGGAATGGAAGAGAAAAGCCGCCGTTAAATTGAGCAAACATCTCAAGTCCTGATACTCACAAGAGTCACAAGTAATTTTTTACGATCTTCTTATGATCCCGAATATTTCATAATTTGTGTTTTTGTACGTGTATTTGATGCTTTGATATAGATGGAACGTGAAAAAGAGCAGGAAAAGGAAAGAGTGCTAGCGGCGAAGAAAAGATGCCGAAAAATCCCCGCAGTCAGGAAATGTACAATCTGATGGCCCCGCGATTAAGAAGATAAAAAAAATCCAGATGTAGATACAAGTTTCTTGCCAGATAGGGAAAGGGAGAAGGAGGAAAATAAACTTAGGGAAGAATTAAAGCAAGAATGGGCTAAAAAGTAAAACGCGTTGAAGAGGAAGAAGAAATTGAGATCACATTCAGTTATTGGGATGGATCTGACCATCGTCGGAGTGTTATAATATATATATATATATATATATATATCAGTGATTTAGAGATACTCCAGTGTCACTTTTGGAGTAACATTGGCGTGATATATAATGTTCTGCTGCATAAATTTAATTTTCACATACAGGTAATTCTATCTTATTAGTTTCTTCAGAGATGTTTAGAAGTTCTGAGGCATGAATTCAGTGAGCTTAAAACAGTAATGGCAGATCAGTTAATGTATGTCAAGGAGGATCTTATATTACAGCACCATTAGACGTTTTACGATTTTATTGTAACTAAGGTAAATATACTATGAAATGATCAAACTTATGAAGCAATATAACAATGTTGGCATGTTATTTTATTTTACTTAGGTATTTATCACGATTGAAAGAATACTTTGTGTAATTCTCCTTTATGTTATTTTAGATCATGATACAAGAGGAACAAACACATTTTTCCAGCGAGTAGATAGGAACCTTTTGATCCAACGAAAAGTTACGACAAGTATACAGTGTCGGATAAAAATAGAAAGAAAGATAAAATTTGATAAACTTAGATTCAACGAATTGTCCAATTTCGTTTAAAGGATTCAGATTCAAAGGATTGTAATTTAGTAGTGCTACATAATCGAGTAAATGAATTAAATATCACATAATTGAATGAATTAAAATGACAGTCCTTAAAAATACAATGTAGTTACACTATATATATATATATATATATATATATATATATATATATATATATATATATATATATATATTACAATCTTCTTTATAATGAATCAATTGTATGATGAAACAAAGATGTTTATCTGGTTATTTATAATATTTATTTACAGTCCTTTGAATCTGAATCCTTTAAACGAAATTGGATAATTCGTTGAATATAAGTTTATCAGATTTTATCTTTCTTCCTATTTTTATCCGACACTGTATACTTGTCGTAACTTTTCGTCGGATCAAAAGGTTTCCATCTACTCACTGGAAAAATGTATTTGTTCCTCTCGTACCACGATCTAAAATAACATAAAGGAGAATTATACAAAGTATTCTTTCAATCGTGATAAATATCTAAGTAAAATAAAATAACATGCCAACATTGTGATATTGCTTCATAAGTTTTATCATTTAGTATATTTACCTTAGTTACAATAAAATCGTAAAACGTCTAATGGTGCTGTAATATAAGATCCTCCTTGACATACATTAATTGATCTGCCATTACTGTTTTAAGCTCGCTGAATTTATGCCTCAGAACTTCTAAACATCTCTGAAGAAGCTGTTAGATAAATATATACCATGTGTACAGAATTTTTTAAATTTACTTTTTTATATCTTACGTATAATTTAATACTACAAAAAGAAATGATATCACAACAAAATTACCTTTTTAAAAAAAGGTAAAAAAAAAGGCGTTAAGTATGTGGCGCGCAGCATGTTAACTCGAAGAAAGTGGTTATATAAAAAAATCGAAGTATCTGTGTATCTCAAAAAATGGAAGTAGCTGTGTATATCTCAAAAAATTGAAGTATCTGTGTATACCTAAAATAAAGTGTGCAAGTAGAAACTTGCACATTGCTTCCTCATAGTTATTAAGTGTGCAAGTTGAAACTTGCACATTGCTTCCTCATAGTTATTAAGTGTGCAAGTTGAAACTTGGACATTGCTTCCTTAGAGTTATTAAGTGTGCAAGTTGAAACTTGGACATTGCTTCCTTAGAGTTATTAAGTGTGCAAGTTGAAACTTGGACATTGCTTCCTTAGAGTTATTAAGTGTGCAAGTTGAAACTTGGACATTGCTTCCTTAGAGTTATTAAGTGTGCAAGTTGAAACTTGGACATTGCTTCCTTAGAGTTATTAAGTGTGCAAGTTGAAACTTGGACATTGCTTCCTTAGAGTTATTAAGTGTGCAAGTTGAAACTTGCACATTGCTTTCTTAGAGTTCTTAAGTGTGCGAGTAGAAATCTGCATATTGGTTCAGTTTTTAAGTGTGCAAGTATATTTTTATTTTTTTATTTTAGTGAATGTACATAATTATGTATACAGGCTCCTAAAGAGTTAGGTGTGCGAGTAGAAACCTGCACATTGCTTGATTAGAGTTTTTAAGTGTTTAAGTAGAAACCTTCGCACACAAAGCTTCCTCTATGATGAAGCATTAATTTTTTTCAATGTATAATTTTCAGTATTTATTTGTTTTGGCTTCCTCATAGAGGAAGCTTTGTGTGCGAAGGTTTCTACTTAAACACTTAAAAACTCTAATCAAGCAATGTGCAGGTTTCTACTCGCACACCTAACTCTTTAGGAGCCTGTATACATAATTATGTACATTCACTAAAATAAAAAAATAAAAATATACTTGCCCACTTAAAAACTGAACCAATATGCAGATTTCTACTCGCACACTTAAGAACTCTAAGAAAGCAATGTGCAAGTTTCAACTTGCACACTTAATAACTCTAAGGAAGCAATGTCCAAGTTTCAACTTGCACACTTAATAACTCTAAGGAAGCAATGTCCAAGTTTCAACTTGCACACTTAATAACTCTAAGGAAGCAATGTCCAAGTTTCAACTTGCACACTTAATAACTCTAAGGAAGCAATGTCCAAGTTTCAACTTGCACACTTAATAACTCTAAGGAAGCAATGTCCAAGTTTCAACTTGCACACTTAATAACTCTAAGGAAGCAATGTCCAAGTTTCAACTTGCACACTTAATAACTATGAGGAAGCAATGTGCAAGTTTCAACTTGCACACTTAATAACTATGAGGAAGCAATGTGCAAGTTTCTACTTGCACACTTTATTTATTTCCTATAAATATTTATAAAACTGGAAAATATGATAGAATTAGATATAGATCGCTATCTCAAATATTGAGAAAACTGTAGCGTAAAAATTATGTACGGATTCTCCGAAATTTCAAATGTGTGTAACACGAGATCTAATCAATCAAATTTTAATGAATTATATATGAAATAGGGGTAGAAAAAACTCAAAAATATAATAGAGTTAAAAATAGATCGCTATCTCAAATATTGAAAAAGCTGCAGCGTAAAACACATTTTTCAAAAAAATGAAAATCTGCATAAAATCTATACCGTTTTATGGATTTTAAAAAATTTGAGGAGGACATACTTTCTATGATACTCTATTTGTGTGCAAAATTTCAACCCGGTATCTAAAAAATTGTAGAAGTAGATGCGTGTACAAAAAATCCGTACACACACACACACACACACACACATACATACATACTTCCGGACATTTTTTACTAATACGATTTTTCGAGATAAAACCGAAGCTATCAAATATGAACATTTTAACTCGATTTCAATTATTATATAAATTAGAAACTGTATGTATAATTCTCCGAAATTTCAAATGTGTGTAACACGAGATCTAATCAATCAAATTTTAATGAATTATATATGAAATAGGGGTAGAAAAAACTCAAAAATATAATAGAGTTAAAAATAGATCGCTATCTCAAATATTGAGAAAGATGCAGCGTAAAACACATTTTTCAAAAAAATGAAAATCTGCATAAAATCTATACCGTTTTATGGATTTTAATAAAATTTGAGGAGGACATACTTTCTATGATACTCTATTTGTGTGCCAAATTTCAACCCGGTATCTAAAAAATTGTAGAAGTAGATGCGTGTACAAAAAATCCGTACACACACACACACACACACACATACATACATACTTCCGGACATTTTTTACTAATACGATTTTTCGACATTTTAGAACATTCTAAACCTATTTCCATCAAAATCTCGAAAAAAAATTTTTTCACCATCACAAAGCTTCCTCTATGAGGAAGCAAAAAAACTGATGAGATATTTTTATACTTCTAAAAAAACCGATGTGGTATGTTTGTATTTTCACAAAAATAAATGATATCTATAAATTGCGTTAATTATAAAATAAATATATATTCTTCGGAAATAACTGTTGTATTATTTTTAAAAAATATCTTTGTATTTAAGTGTCTTCTTACACAAGTCATAATAGCTTCATTTTTCCTTACAGCCATTATAATATAACCAAATTCCGTTACCTAACTCAACCCAAGTGTGATATGTATCTTTTTAAATAAATGTTTTCTTGATTGATCTTTAAATAATCTTTAAATTGCGTTAATCAGAAAGAGAAGATACAATTACAAAATTTTTAATCCAACACAGGAATACAAGGTATTTAAATGCAAAGATGTTAATCGCAAAGATTAAAAACTGTTAAAGAAGTAACAATAAAAAATGCAAATATTTTATTGAATAAAAAAAATTTCGTACAAATACTTAACGCTGCTTTTTTACTCCAGTCACAACAAAATTACTTTTTTAAAAAAAGGTAAAAAAAGGCGCCAAGTACACGCGCAGCATGTTAGCTCGAAGAAAGTGGTTATGGAGTAAAAAGCAGCGTTAAGTATTTGTACGAAATTTTTTTTTATTTCAATAAAATATTTGCATTTTTTATTGTTACTTCTTTAACAGTTTTTAATCTTTGCGATTAACATCTTTGCATTTAAATACCTTGTATTCCTGTGTTGGATTAAAAATTTTGTAATTGTATCTTCTCTTTCTGATTAACGCAATTTAAAGATTTATTTAAAGATCAATCAAGAAAAATTTATTTAAAAAGATACATATCACACTTGGGTTGAGTTAGGTAACGGAATTTGGTTATATTATAATGGCTGTAAGGAAAAATGAAGCTATTATGACTTGTGTAAGAAGACACTTAAATACAAAGATATTTTTTAAAAATAATACAACAGTTATTTTCCGAAGAATATATATTTATTTTATAATTAACGCAATTTATAGATATCATTTATTTTTGTGAAAATACAAACATACCACATCGGTTTTTTAGAAGTATAAAAATATCTCATCAGTTTTTTTTAGGTATATACTGATTACAATGGGGAAAACTTACGGGAAAAATTTTTTAATCAAGAATTTTTATGCATAAATCAAGATACTCTATCTAGGATAAACTATAGGAATCAAGTAGCATCAAATTTAGATCTAATTTTCGTTGATGGTAAAATGTTAGATTATATTGATTATGAGCAATTAGAGGATGCTTGGGAGTCTGATCACTTTCCGTTGCGGGTAGATATAGATGCTGATATCTTAGTACAAGTACAAAAAATTACTAATAGACTTTCGACTAAAAAAAACGGATTGAACAATTTATCAGAAGGTAATGGAAAAAGAAATAGGGGAGTGGGAAAGAAGAATGTTTAGTAATGATCTTCAGACGAGATATTCTTTGTTTACTAATATAATGAAGAAGGCGGTTAACATTGCTTCAAGTAGGAAGGAAACATACGTAAGGTTAACTAGTCCAGAGGTAAAAATCAATAAACAGTAAGTAAGATATCAAGAGACACGGTAGTGTCTCGCGTCAAGCCACAGCGCAGCGAGACCGACCGTGACTCTTTTACGCGACGCGACGGGTTGCGAGTACTCGAGATGTTGAGATCTCATATAACGATTGAACGGATCAAGTTCTCAGTAGGCTTGATCGATAGCTTGGGGTTCGAATTGGGGGGGTATCTCTTATAACATTTTCCGCTACGTGCCCTACGAGCGGAGATATTGCGACGTAAATTCGAAAATGTGAAAATTTTAAGATTAAGATACTTCTCCGTCGACCGTCTCTCATGCCATGCCATCATTTCATTGGCTGGAGTCGCGTCCTTTTCACTTTTTCGACACCAGGGCGGTGCTAGTATCGCCAGTGTCGAAATCGGTATGTTATTATTACGTGTACGTACTGCGCTCAGTGCAGTTAGTGCAGTTAGCTGGTTCAGCGCGCTGTCAGTTAGTTAATAAATAATAACCTAGAAATAGTGACGATCGTGAACGTCGCCGTGTGATAGTGATAGTGTATAATATACGTGTGTGTGCTGCGTGCAGTGCAGACAGTGCGTTCAGCACGCTGTCACAGTCAGTCTTAACCTATCATCAAGAGACACGGTAGTGACAACCAAATACGCGTGGAGCGAGACCGACCGTTACTACGTTTACGCGAGCGTTACTTCTGTAGTAACTTACGATAATTCGTTCGCGTGAACGGAATTGTTCTTCGTGTAAACGGGATTGTATATTTGTATAACTTACGATAATTTACTCCGCGTAAACGAGTGATGAATTATCGTAAGTTACTACAGAAATAACGCTCGCGTAAACGTAGTATACGTGACTCTTTGTCGCGTACGCGATTCAAGGTAATTGTTTTATATTACATGTAATTATCCTATAATATATAATATATATCATATCGCATTAAGTACACGCGAAGCGAGACCGCACCGTGACTCTTTTATACGTGACTAAGTACATGTGACAGAAATTATAGTAGTTGTTTACGTGAGTATACTTCTGTAACAACTTTTATACGATATCATCGTAGTTACTATAAAATCTCTCGTTTACGCGGAGGAATTATCGTATCATAAGTTACTACAGAAGTAACGCTCGCGTAAACATAGGTTAGGTTACCGGTTTCTTACAAAATTTTTACATAAAACGCGAGATTCACTTATGTATGCAATACTCTGTTGTGTAGGGGGCTCAGGTTCGTAAATGAGATACTGGCAGGATGCCAAAGAATACGTCCGTTTATTACCAACTCCGGATTGCTTCTGGTCGGAGCACCGGCAACGGGGACGGGCCGGAGCGCCGGTCCGCGGTTCTCGCACGCCTCGCCGGTACTTGTCGCGCCCGCTCGCGACTACGCCAAGCACTTTGTTGTGGCCATCGCGACCGCGTGCGATTCCTGACATTTAGGGAACGCACACATAACACTCCCTCCCCGCAAACAGGAGACTACCTATCGACGACCAAATCTGGGGTCCACATATCTTTCTGGCGGTCTCTTATTTCGGACTGGTCGTTCTCTTTGCTGTCCTGGGTCCGGGGCTTCAACTTCCCTCGCCTGAGGCTGTTGCAGGGCTTCCGGTTCTTGCTCTTCTTCTTGGTCGCATTGAACGCGATTCGGTTCCGTTGCCTCACCCGGGGCCGCTGGTTCTTCTTTCGCATCTGGTTCGTCATGGTACACCCCCCCGTGACGTTCTATTTGCCGACTTCCTTGCTCTCCTCTCTTGCGGATCTGGTCGACGTGCCGCTCCCAGGTCTGCCATCTTCCAATTTAATCTTATAATGTAATTTGCCTAACGGTTGTATAATTTTTCCAAATTTCCATTTAAGTTTACTATTATAGTTACGACATATCACACTCTCTCCCCCGTAAATTCACGCGAACTTTTATTAATGTTAATGTTAGCGCTTTCTTTGTTTGCTCCTGTATACATAAGTAATTCTGTACGCATTTTTCGTTTAAACATTCTCTCAAACGGGGTCACTCCCGTACGCAATGTGGTGTGGTTCTGTATTGCACTAAGAAGTTGCGTAACGCGATTTCTACGGTTGTTCCCCTTACTATTAGGGTCCGTAAGTATTTTCTTTAAGGATTTTTTCAGTGTTTGTACGAATCTCTCCGCTTGCCCATTGGTTGCTGGGTGGTACGGAGCTGTAACCTTTGGGGTGATCCCTGGGATTCTAGGATTGTGTAAATTCTGCAGAACGAAAATTACGGCCATTATCCATGACCATAGTTTTTGGAAAATCGTAATCAGTGAAAATCTTCTTGCATATTTGATCGTAGTTTCCGCGGTTATGTTTTGACTATTCGGACAAACGGCCATTTCGAGAATGCGTCTACAAATACAAAGAAGTACCTGTTCATGTAAGGCCCCGCGTAATCCACGTGGACATGCTCGAAAGGTGCCCCGGCCGGTTCCCATTCATGTATTTCCGCCTTCGGTGGATTATTACGCACGGTGTTACATATATCGCAATTCCTTGCTAAATTTTCTATCGCTTTGTCTATACCAGGCCACCAGTACAGACTCCTAGCTAACGCTTTCATTTTAACTACCCGAAATGTTTTTATGTAATTCCCGAAGGATTCTATCGCGCAGTTTACTAGAGATACCTACCTTCCCATTGCACAAAAGTACGCCCTGCTGTACACTATATGCTGCTTGATTTACATTGAAACGCATTTGTACGGGTATCTCTTTCTTTTCGCGTATGGCCGTGAGGAGACTCTGCAATTGCACATCTTTCTCTGTAGCACCCGCGATTTATCCGCGGATACGGGCATTTCGTGTAGCATTTCTATTTCGTAAATATCTACTACATCCTGTTCCGCAGTTGTAGTTGTACGCATCGGTAGCCGTGATAAACAATCCGCATTGCATTCTGTTTAGAGTTTTTGTATTTAATTTCAAATGAGAACCCTTGTAAGAAAATTGCGTAGTGTTGCATTCGCATAGCTGAGTACGCGGGTAAGGCTTTTGACGGCGCGAAAATCTGTACCAAAGGTTTATGATCCGTGTATAATGTAACTTGTTGATTACCGTAAATACTGCTGAAATCTTCTGTTACTCCCTATAATTATATGGTACGCTTCTTTATCGATTTGAGCGTAACGTTGTTGCGTTTAGAGAGAGACTGCGATGCATATTGCTGTACGCGTTCGGTGCCATCGGGGTAACGGTGTGATAACACCGCCCCTACTCCATACGAACTAGCATCTGTAGCTAAAATTAACGGTAATTTCGGATCAAAGTGGGCTAATACCGTATCACTTTTGAAACTCTTTTTCGCGCACTCAAAAACTTCCTCACATTTCTGAGTCCATTTGAAAGGAACTTCCTTTTGTAACAAATCATGTAACAGCGTGAGCATCGTGCTTAGGTTTCTAATAAACCGCCCATAGTAATTAACCATTCCAAAAATGATCGTAATTCTGTAATATTTTTCGGTGGAGGCATGAGGTCAATGGCTTGCATTTTATCTGTAGTTTTATGTATTCCCGATCGGTCAATTCGATATCCGCAATAATGTATGCTATCCTGTAGGAACTCGCTTTTGCTTTCGTTTATCCTAATATTGACGTCACCCAGGCGTTGCAATACTTGCTTCAGGCGTTCTAAATGAATTTCCTCGGTAGGTCCAGTGACTCGAATGTCATCTAAAAAATACCGTCACCCCCTCGAGACCCTGCAACAATTTTTCCATCTCACCGCTGCCAATAGGCCGCCTATTCGCGAATAATGTATCAGTTGTAGGCAACGGATGCTCATCGATTAGTAAGTGTTACGTACGGAAATTTATACTAAAATGAAACGTTGAAATTTTTGAATACTTTAGACGCACGTTAGCTTGGCATTCCGAGCGAGCTCTCAGATCATGTAAATGTTTAGTTTATCCTACTGTTATCGGACAGCCGTTGACAAGCTGAGGCCCAGATGGGGCTCAAAACTACGCTTCTAGAAGTTTCTAGAAAACCTCCCCCCTTAAGACGCGTAGGAAGTGGTGAGAATCTCGCGCGGGGGGTTCTGGCTACTTCGGATATAAAAAGGACGGAAAACGCCGCGGAGCGACACATCATTTTTGGCTTCGGCCTCGTTACATAGTTAGTTACATAGTTTTAGACTTCGGCTCTGTTACTCGACTTAAATCATTTTCCTAACTCTTATTCGATTCCAGACAGTCACTGTTCGACATTCGACTGTACGCTAAGTCCGAACATTCGCGCTCGATTCTGGGACTTAATCCCTGTACTCTCATACTTTAAGACCGCGCTTCACGCACAACTCAGTTTGTACTAAAATCTAAGAATAAAGGTAAGATAAGTTTGAAAAAGAGAATAAGCTTGAAATCTGGGATCTTGTATTAAATTCTTAAACAATCATTCCTGAGATTCGACTCGCAGTTTTCGCTGAAGAAGAATGTGGCGAACTGGTACTTTCGCTGCCGAAAGGCGTAGCGATTACGGGGTTGATTCTTAGAAATCGTGATAACCGCTATTAATTCTTGAAAGTGAGTTTGGCCTTTACGCTTTAAGAGTGTGGCAGATTGGCTTTGAGCGCTGACAAAGAGTGTGGCGAGCTTAAAACGCATTTTCGAGAACTCAGGCTAAATGACGAAAAAGGAAGGTAGATGAGTTCAAATCAAACGAATTAGGTTCCAGATCAAACAAGCTATTACTTCTAATCGAGATCCTCTCCCCCTCTTCCAGGAATTACAACAATTAGAAAACGCACCTCCATTTAAACCTATTCCTGTCGATTTCGACATCGATTATTCTGATTATAACCAGATAAATAAAAGCGATCCTCGTTACGAAACTTATAGACTCCGGTATCTTTTCGATCCCGAGTAATAGTAATAATAATAATAACGATAATAATAATTTTCGCACGACTTGTCCAACTCCCTGGTAAATTGCTTAAATGCATTGACCAAAAAACGGACGAACAACAGACAAACGTGACATAAGCAAGGATTGATAGTGACGCTAAAATCTCCGCATAGGCGTACTGTGTTATCCTTTTTAACACCGGCACAATGGGGGTAGCCATCTCGAAGTGTTTACTTTCTCAAGGATGCCTTTTGAAACAAGCGATTGCAATTCCTGGTCAACCAAAGGTAATAGTTTAAAAGGAACGATACGGGCTTTGAGAAACATCGATTTAACGTTTTCTTTCAAAGTAAGCTTTGCTTGTAAGCCTCTAATTTGGTCGAA
This sequence comes from Temnothorax rugatulus, assembly GCA_035220575.1. Classification (NCBI taxonomy): domain Eukaryota; kingdom Metazoa; phylum Arthropoda; class Insecta; order Hymenoptera; family Formicidae; genus Temnothorax; species Temnothorax rugatulus. The sequence continues at coordinate 44,409 of JASTWL010000342.1, forward strand.
TGTGGGTCTAATTTATTCAAAATATTGCTGTAATAATTCCGTAATTTTGCATTCCGTATCATTACGTGACGTATTTATTGTATTAACGGTATCCGTTAGACGTATGTACAACTGCCGAATTTACTCACGACCTAACAATGGTTCGCGCTCGACATTCGAAACGTACAAATTTAATTTGATCTTAGTTTCTCGCCAGCTAACCATCACGGGTACCACGCCCACAATCTTAATCGGCGTTTTGCAAAATATAATTAATTGTAACGTAGTCGGTTGTAAACGTTTGAATGAGAACAAATCCTGTAACATATGTGTACTCACGATGGTTATCGCAGCTCCGCTATCGACTTCGAATCGCAAGGGTTTGCCCTCGACTGTAATTGTCTCAAAAAACTTTTCTCGGAATTCTGGGTGTTCCACGACTAATATTTCCTCTACTTGGTTTGTAGGCGCGCGTTTCGCCGCCATACACACTTTACGCAGGTGGCCTGGTGTCCCGCAATTATGACATTTAACGCTTCTATCGAGTGTACATTTGTAGCTAAATGGCTACCGCCGCATCTGAAACAGGAAATATTAGAATTTGTGTTTGTATTCGTGTTAGATTTACCGCCATTAACCGATTCGCTTTTCCCCTTTGAGGACTTCGCTGAAGGCTTCCACTTCCGCTGCACTTTCTTCTTCGTCTTCTTATCCTTGGCGCCAATGTACTCGACGCTCGTCGACCCGTTTTGTAACTGTAGGGTGTCCTTCTCCGATAACTCCATCGAGGTAGCCACTTGGATCGCTTTCTCGAACGTTAAATCCTTCATCTCCAGTGACCTTGATTGCGCCCGACTGCTCGCCAACCCGAAAACGAACTGATTTCGCAATGCAGTTTCAGATACGCCCCAAAATTGCAGTGCGCACTTAATTTATGTAGCGCGGCCACGTAGTCTTTAACGCTTTCAACGTCTTTTCGTTTCCGTTGGTGAAACCGAAAGTTTTCGGCGATCTCGAGGGGCTCGGGTGCGTAGAATTCCGCCAAACTCGTCACTAACGTATCGAAGGTGGCAGTGTACGGATCAGCCGGCGCCAATTTATTGCAGATGACATCAAAAGCCGACGCCCCAATGAAATGTAGCAAATACAGGACTTGTTGTTCCGTAGGTATTTTAAAATTTTTTACCGCAGCTTAGAAACGTTGGAGCCACCTCGCCCACTCCGTCGTGGTCGGATCAAAAACTTCGATACTAAAATTGCCATGTAATACAACGGCCGCCATGGTTCATGGTGACCTTAGTAACTAGCGACAACTGCTCGGTTTCTCGAACGTCGTTGAATGTAACGGACAATGTATCCTGAGCAATTCGAAATCACCCGTAAAGCAATTAGGTAATTCCGTACCCGATGTACCGGCTTGAAAAGTAGCAGACGATCTCCCCCGTATCGGGATTGCTCGTGAGAAGAGGTAACTTGGTATCCGGTGGATCGGCTCGAGCTTTTCGAAAGCTCTCGAACAATGTAATGGACGCCACGTGTGCACGTAATGGCGCTTCACGATCGTACTCACACGTGCTTCGGATCTTGCCGTGCTTTTGCGCGACTCCGGATCTTGCCGTCCTTTTGCGCGACTCTTTTATCGTGCTAGTACGAGCTTCTCACTAGCCGCGGGAGAGATCCTATTCTCGTCGCCAATTCTCTATTGTGTAGGAGACTGGAATTGAATAATAACTCGTAAGATACAAAGAATACGTCCGTTTATTATAAACGCCGGATTGCTTCTGTCTGAGCTCGAAACGGATAGGGGAGGGGGGGGGGGGGACGGAGCACCGGCTCCAATTCGCGGTTCTCGCACGCTTCGTCGGTGATTGTCGCGCCCGCTCGCGACTACGCCAAGCACTCAGTTGTGACCATCGCGACCGCCCGCGATCTCTGATTGAAATGCACAACATAACATACTGCATTTACCTAAAGGAGGGTCCACATTATCGAGCCAAACCGCGAGCCGAACTTCGCCGCGAACCGATCATGCGTCCACATTGTCGAGCCGATGGGCTCGCGCGAGGTTCGCGAACCTCCAATCAAACATCGGTGCGAACCATCGCGTGCTCACCCCACGAATCTGCAAGCATTTTGATGATACGCGATTCGGCTCGCAGTGTCCCACCAAAAGTCGGTATTTCGACGAAACATCAAAAGATGCTTTTTATGATCAGATTACACGCTTTGTCGGGTGGTAGACTGGTAGTTAAGCTTCGAGCTAGACAAATAATGACAAAAGACAAAAAATAAACGATGAAAGAAAACGTGAGTAATTGCCCAGTCGCTGTATTCGATTCGATCCTCTATGTCTACACGACTACTGATAGACAAATGGAATGGTCTGATAAAAAATGTTTAAAATTAATTAGTGATTATGAGCAGAAAAGATTATTATATACGCTAAAAATCCCGAACATTATAACAGTTAAAAAAATGCATATTTATATTTACAATCGTATTTTTAACGTTGCAATATATATTATAAATGTATTGCGTATTTATTACAGATTTAGAGTATGTTTATGCAATATTAATTAAATATAGTTATAGGTAACACTCTAAATATTGTTTTACGGTTTGAAAAGGAATTAAGCTTTGAATACAGGAAAATAATAAAAGCACGCATACGTATACACATATTCACTCGTCTTTTCCTGTTCTCATACGTTTTTTTTATAAGAAGAAATAAATAAAGAACTCGAATGTGATAGTGACATGTGCAAAAAAAAAGATGATGACATTATTGACATCTCTGCAAAGATGAAAAGCAAAAATAAAGAAAGTATGGAAAGAGGTGAGTGAAAAGGTGAGTGAATATGTGTATATGTGCTTTTATCATTTTCCTGTATTCAAAACTTTATTCCTTTTCAAACCATAAAACAAAATTTAGAATTAATATTGCATAGACATACTCTAAACCTGTGATAAATACGCAATAAATTTATAATATATATTGCAATGTTAAAAAATACGATTGTAAATATAAATATGCATTTTGCATACATGTATTAAGAATTTATATAAATTTTATTATAAATTTTATTATAAATTTCGATACGAGATTTGACTTCAAAAAATTTTAACTCGTGTTCGCGGTTCGCGATGGAGTTCGATTTGAGGTTCGTCTGCAAGTTCTGTTCGAGATTCGGTTCGAGGCTCGGCTCGCAGTTCGGTTCGATAATCGGACCCGGCTTAAATATACTAATAAAGTGAAACATTTCAGCAAAATATTTTTGAATTCTTGTCATTTTTTTATATCGGAATTTTAAAAAACATTAATTAATCCAAATAATTAAAATTGGAATTCTTGAAAACTAGACATTTCCGCAACTTTACACTAGTAACTTCGAAAACTACATTTAATAAGTTACTACATACCTACCTGTAAAATTTCAACAAAATTAGAAGAGAGTAGCCTTCTAAAGTTAAGCCGATGTCACAATCTCACAACTTTTGCAATAACTTATTCTTCGTTTTTTCTTTCGCCTATTTTAAACGAAGATTACAAGCAATAAATGCGACTAAATGACAAGTAAAACAAAAATTTAAAACAATTTATTTACTTACTTATTTCTTGATTATCTACTTCTAACCACATTCAAAACTGTACGAGGATAATATTTTAATCTGTTCTCAGATATTTAAACGTCCAAAGAAACATTATATTTAATAATAAGAGAAATATAGGACCGTTAAGATATACAATCAAATTAGAATAAAATGCCATACGCAACTTAGATATTTGACAGCTATTTCTCTTATTATTATTTATTCACGTCGCTTGAGAAAGACGGTTCAAACTATTGTTAACCAGTTGTTGTGATAAATATTACCACATGCCTCGGTAGTCGAATTGGTACGACACTCTTCACGGAATGAGAAAGGTTCCAGGTTCGAATCCTGGCTGAGATAATATTTGTCGCAATAAATTCTTTACAGTTTTTAATTAAATCGAGTCGATTTAATTCCGGGGAGAGAAGGGTTTTAATTCCAACAATAACTGTGTTTCAAGTCCGACAAATAATCGGCGCGCAGTTAAATAATTTGGAAAAATATATGTATACACACACACACATACACACGCGCGCACACGCGCGCACACACACACACACACACACACACACACACAAACACACACACACAGAACTAATATAAGGCTCTCAAAGATCTAAGCTTGGATCGTATGGCATTTGATTCTAATTTGATTGTACATTATATTTAGTTTAAAATGTGAAAGAAATGAACTACTTTTTTCAACAAAAATTGAAAAATTGACATTTTGATCATTTCTAAGTGCATTGTCTTCCATAACTTGTATTTTTCTCTCTTTTTCTTCTTACCTGCTTCTCCGTCTCCCTCTCCCCTCTTTTCACACTCACAAGTATATGTAGGTAGGTAGTCCAACAATGAACCATGTAAATTTCAGAGGCTTATATCTCTCTCAATTATTGATTGGAGATCTGTGTTTTTGCATACAATTCATGAATTTAGTTGGCTACATACTGTATAAGATGACTTCTAAGTCATTTTTAAAGTTTAGCCACAATTTCGATTTTTTTTTAAAACAATGTCAAATGGTTCATTGTGTACAGGGGTGTGTACACAATAAACCTAGCCATTTTTAACAATAAACCACCTGTTTTATACAGTGAATTGTAGTAGGGAATATAGCGGATCCCGAACTCGGAAGCTCCGAGGAGGGAGTGGGGCGGGGGGGAACTCGAGGGCGTCGGGACATGTTGTTATCAAAGTGTCTATAAACATATCGGTGACAAAGGGGCTAGCGCCGCCGTCCGGCCGAGGGATCCGCGAAGGGGGGGGGGGAGTGTCCGCGTTCTATGGCGAGGGTCCGCGGGGAAGGGGGGGGGGGGTAATCGGTGACAATGGGGCTAACGCCGCCGTCCGGCCGAGGGGTCCGCGGGGAAGGGGACGCGCACATCTCTCTCGTTCCCGCACCCACAGAAAAGAATTCTAGATACAATACTATTAGGATCGAAATAGGGCCAATCATATTTAGTATTAAAAGAAGAATATTTTAATCTTACATAGAGGAATTCTTAAATCTAGAATAATTCTGAGAAAATTAGAGGGATAGCATCAAGATTATTTTATTCTAGATTTAAGAATTTCTCTATTTAAGATTAAAATATTCTTCTTTCTAGAAGTCTAGATTTAAGAATTCCTCTATTTAGATTAAGATATTCTTCTTTCAATACTAAATATAATTGGCCCTATTTCGATCCTAATAGTATTGTATCTAGAATTCTTTTCTGAGAGTGCGCGTTATTAATTTAGAAAAAAAAATTTACCTTTTTCTCGACGAGGGGGGGCCTCGTGGCCGTGGCCCTCCATCATCCGTCTCAACGCGGCCAATAACACCTCTTGCGGATTCTGGCGGCCAGGGTGGTTGACGGGAGGACCTGCGATTCCTACAGCCCGAGCGTGCTGAGCCGCAACCACGCGGTTGTTGAATGCGTCGAGCGCCTCGTCCTCTAATCTTCGCGGTAGGACGAAACCGCGAGGTGGTCGGCGTACAATTGCGCCCGCCCGCGTCCGATGGCCGCGGGATGGTCCCCGTGCAATTACACCTGCCTGCGTCCGATGGCCGCGCGGTGGTCCGCGTGCAATTGCACCTGCCCGCGTCCGATGGCCGCGCGGTGGTCCGCGTGCAATTGCACCTGCCCGCGTCTGATTGCCGCGCGGTGGTCCGTGTGCGGTTGAGCTCGCCCGCGTCCGGCGACTGCGAGGACGTAAGCAAGCAGTTGCGCCCGCCCGCGTTCGATGACGGGTGGTTGAGCTGTCTGGCGCGGGGGTTCGGGAACAGTGGGCCTCCCTCCCTGAATATCACTATCACTATCCTCTAATTCCTAATATCTATTGCGAGCGTCTTCGAACTCGGGAGCATCGAGCGTCCCCCCATGAATTTCACTTTCTTCGATGTCCCTAGCGTCTTCGGAAGGTATGCGCGGAGGCATCACAAAAACAACTCGTTATAAAAATAAAGTTTTCACAAAACTCGTAAAAAAAACCACAAAAAGAACACGTTCGAACACGCGTCTGTAACCGTTCGCGGACTCGATGAGATTGAATTCAACGACGGTTGTAAAACGGAGCGGGTAGAAAGTCGCCAGAGAAAAATATAGTGACAGTTTATACAATCGACAGTCCCTTCCGACGAAAAGTACAATAATTAAGATAAAATATGTCTCGCACTACAAAGGCGAGCGTCGACGTTCGCCGGGACATCGGCACTCGCTTCTCAGTTTACGATATACGATACTTTAAATTTCAAGTGGCCTGAGTTTTGGCGAACGTCGCATATACGGCTCGAATGGAAATGCGTGCGAAGAAATTATGTCATTATTTATACTTGAAAAATACATTTTTTATTCTTCTTCTTCTTTTACATATTTTTCTTCTTACGTACTACGGAAGCGCACTAAAAAATAAAGCTACGAGCTCAAAATAAAGCTTACAATCGACGAGCTGATATTTATCAAAGACATCGCTAGCGCGTATTACTTTCGATACTTGCGTAGGATCCGTTACAGTGGACGCGATATTGGAGAATTGCGTGAACTTGATATCGACCATCTCAACAATTCTACTCAATCGATGGAACATCGTGTCGATGCACAGATCAAGATCGAGCATACGGTGTAACGTCGATTCAGTCATCGTTAAGCGTACTTTTAAAGAGTCGAGACGTACGAGTTTGACGCCGTTAATCGTACAAATTCTCAATGTTAGCGGTCCAACGCTTATAAAATCACACGTATCTTTACAATATCGAAGGAAATTCTGAATGTTCCGCCCTTATGGAAAAATACACTCAACTTTTGGTGTCAACCGTTAAAAAAACACCAAAGAAAAACCCTTAAAGTTGGGTGTGATTTCGGACCGCCAATTGAAGGTTAACCATCATTTGAAGGTTAACCTTCAATTGGTGATCCAAAAATCACACCCAACATTAAGGGTTTTTCTTTGGTGTTTTTTTAACGGTTAAACACCAACAGTTGAGTGTATTTTTCCGTAAGGGTACAGCGCGGTCACCCATCCGAGTCATTACCGCATCTAACATCGCTTGACATCGATGATCGAACGGACTAGTGGCGATCCTTTGATTCTGACGCTTCCTTGTTGCTTATACTCCTATATAAGATATCTTTATACCCTTATGGAAAAATACACTCAACTTTTGGTGTTAACCGTTAAAAAAACACCACAGAAAAACCTTTAAAGTTGGGTATGATTTCGGACCGCCAATTGAAGGTTAACCATCATTTGAAGGTTAACCTTCAATTGGTGATCCAAAAATCACACCCAACTTTAAGGGTTTTTCTTTGGTGTTTTTTTAACGGTTAAGCACCAACAGTTGTATTTTTCCGTAAGTACAGCGCGGTCACCCATCCGAGTCAGTACCGCACCTAACATTGCTTGACATCGATGATCGAACGGACTAGTGGCGATCCTTTGATTCTGACGCTTCCTTGTTGCTTATACTCCTATATAACATATCTTTATAGCGTTCAAAAATCGTGTATTGATAATAACTGGTAAATATTAAAAATAATAATGCAATTACAATTATTGTACAATAATTATTAATATAAATATAAAATTTGTATATTTAACATAATATAATATTAATATAATAACGTTAACAGCATGCATGAGAACGCCTAAAGACGCTACCTGACGAAATAAAGAATTTATTTAATGAATTGAAAAATAATTAAAAATCAAATTTAAAGAAACATAAATCTAAAAAACAATCTATTCTTTATGTATGTGTGTGCATATATGGAGGGGTTAAAGCCATAGTGGTGTAAGTCACTTTTTTTAACCTATCGAGTTAAGTTCATAGATGCAGTCTACACATGCAGATATGTTGAAAAAGGAAGGAAAAAAAAGTGGTCAAAAAAATTGACTCACACCACTATGGCTTTAACCCCTTCATATGTTTACGGAGTAAATTATAGTACTATATTATCAATACTCGATTAATAATAATAATAAGGGTCGTCAATTGACACTTAACGAAGATTAACACAATAACATTTAAACGACACCCAACAATAAAGGGATCATGGCGACACTGATTAAATCGACATAGAACATTAAAGGTTAACACCCTGTTAACACCAAACCAACATCCAACGATGAGGATCAATCTCCAACCTACACTAAACATTAAGGCTTAATCCCCAACCTACACTTATCATTGAGAATAAACTCCCAATATACACTCATTATTGAGGATTAAACCCACAACTTACCTAAACCTTAATGGTCAACACTCAATCTACACCTAAATTTAAGAGTTGACACTTAACTTTGATGGCAAACGCTAAACTTACACCCAAAGAGTGTCAACTCGTAAGTTTAGTTAACACTTAACTTTGGGTGTTAACCATCGAAGTGGAGTGTACTTTTTCATAAAGGCATCGTTGTTCATAGAATCCCTTCCACGTTTCGAGAGACAGTTTCAATTCCGTTCCTCGATGATCTCCTACGGCGATCGCCACATAACTCGGTGGACCCACGTTAATGCCAACTTCGAGAAATTTGTATCCCGTAGCTGTCAACGCGTATATCGTTTGCTGAGTATACGAACCAAATATGATAGAATTAATCATATTTGGCTGAGGAAGGCACGGTGTTGCCGAAACGTACCAGTTAAACAATTGTTTGTAACAATATATATCTTTTTGAATTTGAACCATCTCTTTGCTCGTTATCGGCCGGTAACCTATTTTATTGTGTAAAAATTTAACGTTTGAAGCGTTGAGCTTCTTTCTCGTCTTCTTTAACGCCACCGAATGTCGATTTGATGATATCGTCGATCGTCGCAGTTGTAAAGATATTCTTATCTGTCGCGTGCTCCGAGTCGTTCAACACGAGCATCTCATACGTCGCGCGTTATCGCTGTCGCAGTCGTACGTGCAATCTGACGGTGATCTCTTCTCCTCGAAAATCGAGCAATCGTCCGTCTTGATCCGCGACGCGTATTGTTAGATCCGTAACACTCCGCGCGATGATCGGCAGGTAAATGATCTGCGCCGGCGTTTCCGATATCTTATATCCCGGTGGTACAGTCGGTGAAAATTCGTATGTCGTATGAACGCGTTTGCTGTTGCTGTACGCACCCGCGGTCACGTTACACTCCACGCGGATAATGTTTCCATTGATAATAATAATCGGTACATCCGATTCGTGCCACTGTCCCGGCTGCAATATACGCTTCGACGAGAATCCCAGCAGCGATCCAACGATGTTCAGTTTGTTAAAGTTCACTCTGAAAGCGCACTTGATCTCGCTCTTCATCATATTATTATTTGCGCGAAGCACTGTCGGGTATTCCGCGGCCTCGTCTTCGTAGGCGTTCGCGCGAACGGTCTCCTCTCGCGCGATATTCGCGACCGACGTACGATCATCGTTGGAACGAACCACGCGTCGCAGGCGTTTCCGTGAAATTTTGCGTTTTAAAACCTCATGTATGGCTCGTATCTCGTACGATCCCTCGGGAATTTCCGTGTCATCCTCATTGAAATAAAATTTATTATTTGAAGAATTCACGTTCGGAATCGTCTGATAAGTCTCAAAACACGTTAGACCGAGCTCGTAGTCACCGTGTCTCAGATCCACGGCGGGAAAACAGTGCATCGCGAGAATGCTGCTCTTCCCTGTCAGCGTGAACGTTATAAATATGTCAGCGGAAACCGTTAACGAATACTGAGTCACCACGGCGCACCGTCAGACTTTAAATTAGCGTCGATCGTTCGGAGAAATCGCAGGCACAATTGTCCACAGATACTCTGATCGTATCGCTGATAAGACGTGCGATTATACTCAACCCTTATAAAAAAGTACACTCAACACTTCGATGGTTAACACCCAAAGTTAAGTGTTAACACTAAACTTACGCGAGTTGACACTCAAATTTGGGCGTAAGTTTAGTGTTTGCCATCAAAGTTAAGTGTCAACTCTTAAATTTAGGTGTAGATTGAGTGTTGACCATTAAGGTTTAGGTAAGTTGTGGGTTTAATCCTCAATGATGAGTGTATATTGGGAGTTTATTCTCAATGATAAGTGTAGGTTGGGGATTAAGCTCAATGTTTAGTGTAGGTTGGAGATTGATCCTCATCGTTGGATGTTGGTTTGGTGTTAACAGGATGTTAACCTTTAATGTTCTATGTCGATTTAATCAGTGTCGCCATGATCCCTTTATCGTTGGGTGTCGTTTAAATGTTATTGCGTTAATCTTCGTTAAGTGTCAATTGACGGCCCTTATTATTATTATTACTCGAGTATTGATAATATAGTACCATAATTTACTCCGTGAACATATATGCACACACATACATAAAGAATAGATCTTTTTTTAGATTTATGTTTCTTTAAATTTGATTCTTAATTATTTTTCAATTCATTAAATAAATTCTTTATTTTGTCAGGTAGCGTCTTTAGGCGTTCTCATGCATGCTGTTAACGTTATTAGATTAATATTATATTATGTTAAATATACGAATTTTATATTAATAATTATTGTACATTAATTGTAATTGCATTATTATTTTTAATATTTACCAGTTATTATCAATACACGATGTTTGAACGCTATAAAGATATGTTATATAGGATTATAAGCAACAAGGAAGCGTCAGAATCAAATGATCGCCACTAGTCCGTTCGATGTCAAGCGATGTTAGGTGCGGTACTGACTCGGATGGGTGACCGAGCTGTACCCTTACGGAAAAATACACTCAACTGTTGGTGTTTAACCGTTAAAAAAACACTAAAGAAAAACTCTTAAAGTTGGGTGTGATTTTTGGATCACCAATTGAAGGTTAACCTTCAAATGATGGTTAACCTTCAATTGGCGGTCCGAAATCACACCCAACTTTAAGGGTTTTTCTTTAGTGTTTTTTTTAACGGTTAACACCAAAAGTTGAGTGTATTTTTCCATAAGGGAATCTTCGTCACGCTCGGTCCGAAATATCGCACCAATTCTTTCGGTGGTCGAAGATTGCCGGAACTGTCGAAATATATGACTCCATCTTCCCTCTTCGCGTACGCTACCCAATGAGTACCGGAACTCGCTGCATCGTCCAAATTCACGATACCGCTCTCGTTTCGACGTACACCACCGATCGGTAACGAATCACGCATGAAAACACCTCTGAAAAACGGTACGCGCATGCGCCTTTCCAGTCGATTCAATTGTACGTTAGTCGTAATACCCGCGGGCATATTTAACGTCTTTTTGACGTTTTTTTTTTATTTTCGACGCTACTCCTCGCCCGCGTTTGTACGGGCCGAGATAAAGTCCGCGACCTTCCATGGCGCGATTGTGACGTTGCATCTCTTTCAGCTGACGCCGCGCGGCTTTGCTAGCGTTCACCGCCGATGTAATTCCGGCCGTTTCGCCGGCCAGAGAACTGAGAACTCCCAACAGCGGTAGAATTGGCAATACGCCGCCTCGTTTCGCCGTCGGAAGTATCCGTTTTTTCGTCAGCTTTTTCCTCGTTTTCGTTTTCTTTGTTTTCAAGCCCATTCCGAGCTTCCGCTTGGCATTCATAGTTGCCCAGACGGCTGTAGCGGTCTCTCTCTCTCTCTCTCCGGGAACCGAATGTCTCGCAATGACGCGTCCTAGCGCTCTCTCGGCGAGTATCTTGTTCGCCGCGTGTCTCTCGGCGAGATCGCGGCTACGCCGTGCTATGTCGTGCTCGCGATACGCCGCGTCCAATAGATTTACACCCAGATCATCTCTCACCAATCGCTCTTGTAAACGAGTTCCCGGACCGCAAAATTGATAGCCGGGAATATGCAATTCGATCGAAAGTGCGCTTATCGTACGATTTAACAGGCCTCTACCAATTTTTTTCGTTGACATTCGCCGCAATTCTTTATCAATGGCGCGGGACAGTCGACGTGCGTTCGCTGCCACGGTTGATTGTAATGTTCGTAAAAACGACGATATGTCTGAACCTCCAAATCCGCCCTTATATGTTCCGGACGCTTGTCCCACACGTAGTGGACGTAATCGCCGCACGTTTGTAACAGAACAGCTTTCGGCACAAATTGCACCTGTTCGGCGCTCAAGTCGCGAATATCGGAAGATCTCGACAGCAGGACGAACATCTTTGCTACTGAGCGATTCGCGGTTCCGCGCATCTATAAATAGCTGTTCTTCGAACAGAAGTCCGATTCAGTCGGCAATGCAAAAAAAATAAGATTCGTGCGACAACCGTTGGCGATTCGCGTGACGAATTGCGACGACAGATCACGGTCGATGGGAGGCAACGCGGAGAAGCGTAGGCACGGTACAATGCTGCCGGCTACTATACGCGCGATCATTTGCGGCCCCTCGAATTGCGGTAAAACCAACGTTCTGATTAGCTTGCTGGAAAGTCAGCACGGTGTACGTTTCGAAAACGTGTACGTGTACTCGAAATCGCTGCAACAGCCGAAATACCGATATCTGGAGAATTTATTGACATCGATCGACGAAATCTGCTACTTTACGTTCTCCAATAACAGTGACGTCATTCCACCGAGCGACGCGCGTCCAAACTCGATCTTCGTCTTTGATGACGTGGCGTGCGATAAGCAAGACGCTGTGAGAGAGTATTTCTTAATGGGCAGGCACTCGAGCGTCGACTGCTCTTATCTCTGTCAGACGTACGCGAGAATACCTAAACATCTGATACGCGACAACGCGAATCTGCTGATCCTGTTCAAGCACGGGCAGCACGAGTCGGGTGAGTCGCGCGAATATTGACTACGTATTGAACGCGATCCGCCGACGTTTCCCGCGAGTCACCAATCCGAAATCAACGTTACCGACGGTAATATAATCTATCTATAATAAACTAATCTACTGTACTATCTCAGTACGGACTTATGAACTAACGCAACTACTAACACTAGAAACGAAACACTAGAAACAACGATATGTACAAGTGAGTGCCAAACATCCCGCCCACCAAAATACAACGTAGTGTATTTTATTAATCCGCCTCCGTCGCCCGTGGTGAAGTGCCCGACGGCAAGGGGTACAACTTCACCAGGGGACGCAAGATCGAGCCGTCCGCCACTCGGATCGTGGCGACACGCGGGACGCCGTCGCTACCCGGATGTAGCGCTTCCACGCGCCCCCGTTTCCAACGTAGCAGGGACGTGTTTTCGTCCTTGATGAGGACTAACGAGCCGACATTGAGCTGATTGGCGGAGGTCCACCACTTGGGACGCTGTTGCAGAGTATTGAGGTACTCATTGTGCCAGAGCCGCCAAAAATCCTGGTGGATTCACTGAACGAGCTGCCATCGACCCAAGCGATTCACTGGCAACGGAGTCACGTCGGGAGTGAGAACGGCTACAAGGGGTTCCATTGTGAGGAAGTGGCCCGGGGACAGGACCTCGAGATCCAAGGGATCGGTGCTCATAGGGCAGAGGGGCCTGGAGTTCAGTACGGACTCTATCTGCGCGAGGACCGTAGTGAACTCCTCTATTGATAGGATTTGGTCCCCCACCACCCGCCGAAGGTGTGTTTTAAACGACTTTACTCTCGTCTCCCAGAGGCCCCCGAAATGGGGCGCAGAGGGAGGATTAAACGACCATCGTATCTTCTCTCGCTCGGCCGCGAGGCGCATGTGGTTTTCAAGTTCCCGCGCGGCTCCCACAAAATTCGTGCCACAGTCGCTATACAAGAGCGAGCAGCGTCCGCGTCGGGCCACAAAGCGTCGCAACGCAGCGAGGAAGAAGTCCATGGACAACAAAAAGGCTATTTTTAAGTGTATTGCCTTAACCGCAAAGCAAACGAAGAGGCACACGTACACCTTGAAAGAGGAGACTCCCCGAGCTCGACGAGTGACCATCGTATAGGGCCCCGCTAAATCGACGCCGCTGATCGAGAATGGTTTGGCTTGACTAACCCTATCGACCGGTAGATTTGTCATGAAGGGCTGGAAAGCATGCGGATTCGCGCGGAAACACTTATAGCACCTCGAGAGTACGCGTCGGATTGAGCGGTGTACTCCGAGGATCCAAAATTGTCGAGCGAGTAAGTATTGCAGCGTGCGTCTACCCGGATGTAGATGTGCACGGTGCACTTGTTCAATAACGAGTTAAGTTAACCTATGTTTATTAGGCAATAGAACAAGGTGCTTGGTCTCGAAAGGCAGTCCCGATTTTACGAGCCTACCGCCTACCCTGAGAACGCCCGTAGGATCAAGGAAAGGAGCGAGTTTGAGAAGAGGCTTGGGGATTCTTTTCCCGCTTTGAAGCCGATCTATCTCATCGCAAAGGACTTCGGATTGCACGATTTTTATTATGACTAATAACGCGGAGTGCGATTCGAATTGATCCACGGCCAAGGTCGCGGGCACCGGCCTAGCATGGAAACGATTCGCAAATCTTAGAGTATACGCGATTATTCTACAAATTTTATCCAACGACGAGAATTTATCTAGTAACGAATATATGGAGTTAGGTGGATCGAGCGCGACTAGTGATACGATCCCTTCCTCCTCGCTCGGAGACTCCTCTGAAAGGACAGGTTCGGCTCGGGATTCAAACTCTACTAGCCACTCAGGGCCTCCCCATATAGGAATTGCCAGTAGTGAGCAGAAGCCAAGGCTTGGCCGAAGCTATGGCGCTCAATCATTGGCCAAGAATCTATCAGCCAATACTGGCCCATCATTGGCCATTTACTGGTTGTTGAATAGTCAGGCGTTACAACGAAGGCCGACGCTTGGCCAACGTAGGGCAGTCAACTGTCGGCCAAAGTTCTGTCAGCCAGTACTCGACCAATAGTGGCAAATAACTGACTGCCTACCTATATAGAATAGCCAGGCGTTGTGACGAAGCCCTACGCTTGGCCAATGGTTAGCACCCGCACATCGCCCAATATTCTGTCAGACAGTACTGAACCATCACTAGCAAATGACTATGCAAATGTCGAATCATCCGATAGATGGTATTTGATAGGATCCGTTTCTCCTATTTAAAATACGACCAACGATGGTATAAGAACGATGTATAAATGACGGAACTGCGCAACTTATATCAGTTGTATCATTTTATTATAAAAGTGGAGTCCACTTTTATAATAAAATGTGACACACTTTTGGATTGATGTTAACGTTAATGTAAACTTATTTTTGAAGACTGATAATAATTAAATAAACATAAAACATAAAACATATGTATTTTATAACAAAACTCGTTTCTTAATTAATTACCAACCAGTCTGAAATCTGGCAACGAGTACTGGCGGAGTACTGAACCGATAATAAATCCTATACTGGGGCAGTACAAATAGACAACGGCTGGGCCAGTACTGTCTGCCAGTATTGGACCGGAGTTATCATCCATGGTTGCACCAGTATTGTTTCGGTAGGGTTACCAGTACTGTGCCAGTACACCAACTCTGGGAAACAGTAATGGCTTAGTACTGGACCGGTCATAAAATCCTATATGGGTCCCCACCACATTGAATTAGCCACTAAATCGCGGGGAAAAAGGCCGCGAGAGCAATGATCCGCCGGATTGGACTCAGTATCGACGTGACCCCAAGCTGAGACTCGCACGTCCTGAATGCGGGCAACGCGGTTGCGAACAAACGTCTTCCACCGATGAGGAGACGAGCGAATCCAGGCGAGGGTAACCTCGGAATCCGACCAAGCATATTCGGCATCAATGCTAAGATGTCCCTGAAGGACCTGACGAACGTAGGCGATTAAATTTGAAAGCAGTAGAGCTGCACAGAGCTCCAAACGAGGTATGGTAATAGACCGAAGCGGTGCGACTTTGGATTTAGCGCAGAGCAAACGAATTACCACGCCATCGCGCGTAAGTATATTACGGCTCCGTACCCCAGCTCACTGGCATCGCAAAAGCCATGAAGCTCACAACGAGTTACATGGCATGTATCGAACGCACGCGGAACGCGAAGGGAAGTCAACGCGTCGAACTCGACCTGATAGCGCTCCCAAGCCCAACTGCGACGCATCTCCGTCAGAGGCTCGTCATCCCAATCCAACTTCAGCGTCCACAAACGTTGTATCAGGCATTTCGCAGTAAACGTGAGTGGAGCCAGGAATCCCAAGAGGTAAAAAATGCGCGCTACCTCCGACAATATGGTACGTTTAGTACACTTGCGATCCAGCGGATTGACTTGAAATCCGAAACTATCGGATTGCGAATGCCAACGAAGGCCTAAGACTTTGAGGGATTGATCCTCGCTCGATTCAAACGACAACATAGATTGGCTGCATAACTGCGGGTTGAGTCCATCCAACGTGGCAAGATGGCTACTCGCCCATTTCCTAAGTTCGAAGCCGGCGCTCCGGAGGAGTGATAACAACTGATCTCGAAGCGCGCGAGCTTGCTCCACCGTACGAACGCTAGTCACGACGACGTCCACATACAGCGCCTCGAATAGGGCGGCGAAAGCTAGAGGATATTTTTCACGGTACTTGTGAGCTAGCTGGAGCAAGCAGTAGATCGCTAAGAACGGGGAGGAAGTGAAGCCGAACGTAACCGTCTTGAGAAGATAATCGAGGATCGGATCCGACTCCGAGAAACGCCAGACGATACGTTGATAATCGCATTGCTCCGGGTTTATCCAGATTTGACGAAACATCTGCTTCACGTCCGCGGTTAGAGCTACCGGTTCGGCGCGAAATCTAAGCAGGATGGCGAACAGGTCTTGCTGTAATTTCGGACCGCTGAGTAAGGAGTCGTTTATCGATAGACCGTTGGGGCAGCGCGACGAGGCGTTAAACACTACCCGCAATTTGGTGGTAGTGCTATCGAGTTTGTATACGCCATGGTGAGGCAAATAATAAATATGACCATCCGACGGGAATAAATCTTGATCAATTCCATATGACCGCTATCGAGATAGTCTTGCATGAAATTATTGTAACTAATCCTAAATTCAGGATTTGACTTGAAACGGCGCTCGAGCGCGCGGAGACGACTAACAGCTATAGGACGCGAGTCGACGAAGGTAGGAGGATCTGACGCAAAGGGATACGAAACTACGAAACGACCCGAGTGGTCACGATATGTGGTCCTTGCGAAGATCTTCTTACATCGACGATCTTCTTCCGAACAAGACGTGTGTTCTGGAACCTCTTCCAATTGCCAAAATTTACCCACTGCGGTCTCGATCGATTCGAGAGTAGTAACGAACGAGTGCAGGGGTGCTACTTGTAACGACGGGGACACCGCGCCCGTCAAGACCCAGCCGAATACTGTGTTGAAGGCGTCCGGTTCCCCCCCCCCCCCAACCCTTCTCTTGCGACGACCATCACGCAATACTGAGACAAACGATTCTGCCCCCAATAAAATGTCAATGTTGCCGGGCAAATAGTACTCGGGATCCGCGAGCGGCAATCCCTTTAAGTGATTCCACGATCGGACTGCGACTTTACTATTCGGCAACGGCGATGTAATGCGCGGAAGAACTGTGGCCTCGATTGGGAAGCGAATATCGTCGCGACCGCGGGCACGGAGTATGAACGACGTAAGGCCTTTCGTGGTGGCCGCCTTCGTTTCGTTCACCGCGAAAACCGTAGCACTGTGTTTGGTCCAACTAAAACCGCCTTTCTGAAGACAGCCTTCAGTTATAAAGTTGGCCTGGCTCGCGCTATCCAATTATACGCGAACAGGGAACGCGTTGCCGTGTGAATCCATCAATTCTGCTTGGACGGTAGACAACAGCACGACGCTATTGGCAAGACTAGTTATCGTCACGAGCGGTTTGTCTTTCGGTTTGACACCGGTCGCTGTGCCCTGGGCGGCAGAAGTCGCGGCTACCGATTCGGCCGTAGGGGTGGGACTAGAGCTTTGCTCGAAGTGCAAGAGCGTATGGTGCTTCATTCCGCAAGATCGACATGTCCACGCGGAAGGACAATTCTTCAAGCCGTGACCCGAGTGAAGACAGTTAAGGCATAATTTCAAATCGCGAGCGGTCGAAAATCTCTCCGTCGACGAAAGTTTGAGAAACCGAGAACATTTCGTTAAGTAGTGTTGCTCGTTACAGACAGGGCACTCCTTTGTGTGCGTCACAAACGACGAGACCGACGCGGAACCTTTCGGCGTAGATGACTGCGATTGCGAAATGCTTGAGAGGCCCGATGCGGACGCGAGTACCCGGCAGTGATCGGAGAGGAATTTTGTAAGCTGCGTGTATTTGGGTATCTCTTCCGCCCGGTGCTCGGATTCGAACTTCTCCCGAAGCGAGCGAGGGAGTTTTCCCAGCAAGAATTTGAGAAGTAGGTAGTCCCACGAGTCCGTAGGGAATAGTTCAATGCCCGCGTATTTTCGGTGAAGGTGTCCAAGAGCGTGCGCAGAGGTGCGGCCGACTCCGATTTCAATGGGTTGGCATTTAGCATCAAATCCACGTGATAATCCGTCAAATCCCATTTATTTTGATATCGCGAAACCAAGGAATCATAAGCTATCGTGTAGTTATCGGCGGAAAGGGGGAGGTTCTTAACGACATTGAGCGCTTCTCCCTTCAACGAGGCCATCAGATATTGGTATTTTTCCATGGACGAGATGTTCTGGTTCTCGTGAATGGAAACATTGTATAACGCGATAAAGGAAGGCCAAAGGGTGAGATCGCCCGAGAATTGCGGAAGTGAGATTTTGGGCAGGCGGATAGACGACGTCTGGGCCGGCGCCTGATGGGGCGCAGGGGTCGCTCGGTCGGCGCCCACAAACCTTTCATAACGCCCGACTACCACGAAGCATATCTCGTCGAATTCTCTGCGAATCGCGTCCTCCGCGGCAAACTCCTCGTCCGAGGCGTTTTGGATCACCTTGAGGTGTGCGATCTCGAAATCTGCGATCAACTTAGCTACGGTGGGATATCTAACGAGAAAATGTGGTCTTTGGGCGGCATTGTCCACGGCGAGCATCGACAGCTCGTGAATCTCCCTCATCCGTTGTATACACAACTCGCCTTTAGTTATGTGGCTCCGGCTCATGATGATCGGAGCACGACTACTAAAATCAACCAAATAAGCGAATCACGCGCACAGGGTTAGGAGTTCACGTGAGCTCGAAGCGATGACTCGGTTCAGCCGGAAAATCGACAAATATCGGAGAACAATAGGCTGCGCGTTCAGAATGCCAGAAAACAACAACACTGTTCCGTGCGCCAAGGTGACGAGTAACGGATGGCTCTGTTCGAATGCCTACGCGAAGGCACGATGGAATATTCACGAGAGAATATTCTTCAAGTAAATCGTATTATTCGCGCGATATCGCAAATGACTATGTGATTCACGCGCGAAGCGGGAAACGCGAACACAAGGAGGCGGGAATCAAACATAATATATCGTAAGCAAGAAGGCTGCAAGGAATGTATAAATTAACAATAAGCTAATTGTATCATTAGATCGGCACAGGTACTCGGTTACGACGAGAAATGCACTCAAGCACTTATTTTAATCGAGACTCAGCAATATGTGATGCGCGCGGTGTTACGACACGAGCAACGACTACGACGACTTCTTAACTCGACTATAATTAGCGAATAATTACTTGAAAGATTATATGGTAATTGTATAGATGGGTGGGATCACCTTGGATGACCTTGATATTTTAGTATGTTGTCAAAGTCACCCTCCTGAGTGACCTTCAGAAGGTTTCAGCCCGCGCTCGTTATTCGTTAAAAAGTTATTAACAAAAAAAGTTAGGAAAATATAGCAGCTATTTTGAGTATTGGAAGACATAAATGACTAATATATATGTCGAAATAGTTCACGCATACATTTTCCATGAGGTGCCACATGGATTCGTGGCGCGCTTTACAAGTTCGTTTAAGTAGAGGTGGTATTAAACAAAATAAGTTAATCGATCATCTATGTGAAAAGAATTGGAGGAGACCCATTTTATGTATTACTAGATGACATAAATTGTGTGTATTCAGGAAATTAATAGAGAATATATAATGTTTCATTATGTACAATATATGTATAAACGAGCTTGTAAAGCGCGCCACGAACCCATGTAGCACCTCGTTTCGCGTGGAAAATGTATGCGTGAACTATTTCGACATATATATTAGTCATTTATGTCTTCCAATACTCAAAATAGCTGCTATATTTTCCTAACTTTTTTTGTTAATAACTTTTTAACGAATAACGAGCGCGGGCTGAAACCTTCTGAAGGTCATTCAGGAGGGTGACCTTGACAACATACTAAAATATCAAGGTCATCCAAGGTGATCCCCCCCATCTATACAATTACCGATTATTATATATAGACCCGAGTGCTGAATTATACCGGGAACGAGTGCCGCCAAACCGTATTTTTGATCGATGGCAAATATGTTAGCAAGAATTCCAACGATCGGAAATAAAGTGTATTTCGAGTCGTGCTGCAAGCAGACCCAGCAACAACGAAAATAGTCGAGCGCGTTATTATGGTGCGCGAGTCTAGGTAGAAAAAATTATGTACACGCGGTCGGCCCGTGACCGAGCGCCAAGGCCGCCGATAGTTATGCGAAAACTTGTGGCTGGCCCGAGAATATTCGAGATCTGAATATTTCGGCTACTATGTTAACAACCACTGTCTGACTAATTACCGCGACAATTGCGGAATTTTACGATTAATCCGGATAACGGCGACGGCACGTGTCACGACAAGCGAAAGATTCACGCGAGTATTCTCGTCGCGAAGCGAAACGAAAGAATTGCGAGCGAGAGATATCGTGCGAAACTGAAGACTATCGATACGCCGCGCGTTATTGCATCTCGCTATTACGAAAACGAACAAATTGGCGAATTCACGACTATTGCATATAACGGCAATGGCACAGGTTACGAGCGAAAGTTCACGCGAGTATTCTCGTCGCGAAGCGAGCGTTGCGAGTAAGAGATATCGCGCGAGACTAGATCACCACGCGCCACGCGTTATTGCAATGCGCGATTACAAGAGTTAGCGAAATCAACGAATTAGCGAAAGGTCGGCGACAATTTTCTATCGCGAAGAATCCGGCTCGAAGGACCAATGCTCGGGGGGCTGTTGAGCAATCCCCGGATTCGCGAATTGGTCTGTAAAAAACTGGTTCGAAGGAACAGAGGGGGGTATCGGCCCCTCACGAAAGCGAATGGTGTGCACGATGCATGCAGAAAGTTACGACAAAGCGACTCACCGTATCATTCCCCGGCCCTCCTGGCCGTAGATCTCGTCCTTCCGTTCGGCAGCGAGCCCTCCGTGGTTGCAGGAGGAGCAAAGCAGGCAGGCAAGGGTGCGTTCAGGCAGGCAATGCAGGAGGGAGCGATTAAGCAAGCAGGCACAGGCAGGCAGGCAAGGCACGAAGATCTTATAATGTGTGTCGACTCAATCGAGACCAATAACGTGAGCGCTGTTAACTTAACGATATCCGAGTGATGATCGTCCGACTTTGACCACGTTCGATTGACGAGAGTGTTAACTTGACGACGTCCGATTGACGAGTGAGTTGACTAGACCACGTCCGATTGACGAGTGAGTTGTTTAGACCACGTCCGACTGACGAGTGAGTTGACTAGACCACGTCCGATTGACGAGTGAGTGCGCCGGCACTCTCCTGCTCGCGTTCCTGTAAGTACGACGCGAGCGAGTACCAAGTGTTCCCATTACTGGGGATGCCACCCGCGGACGGGCAGCACGAGTCATGTGAGTCGCGCGAATATTGACTACGTATTGAACGCGATCCGCCGACGTTTCGCGCGAGTCACCAATCCGAAATCGACGTTACTGACGGTAATATAATCTATCTATAATAAACTAATCTACTGTACTATCTCAGTACGGACTTATGAACTAACGCAACTACTAACACTAGAAACGAAACACTAGAAACAACGATATGAATAAGTGAGCGCCAAAAAAATAACATTGCCATTATATAGATTGCAATATGAATAAAAAATTATATTGTATTGGCAGACATGGATAATGTAAATATTTTATGATTTGAGCATTATAATAATTGCGTTACAATATTAATTATTTAGGCTTCCATTTCCATTAAATAGTAACTTAATATAACTGTAAAAGTCACAACAAAATTCCTGTTTGTAATTTGACAATTATGAAAATTAAAATATTATATAATAGGCACATTTTCAGTACTGCACGGGCTCATTTATTAAACAAGAAGTTAAATTAAGCAACTAATTAAATTATTAATATTAAATATTAATACAATAAGATATTTGTATTTACATTTATCAAAATAAAAAATAAGTTCAATTATGAAAATAAATATTAATAATTGGACTTATTAAAAATTAAATAATATGTTCAGATATTGCGCTCAAATTCTTTTCGCGTTTTACAACGCCTGATCGTTTCACATTAGATGGCGCGACGCGCGAGTCGCCACTCTCAAAGAGTCGCCACCTCTTTCCTCACTCGTTAGGTGTCATGGCCGCACTTGCTTGCGTTTCTTCGAACGTGTCGAGTCCGTGACCTCTTTCTTGATCGTTGCGGCGCGTGTTCTGGAGACCAACCGAGCGAGAGTCGGATCACCAGGAAGAGCTCACCGCCAGGAAAGGGAGAGCTGCGGCCGAGAGGTGCGATCGAGGCGAGGAGTCCGGTCTAGCGAGCGGGGCCCTTAAGAGATTCTCATTGGGACGCCATATTTGAAGACAGACATTAGTCAAAAAAGTACAAGGGCCTCTGCTAGAGTTTATATTCGTCTTGAGATCTGAGAATTACTTTCATTCTTGTGGCTCTGGCTTGAAATTCTAGCCCAAGAATCGATCTTATAGACATTAATGCAGGAGGCCCCCCTCTCTTTTCATTTTTCTTTCTTACTTCTTTTTTTTTCATAATCGGTATTACGTTTCAGTAAACATTTGGACTCACATTTTTAATCAGTAATCCAGACATCTTAATTCCGTCCTGTAAGATCTGGTTTTTTATTTCAGTTCATTTATTTTCTATTGTTGTGCCGTACCTCGAGTCTCGGGATAGGCACAGGATTCTTTGGGATCCGCCGGATGGAGGGAGAAACACTCGCGAGAGTCTTGTATCAAATTCGTTTAATAAAGATATTTCAGGTTACAATATGTCCTTAACTTCACTGCCCTGACTTGCGGGCGTAATAACTATCGTAATAACTTGTATCAATTCGTAACAACTAACACGGTCGTGCGCGGTTCACTCTTCGGTTCGGTACTGCCCGCCGCTTCTCCGAAAGGCGGGCTTTTTATCGGTTGTGCTCTATTTCCTCATTGACTCAGCTGTCAGCGCTTTTGGTTTTGGGAGCAGGTCAGTGAAGCAAGAGGCTTGGTGACCTGGTGCTCGGAATGCCACCTCAGGTGGATTTGTCAATATTCAGAATTAGCGCTGACGGCTAAGTGTCGCAATGGCTGTCGATTTCCGCCGCACAACATCTCTCCCCCCGTGGGAAAAGAAAAACTGAGGCAGTTTTTCGTTACCTTTTTCTCTTTCCATGGAGGTTACACTCTTTTATTTACTTTCCTAGTTGTCTGCGGAAATCGCATCGCGTGTTGTTCTTGGTTCTTTTCTTTACTATCCATATGACTGTTACCATAATTCCTATAATAATTACAACTATGGACACGGAGCCCACGGGATATATTACATTCTTATTAGATAAAAGACTGACCTGGTTGTCTTCTAGCTCCTCGCTTATTTCTTTTAATTTCAGGCTGAGTTTAGTTAGCTCCGCAGGATCACTGATCACTGGTTCTAGTCTCAGTTCTGTTCCTGCTTTGTCATTATTTTCGATATTTTTGGTTACTGTTTTGAAAGTCAAGTTAAACGGTGGTAAATGCATTTGAATGTACGTGATGTACTCTCGTTTCTTTGTTCGTAGTGTTAGGTCCGTCGTAGTCAGTCTACAGTTTTCATTTAGCTTAATTTTTCCGGTTCTATTTATTTCGATTTTATTTTCAGCCTGCTCATTGCATTGTATCGTTACTTGTTGTTTATACGGGGTAGAAAACAACCATGTCTGAGGTTCTGCTAAAGTTATCCATAGCGTTACGTTCGAGAGAATGTGACGTCGTTCGCAACTATCTCTTTGTGCTCTTACATAAATCTGCACCTCACATGGTGCGTGCGCTGTTATAAAATATGTGGGGTAATTTATATCGCATACGAATGTCGTGTCCGATTTCGTACATTTATCCAAGTCGTTGTCTTTTAGTGTTAGGTAATTTCGGTTTTCTTTATTAATGGCCAATAACGTATGCGAAATTTTGGGAATTATGAATACATTTCTATTGTCATATACCGGCAGAGGGGTTATTCGCACGATTTCATAATTGGGGTAAGTGATAATCGGGAAGGTTAGGATCGTGTAGACGTTGGGGGTGTCGTAGTATGCATTTATTTTTACAAATTTCTCGATGGTACTCCAATTGTCTACTTGTAATTTGAAGTGTGCCCCTCGGGATAGGTGGGCCGTCGCTTCTCTTAATTCTGATACTAAAGTTTCGAGTGGTAGTAATCGTGCGAGGATTATACCGTGTTTCGCATAGGTAAGGTACTCCAAAGTATCTTCTACGTCGCTTACTAGTTTGGCGGTTATAGTGCTTACTACTAAAAGATGCTCGTCTAATTCTTCGCGGCGTACTAATTTTGCTACTCGTTGTTGCGTTCGTCTCGTGATATTTACCATTAAATTTTCGTTTTTACTAATAGATCGTTCTAGCGTTTCTATATGCCCTAATGTGGCGTTTATAACTTTGATTTGGTTCTTCGCCGCGTGCTGTATAACGGTCTGTCGGTTTTGTATTAGCTCTATTTGTTCCTGTATATGTTTCGAATCGTCTGCGTCCATTACTCCAAATAGGGTTTTCCCTACGGTGCCTATTGCGTCTATCAGTCCGCGTCGACTTGTCGCTACTTTGTATACGGTTTGTAGTCGTAATAGCAGTTGTGTCAGTTTTGTGTTACTGTCTTCCGTTACGCGGAGGATGTTGTTACATGCATCTCGGTCGTCGTCGTCTATGTTATTACACAGTCTTTTGAGATAATTTTGGAGTCTGTGGTATCTCACTCCGAATGCTGCGACATCAATTCTGATTGCTAATTTCCACGTTGCCTCTTTCAGTTGCATGGTTCCGATTGTTTCGAAGTAGATTCCTGGTTCGTCGCTAAATGATGTCACCTCGTACGGCGGTATCGGCTCGGGTGTCATTTCTCCCGCGAGGTGTAACACGATGATGGGTATCCTGTAATCGAAATGCTTTCTTGGAGTCTATTTTTTGCTGACCGTGGCTTTCCACGGATTTCAATTTTTATATTGCTTTTACGCGCCGCTTCAGTCTGCGTCTGTTACTGGTCGCGTACGTTTTGTGAGATTCGTTATTGTGAATTTGTGGGGATGGCTCCTCTCGAACATTTCGTGCCGTTTTTGGCCGTGGTAAAACCTGAGAAACTCCGAGCTGGTGAAGAGGAGGAGGAGAATGGGCCTATTCTTCATATCGAAAACTTGGCACTATCTGATCCTCCGATTCCTCGTGTTTTGGCGGGCGATCCGGCCTTGACCGCTCCTCTGACGGGTCCCCGGGTCCCGCGGTGGCGCTTTCGGGCTCCTGGCCTCCAGGATCGTGCGCCGTTTGGCGTCGTACGCCCGCCTCTCTTCGCCGGGCGGGGGCCTGGCGCTCCCCGTCTTGAGTAAGGTAGGCTTTGCGTATTTTTATCTATTCTCTACGTGCTTTTACTATTTTTATTCTATCTTACTTATTTCTAATGCTTAGTGTTTTGTTGCGCGTGGGCCTTATTCCTCGATAAACGCTTTTAGCCGATTTGCATGTACGCGTATCGTCTTGCGTTTTATTTTGATGGTGTAGTTTACGTCGCTGTGTTTTTCCACGATAACATACGGTCCTACCCATTGTGATTCGAGTTTCTTCGATCGTCCCCGTCGCACAGTTTCGTCGTGTAACAGTACCTTATCACCTACTCTAAATGTTTCTTTGTTACATTTTCTATCGAATTGTTGTTTTGCTTTTATTTTTTCCTCCTTGGTATGCTCTCTCGCAACTTGATTCGTTGCGCGAATTCGTTCTCGCAATTCTTGCGCGTAATCCTCGTACGAGTACGTCAATTTTGGAGGCTTCGATAGTGCTGTCGGTAGGTTCGCTTGATGTCCGTAGACTAATTCGAACGGCGTGAAACCTGTCGTAGTATGAGGCGTTGTGTTGTAGGTGAACATCGCGTATGGTATCCATTCATCCCAGTCGGTTTGATCTTCGTTTACAAAATGTCTCAGGTATTCCGCTAAAGTACGATGCGATCTTTCTAACGCTCCATTACTTTCCGGATGGTATGCTGTCGTCTGAATCTTCTCGATTTTTAGTAGTTTGCACGTATTTTTGAACATTTCACTTGTGAAATTCGTGCCTTGGTCCGTGAGAATTTTCTCCGGTATCCCGTGTTCCAAGACCACTTTCGTAACGAAAGCTTTGGCGACTGTGTTTGCCTCTTGGTTTTCCACTGGTATCGCCTTGCTGAATTTCGTTAGGTTATCTTGGAATGTCAAGATATATTTATTTCCGTTATTTGTAATAGTCAGTGGTCCTACGATGTCGAGCGCACATTTCTCAAATGGTCGCTCGGGTGTGTCTGTAATGGTCAACGGCATTTTCGTTTTTCGGCTTAATTTATTTTTCTGACAGTATTCGCATTTGCTTATGTATGCCTCTATCTCTTTTACCATGCCGCTCCAGTTGTGCTGTAACCGGATCCGGTTCAATGTACGCGCGACTCCCTGGTGTCCTCCTGTAGGTGAGTCGTGATACTCATATAGTATTTGTCGCTTTTCTTCTTCCGAATATTCCTTTGAGGTGTCATCTTCTTGCCGCGTCAGGTGCATAGCCGGTGTCTCCGCGATCGGGTTTCGGCTTAGCGCGTCGGCGTTCACATTATTTTTTCCCGCTTTATGTATTATCTCGTAATCATACTCCTCCAGCTTGAGCCTCCATCGGATCAATCTCGAGCCGGGGTCGGTTACATTAAATAGCCAGATCAGTGGTTTGTGATCGGTTATTATCTTGAATTTGACACCATATAAATAGGGCCGGAAATGTTTAACCGCCCACACGATGGCTAATAGCTCTTTCTCAGTTGTATTGTAGTTTTGTTCTGCCTTACATAATACGCGGCTCGCGTACGCGATCGGTCGGTCTTGACCTACTGTCCCCTGTGAGAGCACAGCTCCGATGGCGTAATCTGACGCGTCCGTTGTTACCAAGAATTCCTTGTCGAAATCAGGGTAATTCAACACCGGTGCCGTCGTCAGTTTTTCTTTTAACAAATCGAACGCGTGCTGCTGCTCCATTGACCAGACAAATTTCTCTCCCTTTTTCGTGAGCTTGGTTAAGGGCTTTGCTATCTTTGAAAAATTCTCTATGAATTTGCGATAATATCCGGCTAGACCGATGAAAGATTGTATATCTTTCACCTTTTTCGGGGTCGGAAATTCCTTTACCGCTTGCAATTTTGACGGGTCTGGCGCTATTCCTCCTTCGGAAATTACATGGCCTAGGTAGATGACCTCTTTTCGTAAGAACGCGCATTTGTTCGGTTGTAGCTTGAGGTTATATTTTCGGAGTCTGATCAGCACCGCGATTAAGCGCTTGATGTGCTCCGTCAGTGATGCTCCGTATATCACGATATCGTCAATATACACGAAGCATTTTAGACCTAACAGTCCGGCTAGTACCGCATACATTAGCCGCTGAAACGCAGCCGGTGCATTTTTTAATCCGAATGGCATTCGGTTAAACTCGAAATGTCCGTCCGGTGTGGAGAATGCCGTTTTGTTCTTGTGGTCTTCATGCATCGGGATTTGGTGATATCCCGAGGCTAAGTCTAACACGGTAAAATATTTTGCGTTACCGAGTTGATCAAGTATGTCCGTGATGTTCGGCATGGGGAAAGAGTCTCCCATGGTGAGGTCGTTTACCTTTCGAAAATCGATCACGACTCTAAATTTTATTTTACCCGATGCGTCCGGCTTTTTCGGAACGACTATTATCGGCGCGTTCCATTGGCTCGCGCTGGGGCGGATTATCCCGTCGTCCAGCATTTTTTGAATCTGCTTCTTTACCTCGGCTTTGTGCTTCTCCGGTAATCTATACGGTCGCACGTTCACCGGCGCGCTCTCTGGTCGCGTATGTAATTCGTGTTCTATTGCCGTAGTCGCGCTCAGCTTATCGCCGTCTAGGTAAAAAACATCGCAAAAATCATCGCAGATTTGATGTACCGCTTCGCGTTCTTCATTATTCAAGTGATCGAGTTGTAGTTGTTCGCGTAATTTCTCGCATCGCGCGGTAATGAACTCGCTTTCTTCGGTCGCGCGTAACGTGAGAGCTTCCGCGGTGTCGTTTTCCGGCAGGTCTTCTACCGTTACGTGCGGTGTGAGTATCTCGACCGGCTTGTCCGTCACGTTCAAAATGCTGACCGGGCATTTGAATTCGCTCGGCTTTACCAGGCAATGGCCAAGGAAAACTCCGGGAGCAGGTTCGCCGCTTTTCACAATACCTACTCGGTTGTGATCGGTTATGGCCTCCACGATGGTTTCACTGTGGGGCGGTAGAGTCACCTTCCGATATGGTCGGAGGTTGAATGTGGCATTGCCTATTTTCACTAGCTTTGACGCGTTTGAAATGTCGGCCTTGTGCTTTGTCAGGAAGTCGTTTCCCAATATTCCCTCGTATTCGATTGGGAAGTCATCTTTTACCACGTACATCGTGTGGCGTATCTTTTTTCTGCCCAGATCCACGGTCGCCTTTATCTTTCCTAGCGTGTGGATCTGATGTCCGGTTACGCCTATCAGCGCTAATTTTTCTTCTCTCACCATTGTTTTACCTTTTAAGTTGCCGACCTTGATCAGAGTCAGGGTCGCTCCTGAGTCTAGTAGCAGATCCATCTTTCCTCGCTGTGCCTCTTCGATGAGCAGAGTTATTATATCCAACGGGCCTACCTTATGTTTCCCCGTTATCTGAGTTACCCGATACTCTTCGGCGGCTCGTGCCTTACCTTTTCTGGGTCTCTCTTCCTCTTCGCTGCTGCTGGCTGATGATTCATCGCTCGTCGCTCGCGACTTATTCCGTCTTACCGTACTCACGGGTGCCTTTTTCGCGGCGTCAGCTTTCGGTCGGCGCGGTCGCTCGGTTTTGGGGCGTCCGTTCAGCGACCAACATTCGTCTCTCTTGTGCCCTGCTTTTTTGCAGTAGGTGCACTCGATCGTGTTTACGCCGCCGGGCTTATCCGCTCTAGGCAAAACGAATTTATTTGCTTGCCGGCCCATCCGGCAATCTCGCACGTAATGGCCGGTCTTTCCACAGTTGTGGCATTGCACTGCCGCGTTTCCTGGGTTTCGCGCTTTATCTGTGTTGAATTTAGATTTGCTCATTGGCCATCTGCTTCTCGGGGAGGGGCCTCTAACCTTCTCCTCCGCGCTGGCGCCGGTTATTGCCTCCTGTAGGGTCTGATACCGTTGCGCTCGCACTAACATCTTTATGTCTTCGTGCAGGCCGATCTGAAAGTTGTGTAAGGCTTGCATCTTTATGCTTTCTAATATTGCCTTTTGTTGCTCTTGCGAGTGCCTTTGGCCTTCCTCCATGGCCTCGTAGAGCTCTCTTGCTAGCTTCTCGACTCGGCGGCCGAATTCTTGCGCGTTCTCGCCCGCTTTCTGCGTTAGCGAGTTGAATTCCAATTGTAGGTGCGTCATGCCGCGCTTCCCTAAGTATTCGGTTTCGAGCTCGCGTTTCAATTGCTCGAAGTCGTGGATGTCGCGCGTATCAAAGTCGGTCATTGCCTTGCCTTTGAACTTTGTACAGAGGATCGCCTCTAACAGCCGCGCTTCGTCCGCGGGCGGGATATTTTTCATAGTGTACGTGCTCGCGCTAATAAATTCGCGGACGCGCTCTCTTGATTCTCCGTTTATCTCGGGTATCATTGTTCGTGCTTCTTTTAAGCTGAGGAACCCGTTGGATTGACCCGGTTGGTTTCGAATGTCACTGCGCGTTCGCCCGTAAGTGACGTCTAGTGGGCCTTCGCTGCGGACGCGGCGCCCTGTTTCGGTGGCCCGGTCGTGGTTACCGGCTTCTAGATTTGTCGCGCCGGATTCTATTCGGCTTACGCGGTCCCTTAGATCGCGGATTTCGCGTAGCGTATCGAGTGTCCGATTGAATTCAGCGTTCTCGGTGCGGTCCATGCGTGCCTGCATGTCGCGCATCATATTTAGGATGTCTCGGAACATGGTTTCCGGCGTTCCTGGGCTCGCTTGTGCCAGCCCAGGGGCTTGGTTTTGGCCCGTTTCGTGCGGGTGCTGGGCTTCCTGTCCCAGCCGATTTATCTCCTCGCTTATCTGAGCGGGCGTTATATCCACGCGCGGCGTGAGGCCATTGGCCGCTCGTTGCTGGCTCATTTTATTTGCTCGCGGTGTATGGTCTTCTTCCGCGGGGTCGAATATGTCGCTATCGTACGACGTGAGCGAGAATGCTCCTCTCCCGAGATTCTCGCTCTGAGTGTCGGCCGAAGTATCCGATCGTGCGTCGTCTTCGGTCGGGGGCAGTATGTGTGCGTCACTGTCGTGATTGTCTCTGTTTTCGTCTCCGCCTTCGTTAGTTGTCCTATTTCGCGGGTTTTCGTTCGCGTCGCAAAGGCTGGTGTCTAAAAATTCGAACTCGCGTTCTACGATGACGTTGGGGTGTAACTCGAGCACCGGCGTGCTCGCGTCATCGAGTTGCGCGTCTAAGTTTCGCCGCACGCGATCTAATTCGTCGTTCGCGAGTCGCGTGGCGCGAAAACGATTTCTAATGCTGTTTTCGATTGCTCGTTGCGCGCGCTCGCTCAGCACGAATGACGCGTTGCTGAGAGGGGGATGCCGGGACAAGTCGTCTGACATCTATCGACGCTTACGCTTTAATTCTCTGTAATCGCGAAAAAGTTTTCGGCGCTCGCGGTTGTAGCCTGTAATCGCGCAGTTAATTTTCGGCGCACGCGGTTACGGGAGACGCTTACAATGCTTATTTTCGGCGCGTGCCTTTATCGGCTTACAATTTGGATCGGACTTACATTATCGCCGCGCAGCGCATGGTGTCCGCTTTCCGTGTCGGGGTCCTGCCGGGCCGCTTCGCTGCTTTGCTGCCGCCTCTGCTTCGCGGCGTCCCTGCTGCGCTGCTTCGCTGGCTCGGTGCGTCCCTGCGGCGCTGTCTCGGGCTGGCAAGTTCGTGCGGTAGGTCGGGGCCTCTCCGGTGTCGCTGATAACACTCGGGGCTGCTACCGTCGTTTGCTCACTCGGGATCCGGCTGGCTATTTCTCTCCGTGGAGTTTGACCGCCGTTTTACTGATCCGTTCCCGTTTTCAGACGTAACTCTGGCAGGATGTCTTCTCTTCCGGTTGGCAGATCCCACCGCTGCCACCAATTTGTTGTGCCGTACCTCGAGTCTCGGGATAGGCACAGGATTCTTTGGGATCCGCCGGATGGAGGGAGAAACACTCGCGAGAGTCTTGTATCAAATTCGTTTAATAAAGATATTTCAGGTTACAATATGTCCTTAACTTCACTGCCCTGACTTGCGGGCGTAATAACTATCGTAATAACTTGTATCAATTCGTAACAACTAACACGGTCGTGCGCGGTTCACTCTTCGGTTCGGTACTGCCCGCCGCTTCTCCGAAAGGCGGGCTTTTTATCGGTTGTGCTCTATTTCCTCATTGCCGACTCAGCTGTCAGCGCTTTTGGTTTTGGGAGCAGGTCAGTGAAGCAAGAGGCTTGGTGACCTGGTGCTCGGAATGCCACCTCAGGTGGATTTGTCAATATTCAGAATTAGCGCTGACGGCTAAGTGTCGCAATGGCTGTCGATTTCCGCCGCACAACACTATTCTATCTTCAGGACAAATTACTGATTTGGTTTGCTTTCATTCAAATAATGTAAAAACTTTTTAGTTACTCTCAATTTTTCTTTCACGTCAATTACACATTTTTTTTTTTTTTTTTTTTTTTGTAAAGATAACTACACATAATACAGACAAAATTGACTTCAAAAGAACTCTCTTTCTGTCGCTCTCCTATCTAAGAACTCTAAACAAACCTGCCATGTTTGCCATTACTTTTTAAACATAATTAAATTAAATAAAACAATTAAATAATTAAAAATAAATATTAAAAACAGAAAGTAAAAAAAAATATATATAGGCACCTATATACAGGCATTATACGAATTATAATTGTATTCAGCAGAAAGCTGCTTTGCAACTGCATTTGTAAAATTCGTGAATTTAATTGGTATATTACTCTTAGTTTCGGCCAAAAATAAAAGAATACACCAATCACATTCACAAATTTTACAACAGTTGCAAAGTAGTTTTCTCTGCTGAACACAGCTTTTTATTACTTACGTTATATGTATGAGCCGCCATTTGCTGCGCGTGCGCAAATAACCCGGCAACCGAGCAACGACTTGAATATTTCGTTGAGCACCGACGGCGCCAAACAGCAGTGCTGCAATTGGATATAAATCCGTGATCGAAACTTCGGAAGGTTGTTAATAGATTAAAATAAGGTAGAGAATAACGTAAATCGCGAAAGGTTATATATTTTACAGTCTTTTACGTCTTACGTTTTTCTATGTATGCTTTACTTTATGTCCACGCTACGATAGACGTCTCGTTCTTTGTCATCAGCCGAACGCTGCCCTTGCGGCAACCCAATGCAAATATTAATTATGTAATATTTAATTGCGGATTGTACTGTAGTGAAGCCTCTTATTTTTAGTCAAATACATTGAGGAAACCTTTCCTCAATCTCCAAGAGATATTCTCCCATTTTTAAATAATCCCCCTCATCAATTCATTCGTCTTCTCCTCGCAACTTGCAAGTCTATGGATCTCTCCTCCCCCCCCCCCCCCCTTTAGAAAGAGCCGAAGAGTTAAATCGGAGCATCATGTTAATCGGAGACGGTTAATTGGCCCATATCTGCAGTGAGGAAATAATAATCAATATCGAGTCGAAATCGATTTATTCTGAGTCATCGAAAGTTGTACCATAAATCAATCAAAATCGATGAATATTTCAATTACTTTTCGATATACGTTTTCGACGTCAATTCGACGTCGATTCGATGGGTCATTTCTCGCTGGGAATGTCGGAATTACCCGCGAGCGATGATGTTTTCGAAAGCATGGACGTTTCGCTCGCGACGTCCGTTCAAAAGCAAACACCGGAGGAAACGTTTGAAAAAACGTCGCGAGATTACTTGGGTCCACTGAGCCAAAAGTACATCGGGGCTGTTCTGAGCGGCGATAGAAAGATAGATACCGTGTACGGCGTTTATTTCGACAACGATGGAATGATGCTCGGTAATAAACGTTTTGACGTGGACAACGCGGATAACATTTTTATCGATGACGTACGTTACATTAGTGCACCCGGTCTTTACGAGTTGATCTTCAAGAAAACGCCCGATGACAACATCTACACGGAGGACGACATGCAAAAGTACAAGAGCATCCTGTTGACGAGCGTGCATAAACGCAATCACAATGCACATGCTCCATTACTGAGCAATAGGGGATACAACTATAAACAGGTAATCGCACCGTTGATACCTATCGAATCCAGGAAGAAAAAATCTGGAAAGGGATTATTCATGCTTCGCGCGATGACGCTAACCGACAATTAGATCGACTACGTGCACAGGGTCGACCCCAACGAGCTGGTGGATCGTCTCCGATTGCTCGACACTTCGCGCCACGCTGACAACAATGCCCACGACAACGAGATCATATCGATCATTGAGGAACTTCGCGAAGCCGGGCTTATTATAAATTAAACGGTGCAACAGCGATCCGTTCAGTCAGCGTCGAAATGTCGATCAACAAATTTGGATTATTCGAGCACAGCGGAGACGCGACAAACTCCATTTCATACCATCAATGGAGCGGATTAATGAGAAATTTCGTGCGCGAAAAAGCTCTGCGGACTTTGACACAAGGTCGCGCAAGATTCGTCGTGTAGCGCAACCTGAGACTGACGGTGACGCGGTTAACAAACTATACGTGGATCGGTGCGTTAAAAGTTTGAGAGATCAACGGAAAGAGGAAAGAGAGACGAGAAGCTTACCGCGTTCGAGAAGGACGTGCGAGCGTTACAGACTGCGATAAACGAGCTTCGGCGTACGAATATCGTTAGATTAGAAACGGTTAATGAACGTTTAAGAAAACGGCTCAGAAACGACTATCGAACGACGATGAGTGACAAGCAACGGTTAATTGACGAAGACGAACAGCAACGAACGATTCAAGAACGGTTGTAGGACGGCTGTCGAACGGTTCAAGAATGATTGTCGGACAGTTGTCGAACGGTTCAAGAACGGCTCAGAAACGATTACGAGCAGTTCAGAAACAGCTATGAACGACGCAGAAACAGAAACGGCTACGAACAGCTAAAGAACGACG
The DNA here is from genome assembly GCA_035220575.1 of Temnothorax rugatulus. Classification (NCBI taxonomy): domain Eukaryota; kingdom Metazoa; phylum Arthropoda; class Insecta; order Hymenoptera; family Formicidae; genus Temnothorax; species Temnothorax rugatulus. The sequence goes on from JASTWL010000342.1 coordinate 78,891, forward strand.
ACGACGAACCGCCAACGAAACGCTAACGAAAGGACAACGAAATGAGACCGTTAAAATCCGATGTATGTAAAAATATCGAAAAGCGGCGGTTGGTGGACGAACTGCACGCACCGGCGAGAAGAAATTTTTCCCGCAGACGCGTCGTAGTGCGGGGGTACGATGACCTGTGGCAGGCTGACATTGTCGACATGCATCCGTACTCACGTTTCAACGAAGGCTACCACTACATACTCATCATCATCGATGTTGAACAAGCACGCATGGGCCGTGCCACTCAAGGGTAAAGGCGGCAGCGAGACAGGTGCCCTAGTAACCTACAAACCAATATGGGGAAGGAATGTTACAACACCGACCCGTGTAGAAATGTTCATAAGGCTCTAACAAGGGCCCAACTAGTTGGCCTGAATATAAATCAGGGCCTTGTAGGGCAAAATGATAAGGCCCTTATATGGCATGTAACAAATTGTTTACAAGGCCCTTATAAGGAAAGTTTTTCAGGCCCTGATAAAAAGGCCTTATTTCGACCAGAATTACAATTCATGCTTTCTTAACATAAAAAAAATTATTTATTTCGAAATTTTATTACTATTTTTTAACTAAATTTGTTTCTTAAGATGTAGTCTATGATTATAAATATTTTCTCGTATTTGAAAAACACACTTACCTTGGTGGGATTCGAACTCGGGACCTCGGGACCTCTGGATCGTGAGCCAACTGCCTTACGTGGTAGACTACTTCTTAATTTGATGTAAGTGTAACATATAGTCTACATATGTCATAACCAGCGCAAATATATAATTTTTCAAAAATCATCTTAAGAAACAAGTTCAGTTTAAAAAAAGTAATAAAATTTTGAATTGGATACATCATATAATATTTCTTAATGTCAGGTGAATGTCAGAAACCAGTGCCGGCTCATTATGAAAATTTTTGTTCGTAAATATATTTATGAAAAAAGTATATTTATAAAGTTAAACCATTCTTATCAAATCCTTACAAGGGTCTCATTAGACAAAAATAAGAAAACCTTTCTTAGGGCATCCCTAATAAATAATGATCGGGACCTCATCAGGTTAGCCCTAATAAATAAGTATTTATAAAGTTAAAACATCCTTATCAAATCCTTACAAGGGCCTCACTAGACAAAAATAAGGAAACCTTTCTAATGGCTTCCCTAATAAATAATGATCGGGACCTTATCCGGTTAGCCTTAATAAATAAGTATTTATGAAGTTAAAACATCCTTATCAAATCCTTACAAGGGCCTTATTAGACAAAAATAAGAAAACCTTTCTTATGGCATCCCTAATAAATAATGATCGGGACCTCATCCGGTTAGCCCTAATAAATAAGTATTTATGAAGTTAAAACATCCTTATCAAATCCTTACAAGGGCCTCACTAGACAAAAATAAGGAAACCTTTCTTATGGCTTCCCTAATAAATAATGATCGGGACCCCTTATCCGGTTAGCCCTAATAAATAAGTATTTATAAAGTTAAAACATCCTTATCAAATCCTTACAAGGGCCTCACTAGACAAAAATAAGGATACCTTTCTTATGGCTTCCCTAATAAATAATGATCGGGACCTTATCCGGTTAGCCCTAATAAATAAGTATTTATGAAGTTAAAACATCCTTATCAAATCCTTACAAGGGCCTTATTAGATAAAAATAAGGAAACCTTTCTTATGGAATCCCTAATAAATAATGATCGGGACCTCATCAGGTTAAAGTAAGGAAATCTTTCTTATGGCTTCCCTAATAAGTAATGATCGGGGCTTTATATTATGTAAGGCCATCCCTAACAAATTTCTACACGGGGACGTGCAACGTCTCGTGAGAAAACACGGCATCAATCATTATTCCACGTATTCGGTGTTGAAGGCGTCGGTCGTTGAGCGATTCAATCGTACGTTGAAGAACGACATGTGGAAGATGTTTACGCTCAACGGAAATTACAAGTGAGTCGACGCCTTGCCGCGACTCGTATCGGATTACAACGCGCGCAAGCATCGAACCATCGGCATGCGGCCCGTCGACGTTACCCCCGCGATCGCCGAAACAGTGTCTTTCTCCGAAAGTTGGCTACTATATACAGCGCGATAAAGACCGCGGGTCCGGCAAAATTCAAAGCGGACGACTCGGTGCGAGTTAGCAAATACAAGACAATTTTCGAGAAGAGTTACACGCCGAATTGGACCACCGAGGTGTTTAAGATCGTTAAAGTGCAGCGTACTCGAGGACTATCGTGGAAAATCCGTCGCTGGAGCGTTCTACGAGCACGAGTTGCATCGCGCGACTTATCCGGACGTGTATCTCGTGGAGAAAGTACTACGCAGGAGGGGCGACGAGATTTACGTGAAATGGCTGGGATTCGATGGATCGCACAACTCATGGATACACAAGGACAATGTTATTTATTCGCGCAAACTGTATTTTATTCTTAACATAAAACATATACAATATGTAATACATGTAAAGTGTTTTAAATATGAAATACACATAAAGTACGTAAAAATATGAAATACACACATGTACAATATCTTTGTTAATATCCTTTCCAATACTGTAATATAATACACACACAATACGTTACGTTATATTACATACATACATTCATACATTCATACGTTATATTACTACATTATATATTACGTTACATACATATACTACTACATACAATACATACGTTACAAAGGTATTCGATAATGTCCCCATGGTAACGTATCGGTCGAATCGGGTATAATGTAACGCTTGTCGTCGTACGGACTCAGAGCGATTTTCGTCTCCCGGATAGTGTACACCTCGTGCAACTTCGATCTTATACAGGATTGACATCGAGTCATTTCGATCTCGTGTTTTAGACACCTCGTGTAATCGTCGAAAGTTATAGTACGCGCTACGACGTTGCTCTTGACACCTTTCGCTATTTGAAGTAAAACTTCTTTAGGCACAGTAGTGAGTTCGATTCGCGACACGAAATCACGAATTTCGTGACACGAAAAGTGTAACGAAAATTCGACCAATAGGCGTACGGTGTTGGCGAGACGGCTCTTTCTTTTGGCACGGTAGTAAGTTCGATTCGCGATACGAAAAAGTGACACTTGCGACACGAAAAGTGTAACGAAAATTCGACCAATAGGCGTACGGTATTGACGAGACGGCTCATTCTTTTGGCACGATAGTAAGTTCGATTTTGCGACACGAAAAAGCGACACGAATTTTGGGAAACGAAAAATGTAACGAAAATTCGACCAATATAGGCGTACGGCATTGGCAAGACGGCTCCTACTTTTGGCGCGGTAGTAAGTTCTATTTTGCGACACAAAACTCGAAATTGTAACAAAAATTCGACCAATAGACGTACGACGTTGGCGAGACGGCTCCTTCTTTTGGCACGGTAGTAAGTTCGATTTTGCGACACGAAACTCGAAAGTGTAACGAAAATTCGACCAATAGGCGTACGAAATGAAACTTCTTTGGCATGGTAGTAATAGTCCGAGAGCTGAGGGACCAAAAATGCAACAGTTTTAGAAAGGCTGATATTTTAACATTAGGTCATGTATCGGTTGTATATCAATAGCCTACCGTCAGTCAGCCAGTTTTCCTAACAGCTGGCGCGGGGGCGGCACCAAACTTGTAAAAAAAAACGTGTATGTCGCAATTGTTTTATAAAATCTGAAAATTAGTTTGTAGATAGTAAGTCAACTAACAAACTGTGTGGGTGTGGTTAGTCAGCAAAATATTGCAACGGTACGCGTCAGCAGCGCGCTAAAGTCATCAAAAAATTGTAGTTGGTGAAAGTGTTGTATAAAATCTAAAATTTTACATACAATTAGTTAATATTATTTAAAACAGGAAAAACATAGTCAGTCAGAATTTTTATGTAACAAACGCCGTCAGCAGCCAATAGAAGGGCACGCTGCGCGCTTGATTTATATAGCGCGCTCGACCGCAAAATGCTTTTATGTAATTCTGAAATATTTGTAATTCAATAGTTTATTTAAAATATTAAGCAGAAATATAAAGAAATATAAAGAAAAAGAAAGAAATATAACGAAAGAAATATAAAGTTCAAGGAAGCTCTAGTTCGATTTCTAATACAGGATTGGGAAAGGGCTGAGTTGGCTCCCTATTTTTGTAATAAAACGGTGTATCTGAATTTCGACTACTGTTATAAATACAACGTTGAAAACGGACTAGTCATCAAGAGCATTGAAGATGTTTTTTCATGCCCCTAGCATGAAGAAGCCGATACGAAAATTATCCAACAGATTTGTAATCTTAATTATGATGCTAACGTCTCCATCAAGTGCTCTGATACCGATATACTCATAATTATGCTGGGTAATATGAGTAATTTAAAAAGCGATGTGAAGATCTGGATGGAAGTTGGCGTTGGCAACTCTCTACGATACGTCAACGTCACTGAGATACATAAACGCTTAGGACAATCGATTTGCGCTGCTCTTCCGGCTCTACATGCCTTCACTGGCTGCGACCCCCGCCTTTTTCCGAAAAGGAAAGAAGCGTCCATATAATTTGTTGGTGCAGTCAGAGGATTTTCAAAAAGTATTTGCGAATTTCAGCGCATTAAATGACGATAATCGTACAGGTGTAATGGAAAAAATGGAGGAATTTGTCTGTCGATTGTATGGTCACAAAAAAATTAAGAATTTAAATGAAGCTCGTCTCGCAATATTTTCAAAAAGCTACACATTTAAAGATAACGACGACACTTTTAAAATTAATGCGAAGAATTACGATGCGTCAAATCTTCCGCCATGCAGAGCTGAACTCATCAAACAAGTCCGTCGCGGTGCATACATATCTGATATTTGGACCCACGCACACCAAAAGATACCAACCACAAAGTTAGCAGTCGAAAATGGTTGGCAGGAATCAGAAGGACGATACGAATTGGACTGGTTTGAAGGGCAGCAAATTCCTACATTCGTTAAAGACGTCGTAATTCAACCAAATGATGAATCAGGTAATAAATAATTGCAAGCAAATTTGTCAGCCTTTTTTTCATTAATAAACTAATCAAATGTATTATACGTTTACTAATTTGCAGATGCTGAGTCCGAGGTAACTGATATCGAAGAAAATTACGATGAGTCTGATAAAGCATATGATTGTAGCAGCGATTCTGATTAGAAAAATTATTTTAATTTTTGTAATATCAATTTAAGTACGATATTGAAATAAAATATTTTTTTAAAAAGGTTACGGCGTTTGTTAAATAAAAATTGACGATTGTTTTTTTCTTATTTTCAATCCCATAAACTACTTGCTTTATTATATTTTCATTTTTATAAACCATACTTTTTATGACTTAAGTGCGTTTCTGACGCGTCCCGTTTTGTCCCGTTGATTTATTTCAATATTTTTCATGTTAAAGAAATTATAGATAATATTTTGTATTAAAACCATTTATTTTATTATTAAATATAATCAGCCCGCGCCATCGAGCGCGCTATATAAATCAAGCGCGCGGCGCGCCCTTCTATTGACTGCTGACGGCGTTTGTTACATAAAAATTTTGACTATGTTTTTCTTGTTTTAAATAATATTAACTAATTGTATGCAAAATTTTAGATTTTATACAACACTTTCACCAACTACAATTTTTTGATGACTTCAGCGCGCTGCTGACGCGTACCGTTGCAATATTTTGCTGACTGACCATACCCACATAGTTTGTTAGTTAACTTACTATCTACAAACTAATTTTCAGATTTTATAAAACAGTTGCGACATACATGTTTTTTTTACAAGTTTGGAGCCGCCCCCGCGCCAGCTGTTAGCGAAACTGGCTGACGGTAGGCTATTGATCCTACAACCGTTACATGACCTAATGTTAAAATATCAGCCTTTCTAAAACTGTTGCATTTTTGGTCCCTCAGCTCCCCGACTATAAGTTCGATTGTGCGACACGAAAAAACGTCACAAAAAGTGTCACGAAAATTCGACCAACAAGCGTACAAAGTAAAACTTCTTTTGGATCGGTAAGTAAGGTCGATTTTGCGACTCGAAAACGCGTCACGAAAATTCGATCAGGTGTACGGCACTGGCGAGACGGATATAGTGAGAACTGCGGGTAACACTACATGTTCGAGTTGCAGGCGGCTTGGAGTGACTAATTCCGTTGTATTGTTTTTGTATTAATTTCAGAAATGTTATGGCAAAGCCTTGCCTTCAGAAGTTTCACTTCTAACGCACGTGGCGACCACGCGTTTATTTTTTTTTTTTACAGTCTTTGTTACCATCCACCCTCAACGCATACATCTTAGCCCTGAGTCCGACGAATTTGGTCATGATCGCGCCATTATTATTGTCCTTCATCAAGCCCGGCACCTTCTTGTTCGTGAGCGGTATACCGTACGCGTTGTCGGTCGCGTAATCGCTCGTGTCGAATCTAGCGATATCGCGTTTCACGTTCTCGTACACATCCTTGCACTCTAAGTGATATATCAGACTGTCCGTATCGGTGTACATAATTCTACAGACGTCGCGATATATAGGAGACATGTACTCGTGATGAAATTCGTACAAACAGACTTTCGATACGTCGAGAATGCACATGCCGACGTAAATAGGTTTGTCGAATTTAACCTCGAGTTTGCGCAGTTCAACGGCTATCACATTTTCCGAAAAAACGCTCCTGCTATGAAAATTTGGTTTCGCAATCAATACCTCCGCGCCGTATCTACCGTTCCACTTTGTTAATAATTATACATCAACGTGATTTCGAACGTTCTCCATAGTTTTACCAAATACCGCGTTATTCATCAATTTGTTCAAAGTTTTCTCGAAATCGTTCTTGGCCAGTGTTCTAAATTTCGTATTAAGTTCGATGTAATCGCGGAGCCATGGAGTTTGAGCAAATTGTAATACGCGATGTATCTTTGTGACGCGAAGGCCGTGGCGCGTGCACTGCTGTAGATTGCGGTAGTGTATGACGTAACGCTTCTTGTCGTACAGCGTGGCGAGAAGTTTATTCTGCCGTTTGCCGGGCGGTTGATCGCGCGTCGGACAGAACAGTAGGTCGGCGTGCGCGTCATGTTTATTCTGCGGATACTCTAGATCGACCTCGAGAATATAACCCGTGGGCGAATCCGAAGCGATTGTGCTAAACTCCAAATTCGAAACGTCTTCGACTCATCGAAAATCTGAGTAGGGCAATGGTTGACACATCGCTCAGCCGTACAAGTTGTTTACATCAAAATACCCTTATGAAAAAGTACACTCAACTTCGATAGTTAACACCTAAAGTTAAGTGTTAACACTAAACTTACGCGAGTTGACACTCAAATTTGGGCGTAAGTTTAGTGTTTGCCATCAAAGTTAAGTGTCAACTCTTAAATTTAGGTGTAGATTGAGTGTTGACCATTAAGGTTTAGGTAAGTTGTGGGTTTAATCCTCAATAATGAGTGTATATTGGGAGTTTATTCTCAATGATAAGTGTAGGTTGGGGATTAAGCCTTAATGTTTAGTGTAGGTTGGAGATTGATCCTCATCGTTGGATGTTGGTTTGGTGTTAACAGGGTGTTAACCTTTAATGTTCTATGTCGATTTAATCAGTGTCGCCATGATCCCTTTATTGTTGGGTGTCGTTTAAATGTTATTGTGTTAATCTTCGTTAAGTGTCAATTGACGACCTTTATTATTATTATTAATCGAGTATTGATAATATAGTACTATAATTTACTCCGTAAACATATAAAGGGGTTAAAGCCATAGTGGTGTAAGTCAATTTTTTTCACCACTTTTTTTTCCTTCTTTTTTCAACATATCTGCATGTGTAGACTGCATCTATGAACTTAACTCGATAGGTTAAAAAAAGTGACTTACACCACTATGGCTTTAACTCCTCCATATATGCACACACATACATAAAGAATAGATTGTTTTTTAGATTTATGTTTCTTTAAATTTGATTTTTAATTATTTTTCAATTTATTAAATAAATTCTTTATTTTGTCAGGTAGCGTCTTTAGGCGTTCTCATGCATGCTTAACGTTATTATATTAATATTATATTATGTTAAATATACGAATTTTATATTAATAATTATTACATTAATTGTAATTGCATTATTATTTATAATATTTACCAGTTATTATCAATACACGATTTTTGAACGCTATAAAGATATGTTATATAGGAGTATAAGCAACAAGGAAGCGTCAGAATCAAAGGATTGCCACTAGTCCGTTCGATCATCGATGTCAAGCGATGTTGGGTGCGGTACTGACTCGGATGGGTGACCGCGCTGTATCCTTACGGAAAAATACACTCAACTGTTGGTGTTTAACTGTTAAGAAAACACCAAAGAAAAACCCTTAAAGTTGGGTGTGATTTTTGGATCACCAATTGAAAGTTAACCTTCAAATGATGGTTAACCTTCAATTGGCGGTCCGAAATCACACCCAACTTTAAAGGTTTTTCTTTGGTGTTTTTTTAACGTTTAACACCAAAAGTTGAGTGTATTTTTCCATAAGGGTACATCAGGTACGACGATGGTTTCGATGGATCGTAAGATTGCATGTACTTGTTATTAGCCCGCGCGTATCTGCCGGAACATTGACTCACCCTTATGGAAAAATACACTCAACTTTTGGTGTTAACCGTTAAAGAAACACCAAAGAAAAACCCTTAAAGTTGGGTGTGATTTTGGACCGCCAATTGAAGGTTAACCATCATTTGAACAGTTAAGTGTATTTTTCCGTAAGGGTACAGCGCGGTCACCCATCCGAGTCAGTACCGCACCTAACATTGCTTGACATCGATGATCGAACGGACTAGTGGCGATCCTTTGATTCTGACGCTTCCTTGTTGCTTATAGTCCTATATAACATATCTTTATAGCGTTCAAAAATCGTGTATTGATAATAACTGGTAAATATTAAAAATAATAATGCAATTACAATTATTGTACAATAATTATTAATATAAATATAAAATTCGTATATTTAACATAATATAATATTAATATAATAACGTTAACAGCAAGCATGAGAACGCCTAAAGACGCTACCTGACAAAATAAAGAATTTATTTAATGAATTGAAAAATAATTAAGAATCAAATTTAAAGAAACATAAATCTAAAAAAAATCTATTCTTTATGCATGTGTGTGCATATATGTTCACGGAGTAAATTATAGTACTATATTATCAATACTCGATTAATAATAATAATAAGCCCTGATAGCACAGAAAGGTTTCTGCAACGTTGTAGGGACATAACATTGAAACATTGAAACTGTTACAGTTACGTTGCGTAATGTCTCTGAAACGTCTTTGCAAGATTGCAGCAACGTCAAAATGTCCGCTTCGGTCCGCAAGAAACGTTTCTGAAATATTACAGAAATGTTTCTTGAATATTTCGGTGAGGTTGATGCAATATCCTCTTTGGTTTCGCTTGCAACATTGCAGAAATGTAAAAAAAACGTATATATGCTGGAATAAATATTGTTAATAAAAAAACAAATAATTTATTAAATCACAAGTTTTATTTTTTTTTATTTGCAGAAATAGGTTAGTATTTTATAATATTTCAACATATATTACATATATATATTTATTATATTAATTATATTTATTATAATAATATATTTATTATATTATTTATTATATTAATAGTAAAATTTATATTGCATCAGCGTCCGCTGTCTTCTGATGTTTACTGAAAATGAAAATAATAATGTGATAAAAGTAACGAAAGAGTATGTTATTTATTTAAGGGGACTAGTAGTAAAAAATTGAAACAAATGAGAAAAAAGTTAAATTAATTTTGTACTTCAAAAATTTATATATACGTATAATAAAGAATTTCAGTATTTTTTTTATTTTTTCACATATATTCTACATACTATTTCTAAATCGAAAATTGGCCATTTTAATATGTATTAATTATAATCAATAAAGTTATAATTTTTTTAATTTTGTGTACAAGTCGACTCCGCTTTCAACGAAAGTTCAGGTGATGAATAGTTCGTTCGACCAATAATTAGAATACCATCATCAAATATATGTTATCTATATACTATATATAATGTATTGTTTTATATGAATATGTTATTAAAAGTGCATTCCTTTTCACGCATGACGCGCATGATGCATCATTTACTCTTGTTTAACATTCGGTGAACAACAAGGATAAATATGCTTCATACACATGCGTGAAAAGGAATGCATCTTAAGTATTATAAAAAGCTTCGTTGTTACTTGAATATAATATCCAAAATACTATAAAAAATGTAAGATGATTGGTTCATTATTTCATTGTTCCAAAAGCTTTCGGTCGATTTGAACAAAAAATCAAACAATTTAAGTAACTGGAATTCTAATATATTAAAGGCAATTTTTTGTATTTTGTTTTACATTATATGTATATAAGATAATTCAATAATAAAATATAACATATTAGGAAAATTGTAGAAAATTAATATTTTATTGTCCAGTACCTTTTAAAAATCTATTAATTATACAATTTTCAAAAACTTACGTTTTTCTTTGTTCAAGACTGCGCTCGTGTCTTAAAGTGCCTTGCACAAGCCACTTGGAGATATAATGTGTGATATCTTTCTCTGTCACTTTGTCATCCGTAATACGCACAGCTCCTAAAACACATTTATTAATATTTATATTTTTAATACTGTATTGTGTGAAATTAAAGTAAAATACTAAAAATTAGTCGCACAACATTTCAAAACTTACGTATAATACACTTCGCGAGCAGCAAATCTTTGAACCCCATTTTCTTTAGCTTTCCAGCCCAACTATATTGTACTGCTATCTCATTTGTGATCGTTCTTTTTAAAATGTTTACAATCAAATCTCGGCTATCACGTCAACCGATTCTATTCAACGAAATGGCCTATAAAAATTATAATTTATTACAATTAGGAACATATACATATACATATATTACACATCGACTGATCTTTTTCGCAAGCTCGTATCTCGATTTTACGAAATTTCAGGTTTTTCTGCTTAAACGCTTCGGGGTTGCCAGAATTAGCGTTTAAGCAGAAAAAACGGAAATTGCGTAAAATCGAGATACGAGCTTCCGAAAAAGATCAGTCGACATATAATGACGTATTTTAAAGTTTATGTATATGGAAAAAAATATTTACCATTTGTTCGAAAAATTCTTGGTTTTCGAGATCCTTCTCCATATTTTGAACTTCCTCATTGGTTTTTAAGGGTAGAGCTATAAATTCCTGCAAAACTGCCATTTCATTATTTTTTGGGGTACTATTTTGGTTTTCTTCTAGTTTGCAGAGTCGATCATCTATTGAATTTAATTTCGCTAATATTTGATTTAGTCGTCTGAATATTTCAGGCAGCATATCTACAAAAAAATAGAATACAGACTTTCGGACATACATATAATAACTGTTATCGTAATACAAAAATAAGTAATTTTGTTTTTATTAATTTAATGCAAGTATATCAAATATATAATTTTGAAATATAATATTTTATACTAACCTTTGCCTGGAGTGACTGAAGCTTCTTTTATAATATTTTTTTTCGAATTAGGATAGTATTCCTCGCTTTGCACTTTTTCCTTGGTAGGTTTATTGACAATAAACGATTTTGGCAATGATGGTGATACTGGAAGTGACTTTTCTTTAGTCACTTGTTGATTTTCAGAAATACTATTATTGTTGTGATCGCTGTCGTCAGAAGATGAAGAGTAATTATCATTTTCAAGCGTCTTTTTTTGGCGTGGTATACGTTTCTGACGTGAAATGTCGATGTCGGAAATATCCAAGTCGGAATATTCTTGGGCAAGTTTTACTTTTTCAATCCCTGATGCGTACGTACCTGAAAATTAATAGAGAAAACGACATAAAATCTCAATATTAAATAACATACATAATAACATACATAAATTGTAAAATAATTTACTCACTCGAGGTCCCAAAAACGCGCAGAATTTTATGAGCAGTCCAAGCACAATCAGGACTGGCTTCTTCCATGATTGCTTTTCGAATTTTTTTTTCGTTCGTGTAAGGCGGCCAGTGACACATTAGATTATTGTCAAATAACCACGATGATGGCACCAACTGCAGTCCGTCATCAAAAAGCGCTATTGTAAATCGCGACATTTTCAATCTCCTGTAAATATCCTATGAAAGCAGTTAAAATAAATAATTAAAATAAATCTAGCTTTAAAAAACAATATTAAGTTAGTATCAGACTATGCATTGGAGATTGAGGAATGGGAATTAAAGATTAAAATTTGACCAATTGTATTTGATCAAAATGTATGTCATATAGAGGTGTGCGAATAGTTCGAATTCGAATGGAATCGAATCGAATCTACTGTGATTCGATTCGATTCGATTCGAATACGAACTATTCGCACACCTCTATATGACATACATTAATACATTTATTACTACACAAGACAAGATAGAATGGGTAGAAATTTGTTACATTTGTTAATTACGTAATATAAATTGTAACAGTAATATATGTCTATAATATATACCAAATACATTTTAATATTAAATTCGCTACCCAAACATCCTTAACTCATTACATAAAAAATCAGGACACGAGGAACAATTATCGATTAAAGTTAAATTACGTTTTAAAATAAGTTTGAACATAAATTCAAAGGTCAAATTTCCATAAAACGAATAAAATATATTTTATGTATGTATGATAGGAAAAACAATGCTTAAATTATCTTTGTAAGGCATTTTCCACATTTTAGCTTGAATTTTTTCACACGGCCATTCACGTACGCGATCTTCTTCAATCACAATTTGAATATTAAAAGTATTTGATTCGCAAGGTAGCAAGTACAAATTTTTAATGTGTTTTAATTTTTTACCAATAATTAATTTTGTGGTATCTTCACATTCTACTAAGTTTAAAACTGAAACTACATTTCCATTTTCTAAAAGTAGGGGAGACCGGGGCGGGTTGTCACACTTTTCAAATACTGATTTTTAAAAGAATGTTAGCAATATTTTATAATATTGTATAGTACTTTATAATGTAGCTACATCCTTTAGGTATAAGAAAAAAAATATTGGACTCATATATATTTATACACAAAAAAGTTATTTAATTTTAAACAAGATCGTGAAAATGTGACGACTTACCCCATACCCAGGGTTGGTTGTCACACAACTCTGGGTTGGTTGTCACATATCTTTTGTATAGAGGAAACGACAAACAGTTCCTGTCTTAATGTTTTATTAGAGTTAGTGACAATTTTTTATAAGTTTAACTTAAGGAGGTTGGCTAGTTCTCCGTGCGGGGAGGCGGCGCGCGGCAGGGAAAAAGCATATAGGTTAGATTTTCGTCGCGTGAAATAAACGAATTTTAGCAAATAAATATGTGGAATGCATTTAATTGCTGTTTCTTAAGGTTTAAAAAGAGTTGTTTGTACAATTGAAACCCAAATACGTTATTATCCACATTGAAATGTGGAAATAATAAATGTGGTCCTGTTTTATTTTTACAATTTCTTGATAACTATAAAGACGAATCATTTCAGTTTTCGAGAAGTTCTTCCTAAATATGTAAAGAGTTATTTGCACCTATTTTCGCTAAATTCTTATCATTTTTAATACGCTTTCGAGAGTTACATTACAGGTTAGGTAACATTTTTGCTGTGTCGCCCGTGTATAAGAGAGAGACAAGAGTATAACTTCAATAATTAATTACTCAACAACCATGCAGACGATTGTCTTCAACTTTGGCATGGACGACAGATTCCCATAGATGAATATTCTCCATAAATTTGAACTAATTCTTATCAAATTGCGTTGACTAGCCACCCTCCTTAATAATCGCATAATAAAGTTCTGATTTTCTTGGGAGAGAGACTAAAATAAATATCCGAAGCACGTAAAATGTAATTTACCAATTCTTGTTCTTGAGACTTAGTAAAAATCTGTCTTGCTTTAGAATAACCCACAGAAATCGTTGAAATAACAATATTTTCACATACATAGTATTCCTCTGGAATCTTCTTGCAATAACGAGCTAATGTACGATAGTTGATATCGAACTCCAAAGCAGCTTGTCGGATTGACAGGTTATGTATTTTCACAGCTCTGATAGCTTTAAGCATAATATCGAGTGGAGTTGTACCTCTAGCTGTTTTTCTTTCGCGATTTCGAGCCATGGAGAAAACAACAAAAATCTGTCTAAAAACACTATTTTGTCGCGTAATCGCTTATTGTATACGGATAAGGGCGTTGGCAAAGCACGTTGACACGATCGGCGATCATTTCACACGCATGCGTAACTTCACGTAACCTACAGCGCCATGTAACAGCAGACGAAATACGTGACAACTAATCCCATCTCATTTGAGACACCTTACCCCGAACGGTCATTTTGAACAAAGAATATTATATTTATAAACTATGTTGCAATAACGGTTAACTAAATACAGGAAAAATTACCTAAAACTATAATGTTTCTTATGACTAAAAAGAAATTGCGACTAGTAATTCCAAAAACCAACAGAATGGTAAAAATAGAGGTAAGAAAAATTTACTCACAACCTCCAATTTTAAAAAAATGCTCCTAAATATCACATGCGATGTTTTTGAAACGAGCTATTTCGTACATCCGACTAACACGATAGGAGCAACCTACACTATAGAGAAGAATATTCCACTCAATCTATTAAGTGAGATATAAGCTATGTGACAACTTACCCGTGTGACTTCTAGCCCCGGTCTCCCCTACACAATTATTTCGTTGATTATCGCAGTGAATCGAGTATGAATTACTCTGAAGCATTTTGAATTGAGAAGCAACATTATATCCATCAATCAGAGGTCCGGTTTTATGAGATTTCTTGAATCGCATATGATCATGAAAGTTAACAGGATTTGAGGCTTTTAAACCCAACATTTCTATTTCGGTGTACCGTTTTACTAGTTGCTGAAGAGGTTTATCTGGTTTACGAATCAATGTTTTAATATATGTCATATGATTTTCAAATGGAAACGCACTGAACTCATCTACGGGTCCATACTTTCTAACGTCTGCAGAAATATGTAATAAATTGTGAATATTATGAGAAATATATTGTTCACCATAAATTTGACTGAATGTATTGACAAAATACTCTAGTAAACTTTGCGCATAGTCTATATTACCTGTATGTCTTGAATAAATTGGGCTTACAAGAATTGTCATCGCAACGTGTAAACTTAAAAAGTTTAAATAAACATTTTTTCTTAAAATATTTTTTAGCACAACCGGACCAGTATATAGGAGGAACTGTCGAAATTCAGTTGCTTTCCAGAATCTAAAATCTTTTAAAGATCTCGGTCTTCGATTATACTCAGAAGGCACTGTATTTCGTAAATTAATTAACGCTTCTGATATCATTTGTTTCATGTGATTCGAAAGTTTCACCGAACTTGGTCCAACATGCCAAAGTAAAATTAGTTTCTTGACAACTCCTAACCACACTAGATGCATACAATCTAGTGGTACGTCTGTTACAGGTTTAAAATTAGGAATGTTGTTTAATATTGTTTCTCCTGTCTGATAATCGTTATATTTATGATTTATAAAATCTTCGTCAGTTCTTAAAACAAAATCGGTATTTACTGAGGGAAAACATATTCGTCCATTAATGTACTTTCCTTGAATAGTGCATTTCGTACAACTGTTGTAACCATTATGACTTTTAATATTTAAAATAAAAGACTTAGCTGGAGCATCACATATGAAACCATGCATCTTAATTTCAATCTTTTGTCCGTCATGAATTAATTGATTATTTATTAAAAAAGTTGCTTCATCAACAAACTTTTGCAAGAAAACATTATTATTTGCAGGATTTGCTTCGCCATAGTATGCTCCAACAATATATACCAATTTCGTAACAGAATTTAAACACAATATAGGCCACAAAGAAGCATTACTAGACTTCGCAATTGGTAGTCCATCAATATTTATAAAAACCCTAAGAATATTAGTCGGACCAACTTGTTGTACATAATCCCGCAGCATTTTCTTAAGAGCTTTCTCAAAACCAAAATGATAGTACTGCATTTCTACAGGAATGCATTCGACATTTCTGGGAGTATTTAGCAAAGTCCGCGGATCTTTGGGAAATGGTAAACCTGTACGTTTCCGTAAAATAACCAACAAATTAGCTAGAGCCTTGTGCGATATACGGTTATTTATATACCAATAACACAAATCTTTTTTAAATTTATCATAATTTTCTAAATTTAGATTGTCAATTTCATCCGCAAATTCACTTTCTAACTCGAACTCTTCAATTTCATTTTCTGACTGTGAATCCTCAACTTCACGAGGTAATCCTACATCATCGAATTCGCCAGTTGAATCTGTATTATTAACGATATCGGATTCAACAATATTATTGCACACTGTAAAAAATTTAATGTCAATGAAAGTCCACTCTAAATTTTGTGTTAAAATAACTCATTCATCGTGTTATTTTAACACAAAATTTAGAGTGGACTTTCATTGACATTAAATTTTTTACTGTGCATAAATTGTCATCGTCGCTATCATCTGAATCAGTACTTGATTTTGGAATCGTATTGGTACTATCATTTTGATTTTGAGATATTAATTCTGGACTGTTCTCATCAGTGGAAGATATATGATAAGAACAACCCGGTGTTGGCTCAGATATGGTATCTACATCTATAGCTGTATTTCTTGCAACTAGTCTTCGAATATGCCGTTGAGAATAACACGAAAATCTTTTCCGTTTTTTATCCATTGGGAAAATGTGATATTATAGGGTAGAAGTACCAGTTTTGGCCACTGCACCGGTTATGGCCACCACGAACACTTTCGAGGATTTTTCGTGTCTACACATAGTCAGTGACTGTTCAAAGCTGTCATTTTTCGAGACGTTATATATTTAAGCAGCATTCAAGGTGGAAACAACGTGCATTTGTAATTGTTTTTTTATTATACTTAATAAAATAGTGTACGTTGTTACAAGAAGGATACGAATATTCCAATCGTTACGTCAGCCGAGAAGACGTCGAGGTAAGATGTGTAACATTTTTAGGTTACGTAATTGTATAATAGCGCCCGGGAAGTTTACATATCGGTAGTGCAACATTTCTCTAAGAGGTTCAAAGTGTTCAAAAGCGAAAATACTAAAAATATTCGTATTAATAACGATGGCCATAATCGGTACATTAAATTATCCCTTTGCCCCAGTTTTGGCCATCCTATTAAAACTGGTGCTTACTTGTCAAAATTAGATATTATACAAGGTCTATTTTTTATAACTGAACTGGCTGCATTAGTTCAGAGTTTCTTTCTCCTTCCACACAATGTAGAGGGAGAAAAATAAACTCTCTAAACTAATGCAGCTAGTTCAGCTATAAAGAACAGACCTATCGTAGCATAATATTTAATGTTTTTACTTTATTTAATGATTCCTGGTGGTAATTGAAATTTATTTGTGGTTCTAGGCTACAATGCCGCCACGAAAAAAATCAACACAAAAGAAAAAAAGAGCCAGTGAAGAAAAGAAAATTTTTTACATACTCTCTGCAGCAAGTGCAAAATGCTTTGGTTGCTATACACAGTGGGACTCCTGTTTCACTAGCAAGTAAAATGTTTGATATTCCACGTACAACATTGAGACGGAAAATTGAAAGCTCTGTGCCAGAAACATTGGGACACACGGGCCCTCCTCCAGTTCTTGGCTGTTGGCTCTTACGTCGAAGAAAAATTATCTACGTGGCTGATTGAGACAAGTCGAATGGGCTTTCCAATCGATAAAGCATGTCTACTCTACTCAGTGAAACAAATAGTTGACACTGAAAATGTGCTAACTCCTTTTAAAGAGAATCTTCCTGGAAGAAAATGGTTTATAGCACTGTATGTGTATCGAAACATTGATTCAAATACATGGCCATAAGTGGGGCAGTAGGAAGCCACAACCGGTACAAGCATGGCCAAAACTAGTGAAAATGCACTTAACTTCTTTTCCCTCGTTTTTTATTGTCTTAGAGTCATTTTAACATTTTTACGATAAAAAAAAACGAAAATATATCCCTCTAAATTGGACAATATATATGTGAAAGGCCGCTGTAGTAATAATTATTCGAATCTGAAGCGTTTCAAGATGGTAATATGCTTAAAGTGGCCAAAACCGGTACTTCTACCCTACTCACTGCAAATTATTCCTCGAATCTTTTTACCGTAAACGAATATAATAATACAGACCTGTAATATAATGTAACATAATTATTACTTCCTTTTTAAGACATTGAAACAATGAAAACTTAATTACTATTAGTGGAATGAATTTCCATTAAGTTTTGTTAAATTAATTAGAATCCTTGATATTCTACTTTCTCGTAAAGAGAATACTTTAGAATAATAATAATATCATTAATATATATGCTTTAAGACAACTGTATACCAATATACATGAACATAAATAGAAATAATATCTTCACATCAAGTATAATAAACACTCATCACCATAGTAATTATCCAAAGGAAATCAAATATGAATCGTACGTTCGCCTTTATTTACTACTTATAGTAAAGCTATCTCAATGTTTATGAGATCGAATACAAGAAGTATAGAATGCATGTGGCAAAGGCCTCTCAATCTAGAAGAATGTTAGAATGTAAGTAAAGATAGTACGTAATACATGTGGTTACAACCAGTCAAGATGTAAACAGAATGTAAGTAAAGACGTACGCATAACACTTTTAACATAACAAAAAATGCAAAGAAATTATATACATGAGGTAATGCACACTTATTGTGCATGTAATACAATACACTGCATTATCAAACAAATAAGATCACGCAGATATGGCTAATTTAAGAGATGTAAATCGTGTAACGCATCGACGGTTATTTATCATAATAGAAACGTACACATGAAATGTGAGCGAGTTAAATTGAATAAACTACGACGTATGATAGGCCGCTGATTTTACAGCGTACATCAGGTAACATGAAATTAACTCGAGAACAATGTTGCAACTATGTAAGACCGAGTATAACGAAAATGACAAAGTGCAAGGAAACGCCTCACATAAAACATATAGCGCGTATAGTAATTAATAGGTTATTGTGTATTGAAATTTACACGTTCTTTACGCGGACGCGACGAAGGGGCGAATTGAATGTTTGTAACACTTATAGTAAACACAATAGGCATGTATAGAATATACTCAATTGTACGCTTCAATCACGACTAGTTCACGTGAAGCCGAAAAGAACGTAGATGACAAAGATAAAACGTAAACATACGACTGTGGTTGTCGTGAGGCCGGTTAGAACCATAAATCTATTACGAATGTGTCTATCATAAGACGAGATTATCCGACGTATGTCGGATGGGCTTGAATGAGACCGAAATGGCGTGGTACACGCTTATCCGGACTACCGGAAAGAGAAAAGGAATAGAGTACTTACTTAACGTTGTTGAAATCTGCTCGATTGCAAATGGCGACGAAAAGGGATGCTGGATAGAAATCCTCTCTATATGATCCACGTAGATACGTCCTTTGCAGAAAGCGCGCCGTGTACTGCGTCTTACCAGGAAATGCCGGGCTGCGTATTCGCTATTAGTTGTGTTGCACTGATCACTGGTATTGAGAACGAGGTTCGTACGATGAGCGTTCTCGATCGCTCGACGGGTACGTCGATGGCGCGTTACAAGGAAAGGTACTATGATACTAATTGTTCGCAATAAGTTTTCGAGTAGACTAGCACTTGCCAAAACCGTATTCACGTCTCGCGCAACTATACAATGGAAATAGACGATCTTGCGCGACCGAACTTGTAGTGCTTATTTGCTGTAACTACGCATTACCGAAATCACACAACGAAATTTGCGGAATTAAGAAACGTGCTATCGCTACCGCGGACGTTACCCGAATGATGCAACACTCACGTCGCTGCGCGGACCGGTAAAGACAAAAACCGATCGGCAGCGCGCCACTCGTCCCGGTTGCCGCGTTTTCTCCCGCGTACCGGGATATTATACTAGACGACAGACGGCGTCGCGGTCCGGTCCCGCGCGGCGCGCGATATGCATTTTGGCGGCACACGATGCTCATTTATTAGTTGAGGTCTCAGAAACCTCTCAGAAACTTTGCATTTGTAATGTTGCAAAATACTACATTGTAGAAACATTTTAAATGTAAGGTTTCAATCAAGATGATTGCAGAAATACTGCAATTGCAATATTTCAAAAAAGATGGTTTCAGAGATATTACAAATGTGATGATACACAATTGAGACATTGAAACGTCCCTGCAACATAACTGAGACCTTTTGTGCTATCAGGGAGGGCCGTCAATTGACACTTAACGAAGATTAACACAATAACATTTAAACGACACCCAACGATAAAGGGATCATGGCGACACTGATTAAATCGACATAGAACATTAAAGGTTAACACCCTGTTAACACCAAACCAACATCCAATGATGAGGATCAATCTCCAACCTACACTAAACATTAAGGCGTAATCCCCAACCTACACTTATCACTGAGAATAAACTCCCAATATACACTCATCATTGAGGATTGAACCCACAACTTACCTAAATCTTAATGGTCAACACTCAATCTACACCTAAATTTAAGAGTTGACACTTAACTTTGATGGCAAACACTAAACTTACGCCCAAATTTGAGTGTCAACTCGCGTAAGTTTAGTGTTAACACTTAACTTTAGGTGTTAACCATCGAAGTTGAGTGTACTTTTTCATAAGGGCAGACCACCGCGTTCGATGAACATAATCATGTCAATGTCGGTGAGCAGTTCGAAATTTACGCGAGTATACTTCAACATGGCGTCCCATGTAAAACCTGGCAAAGTATAGTAGTACTCGCGATCAAGTCCGTAACTCGCGATACAACTGTCGCGGAAATTTTCAAAAACGTCGGCCAATAACAAGACATCCGTTTTTAAATGTAAATCGCTGTATTCACCCAAGGTTCGAACGGAGAACCGCCGCCAGACGTTCGCGGCGTGTCCGTAATCGCATGCACGAAGAACATACTGCAAGTGCACCACCCGTGGAATAATAAAAGTATATTACGCACTGTTTCGTACGTAAATTCATCGCCATAATTTCCGACCGCGACACTGTCTTGCGGGTAACTTCCTTAAAGTCATCGCTTTCATCGCTGTTATAGTCACTGTCCGATGACGTTCTTGCTCACTGTTATGAAAAACGTCCGCGTCGCGAAAGCTAATGTTTTTTTTTCACTTCGTGCAAATTGGGCACATGTTACACGGAAATATTTGGTATAATAGAGTTCTACAATTTTTGCAGGTTCGGCCATTTATTACATCGTACGGCTCGGTTACATGTTTTCGAATAGTATACATGTACCTAAATTCAGTGTCCGCTATAGATACATAAAGTACACACGACATATGAACCATCCGTGGTATAATAAAAATACATGGCGCAACACTTTGTATGTCCATTTAGCGCAATAATTTCTGAACGCGACACTATTTTATCGATAACTTCTTTACGATTATCGTTTTTATCGCTGTTATAATTGCTGTCCGGTGACAACAAACGATCCTCATCGGATGAATCTACATCTATATTGAAATTATTGTCTATCTCCATTTTTTTCATGCTCATTGTTACGAAAAAAATTTCTTCCTTTATACCGCCCACTTGACACAAAAAAACTTCACCCCCGAGTATAAACGCGTCGTGAAAGTTAGCCGAAGACTGATCCACAAGATGCGGATCCATAATCATCCTGGCGACAATGGATGCTATGCATTTGTATAATTACCGTTAGACATATTTTGTTTATACATTCCAGCAGCCGGACTTCGGCGCTCGCTTTTGTAATATGCCGCGCCATAACCGAATACCGCCGCGACGATTAAATCGTCATCGGCAGCGGCTCTTCCTAGAAAAAAACATGAAGAGGACTCCGCGACGGTTAAATCGTCATCGACGACAAATTTTATCGATTGTTTACCTCGGCTATTTTATCTTTAAAATGTAGTTTGACCGCTCGCTTTTGTATAGTGTGAGACGCCGTAACCGAATGGCGGCTCGCATGTTCTAGAAGGATGAGATCATTGCAGAGGCAAGTGTCTCGCAATCTAACTCTCTATTTTGTTTATATTTGTCGATAAAATTCCAGCAGCCGAACGGCGCCCACTAGCGTTTGAAATAAGTCGCGCCATAACCGATCGGTGTCGTGAAACGCGTCCTGACACGTCCCCCTTGCGTGAATAAACGCTGTCGATGCACGCGGATCTCCTCCCGGTGCCCAAAACGCGCGTCCCTTTCCCCGTGGACCCCTCGCCCTAGAACGTGCCCCCTCTCTCCCCGCGGACCCTCGCCCTAAAACGCGGACGCCCCCTCCTCCCTCTCCCCGCGGCCCCCCCGGGCGGAACGCGGCCCCCCCCCCCCCCCCCCCACCGCCGCGGACCACTCGGCCGGATGGCGGCGCTGCACTAGCCCTTTTGTCACCGATATGTTTATTAACACTTTAATAACAACATGTCCCGACGCCCTCGAGTTTCCCCTCGCCCCGCTCCCCCCTCGGAGCTTCTGAGTTTGGGATCCCCTGTATTCCCTACTAATTGTTAGTGTTATTTCAGTTGTACTATGTTTTAAAATGTTTATTTAGGAAAGAGATAATTATAAGACATGATAAGTAAGATTAGGATAGCATGACTTTAAAGCTAACTTAATTATACATATATGTTATAATAAGTATGAGATTATACGACAGTGTAAGATACAATCAAACAAGGGAAAACGCCGTAATCGGTCAGGACTGGATCTTGCTTGTCCGAATAATATATATTAATTCTTGAGTGAATTTCTACGTACAATTCTTTGCCATGGCAGACCACGCGCCGTTACTAACGGTCATAACGCAGTCTCAAGCAAAGCCAGAACGATACAATCACACAATTAAGGTTATCCTGGCTGGGATGTTATTTTTTGCAACATTTCCTTTATATTCTCAGTATCCTATCCTCTATGTGTATATTTTAATATAATTTAATTGATATCAATTTAATTGCCGAAAAAGACGTTCTTCCATATAACTAATGTTACGATAAATATCACCACATGCCTCAGTGGTCGAATTGGTGAGACGCCCGTCACGGAATGAGGGAGGTCCAGGTTCGAATCCTGGCTAGGGTGTTATTTTTCGCAACATTTCCTTTATATTCTCAGTATCCTATCCTTTGTGAATATTTTAATATAATTAAGTTGATATCAATTTAATTGTGTGATTGTATCGTTCTGGCTTTGGTTGAGACTGCGTTATGACCGCTAGTAACGGCGCGTGGTCTGCCATGGCAAAGAATTGTACGTAGAAAGTCACTCAAGAATTAATATATATTATTCGGACAAGCAAGATCCAGTCCTGACCGATTACAGCGTTTTCCCTTGTTTGATTATATATGTTATGTTTTCATTATTTGAAGCTTACAATCAAAATTATTATTTTTAATCAGACTTTTTCTTACTTGGATTATTATTTATTTTTATTATAGCAACCAGTCAGTTTTATAAGACTTATAACACAAATAACTGTAGTAAAAAACAAAATGGTTTCTTGTAGACTATATGACATTTTTTATGATAATCTTCAAAAAATACGGTAAAATAATGCAATAGAAGAAAGTTGGTTACATAATTATAAAGCCAAATATACACACAAAATTATAGAATGATGAAAAAAATAATAGATATAACAACAAAAACATGAAAAATACGTAAAACTTACGAAAAAAAACTTAATTTGTCACCCAAAAATCACAAAATGTGGTCTCAAACGGCCGTCCTTCGCGCGATTTGACGGCCGATTGGGGAGCCGAAGAGGGGTTCAAATGCGAGTCGTTGCATGACATCAAGCACAATCTAGCAACACTACATTTATGAAATTTTGCAATGGTTCATAGTGTACAACTGGTTCATTGATGGACTACCTACCCTATTTACAGATGGAAATGTCTTTTATACTTATCTAACTTGGCACATTTTTTTTAAATTACGAAATAAGTATATCTTGTTCAAAGAGGTATTTCTATCTTTCAGGTACTCTCCGGTGAATTATCTCCTTTATTATTCAATGGATCCTGGGCGAGTAATCGCCATATATGTTATCGAGACATCTGGGGTGGCATCTCCTTGTTAAACGTTTCGAATATCGTATCGCACAGTTTGATGCCGAATGAGACATTTGTAAGTTTTTCAGACTTACGAATGAGACATTCGTAAGTCTGAAAATGTCGTAGAAATAAATTCTGTTATATTATTTTCAGTTCATCATCAAAATAATAAACGTTAATACCTTTTTTTATACAGAGACGATTAAACCCAGCAAAATTCTCTTTATCGCCGGATCAAAAATTCTTGCTTCTTGCTCAAAATGTGAAGAAACTGTTTCGCCACTCGTACTTAGCACAATATGTCATTTATGATCTTAATACACGGTCAGTGTAATTCATGGAGCATCGATAATACATCGTTTGTTAACAGCGGGGTTAATGTAGGAACTTTACGAACGATTTCACAGAGAGTGCATAGTGTTAACACCTTATCCTGAGAAAGACAGCCATCCATATCTTTTACTGGCGCAATGGACTCCAAGTGGACACGGACTCGTCATGGTGCAGGACTACGATATTTACTACAGAACAGGTCCCCTAAGCAACATTGCATATCGTGTAACGAACACTGCAGTGCCCGGTATATTGTCCAACGGCGTACCAGATTGGTTATACGAAGGTAAAATATTTAGCTATCAATTTTCTATTAAAACACTTCTTGCCTAACTTTCATACGGTTTGAGGGAGAGGAAGAGTTAAGCTGTAATAAAAGATATAACTAATTAAGATCTCGATGACACGTTTTAAAATTGAGAGACAATGTTACGTAATTAACAATAATACACGATTTTTAATAAAACAGAACTAAAATAGTTATTTATTATTATTGCTTAATTTTTATGTATAGAGGAAATATTGCACAGTGGAGAGGCAATCTGGATGTCGCCGGATGGTCATGTGATGCTTTATGCCTCGTTCAATGATTCTCTCGTAGAAGAGATGCACATTTCGTGGTTTGGAGAGGGAAACAAAGCTTTATATCCTGATATACGATCCCTACGATATCCTAAGGTACGCGATATTCAAACAGTCATTGCAGTATTTTTTACTGAAGCTAGATTCTTTTTATATTATTTATATTATTTTATGAACAAAAAGAAAGAAATACTATTCTAGAAACTTTGTATTTTATTTACTAGCCAGGAACGCCAAATCCTTCCGTACAGTTATATGTTGCCGATTTAGCTGACCCGAAAAATATTCGTACGAAAATAGTGAAACCACCACCAATCATCGAGCATACGTAAGTTTATTAATCTCATTCAAAATAATATAATAAATAAAATATTCTTTACGTTGCGTACCCTAAACGAAATGGAATTTAAAGGTATACAAAAATTTGTGTATCTTATATATTCAATTTGCGTAGAATTTTGGCTTTATCTATATACAGAGATTCAATATAAGTATATTCAGTTGTGTGTATTCCATATAATACACAAAATGATACACACTGAATATACCTGAATCTCTGTATATGAATAAGTCTTGGTCTATAATAGGTGTTTTGTGCCCTAATAAATTTAAAGAGGTCCACCTGAGTGTGTTTTTCGTTTGTCTTACCTAATAGAGCATATTTCAAAGTATAACACGCTAAGTACATAGGTCAATAACGCTAACTGAGAAATAAGCCCATGACGTTTTCAATAAAAATTACTATTTTTCGAACACAAGAACGAAACTCGTTTTCGGTAGTGTTTTGGATGCTGAATACGATCTCGTTTGTCAAATTGCTCTATCACGTCACAATTTTGAGGAATTTACAGTTAAAGTTGCAAAAATGGACTAATGTATTTTGGACTAGTGTACTTTGAAATATTATAACTACGATATGTGACGTGTTGAAGAAGTTTTATTGCAATTACAATTAAGTATTTGGTTGAAAATTTCAGCCCTTAAAAGGAATTTGTGTCGATTATTGTTAAGAAGGTATTGATGATGAACATAGCCTTTTTAATCCTTTCACGCCTGACTTTCTTTTAAGGAATAATTAGCATCTAATTACGTCTTACTAAAGGTTTTTAAGACCGCTGATTATGAATCTATAATCAAAATTTCAAAATTTAAAATGGCGAATTAACATGACGGACAAAATGTAAAATTTTGAATTTAAATGAAACTCATATTTCAGGGATTTTTAGGATCGCTGATTTAACCCTTTAATGGCCAGTGGGACACGTATGTCCCACTTACTTTAAAAAATCATATCTTCCATAAAAATTAACACATTGACTTCATTAAGGTCTCATTTTAAAGAGTAAAGTAGGCTCTAAATACAAAAAAATGCTGAACCTGAGGGATAGTAACCCTTCAGCTACACACCCTGTCAAAAAGTGCCAAAATTACGAGAAAATAGAAAATAAACACAAAGTTTAGGCAGAATTTTTTTGTTTACCTTTAGTTCATGTATACGTTTTGAAATAAAATCAAAATTATGTACAAAAAAGGGCTACAAGAAAAATTACCCCTGATAGTGATAATAAGCCAAAAAACACTCTTTATGCGTTTAGAATAGTTATTCTATTATTTGTTTCAAAGGGGTGGTTTGAGGGTGGCTAACCTTCAACAGGATGGCTTGGGAGTGGTTTCCATGTCTTAGTAAAATTTTTTCTTATTTGAGAATAATGTAAGCCAGATTTTCGACTTGTAACGTTCTAAACGGGGATGTTTTCTTCAATGTGGGGGTGGTTTATAAGGGTAGTAATGGTCTGTATATTTTTTACAATATACCATGTTCTGGAGTGTTTTTTTTACAATTTAGATCCAGATAAAGTAACAGGAAATTAGATTACAACATTTTTACGTTTTAAGGGTTGCTCTCCCATGTACGGCTAGTTTAGAGAATAGGGAAATTATAAAATTTTTTTTTTGCATATTTGATACCTGCTAACTTGAATCCACCATAAGTCGAGTGTGTTTAACTCTTGCAAAAAAAGTCGACCGTTAAAGGGTTAAAATATGTTGTTTCCATATTTACATTTTGTCAGCTACATTAGATCTGACATTTTTAATTTGAAAATATCGACTTTAGATTCGTAAAAGCGACTCGAGTAGCTCTCGAAATGAGTTTCATTCAAATCCAACACAAGCCCTAAAAAATTTCAATCACAGTCGATTATCCCCCTCTCATTCAACTATGACTGATCAATTTCTTAGGGCTTAAAACACCTATGGTAGACCAGAACTAAAGCTAAAATACTACAGAAACTGAATATATAAAAGATACACACATGTCTGTATATCTTTTGAACACTCATTTCCTGAGGGCAAATCTATCCAAGTAGTAATCATGCCCAACCGTGCTTGACCTCATTGATCGAACAAATTACTGGTGACCTCCTGGCTCCGACGATTTCTTCTTACTTATATTTAACATATCTAAAAGCATTTTTATTTGCTTTTTGTTAAAAATATTTAGTGCACAATAATATTTAATATTACATTTCTTGCAATTTGTAGAGTTCAATGATCAAAATGATACTCAATGTCTCATTTTGAAACATTGTAACTTTTACAAGACACATTTTTTGAACATAATAAAATTCTTTTATTTTAATGCTTCACTGTAATTTTCATTGATTATCTATTAAAAGCATCTCATTTAGCTCTATTGTGATAGATGAACAGTGTCTCTTGATTGGTAAATCATAATCTCAGTAGAACAGTGGAAATACATGTGAAATCTACATTAATGGACATTATGTGGATAAGATACTTCGATTTGGCGATGGAAAAGAAACGTTGCATCCACGTAGATAACTCGCAGATGAATCTGCATTCACGTGGTTCACGTAAATTACGTGAATTCGACGTGGATGTGACGTACTTGTTTTGTTGGGGTATCTATATACTGGATTCGTATATTGAGGATTGTGTCCCACATATAGAGAATTAATATACGTATAACCAGGCTCTTGTGTATTATATATTAATGACCGAATATACTCAATATCACTAGTATGTATCCATTTCCAAAACGTGTATATGTTGGATATTCACTTGTCTGACTTACATATTGTGTTTTTATTCGCATATTCGATTTCGTGTACATACAATTAAAAATGTAAAGCAAAATTACTAATTTGGGAAGGGCGTGTAAGAATATGTTGAGTGAAGTCTATTATAATACAGTCTTTAATCTCAGAAATATCCTAAGTCGTTACATTCTAAGTCGTACCGCTCGCAAAATATTCTAAGTCCCGAAATAGTCTGTTCACGCGGATACGTCTTCACTCTAGCGAGTCGCCGTGTCGAATCCTCGTCTCTCTGTTCCCGGGCTCTCGCGATCGTTTTCTCCTCTCCGGACTTCGTGTCCTTCGAGAAGTCGCTCGTCACGTTTCGGTCGATTTGTGTTATTAATTATTGTTTGAGTCATGCCTGTAGTGTTCTCGCTTATCGTTACCTATATTTATGTTTTCCCTATCTAACGTCTTTCCCTATTTTTCGACCTCACTATTATTTCTTATTTTCGATTCGAGCTGTTGCGGCGGCCAAGTATATAGCGATATAATCGCCACAGTACCCCCCTGCCAGTGCTATGCCAATAGCGCGATATTAAATTATACGCGTATATATAAAAAAAAAAACCGGACAGAGAGACTACCAAGTAATATAAATACAACAAAATAAAATAATAACAATATAAATACGATAGTTTAAATTATATTACAATTCCAAAACGCGTAAGTATTCGACTAAGTAATTAAGTACGTTATATAAAATGTCTAACATATTACACGAAACACTGTAAAATACGATGAAATTAACCGTGCTCGCGGTCTACAATCTTTTGCGAAAAGAAAAAAAAAGTAAAATAATGTTTTCGCACGGAACCGAAATATCCAATCGAATGCTACTCGAGCCGCACGCATTCCGGCCTCACAGTCCCGCCTGGAAATGACTCGGGAATCGGACTCTTCTCCCCGATCTCGTTCTTTCCCCGTGCTTCCGGAGACACGACGTGCGCTCGGTCTGCTTTGGAACGTCGTCCTTGGCTCCTTGGTTCGCCGTCTCTCTCTCGACTGGTCTCGGTAGCTCGCTGCTTTCTTCGCCTTCTGCCAAGATGTATGCTGGTTTCAACCTGTCAACAGAAATGCTTATCTCTTTTCCGTGCATTCGCACGACAAAAACTTTCTCGCCGCGATTAACGACGGCGTATGGACCGTCGTACGGTGCCTGCAGCATCGCTCTCGGCCCGTCGTGTCGGACGAATACATGCTCAGCCGTCGCCAAGTCCCTGAATACGAACGGCTTACGTTCCCCGTGCCGGGCTCCGTCGATCGGGCGTAGCTCCTCAAATTGCCTGCGCAGCTCTCCCGCAAAGTCGGCGGCGTCGTCTCCGTCGTCCGTCGTCCGCTCAAAAACTGTCCCGGAAGCCGCAACGTCTGTCCGTACACCAGCTCCGCCGCCGTCGCCTGCATGTCCTCCCTCCATGCGGCGCGGATTCCAAGCAAGACGGTAGGCAGTACTTTGGTCCAGCGACTATCTTCCTGGCACTTGATCGCTGCCTTGAGCTGGCGGTGGAACCGCTCCACCATTCCATTTGCCTGCGGGTGGTATGCAGTCGTCCGCAAATGTCGAGCTCCCGTAAGCTCGCTCAGCCGACGGAAAAGCCGGGACTCGAACTGTCGCCCCTGATCTGTCGTAACTCGTAGTGGCGTCTCGAACCGGCAAATCCATCCTCCGTAGAAGGCCCCCGCAACCGTCTCCGCCTCTTGGTCTCGCAATGGGAATACTTCCGGCCATCGCGTGAAGCGATCTACACACGTCAGACAGTATCGCTTGCCCTCCGAAACTGGCATTACGATAATGTCCAGATGAACGTGTTCGAACCGGCCGGACGGTGCAGCGAACTTTCCCAGAGGTGCCGAAACGTGCCGTGACACCTTGGATCGTTGGCAGGGCACGCAGGAACGAGCCCAGTTGCGGCAGTCCACCTTCATCGACGGCCAGACGTAGCGCTGCGCCACGAGCTTGCCCGTCGACTTGATACCGGGATGAGCCAGACCGTGCACCAAATCAAAAGCGGCTCTGCGGAAGGGTCTCGTCAAAAATGGTCGTGGCGTCGGTGTCACAGTATATTGATGTGCCTGTTCCGGGAATTTGCACTCTCTCGAGTTTCAGGCCGGTCTCTCGCTGCAAATATTCCTCGAGCTCCTCGTCATCCTTCTGTGATTCTGCCAGTGCAGCGTAATCCATGGGTGAGCTGAGCTCTTCCACCCTGGAAAACGCGTCCGCCACGACATTGTCCTCTCCCGACACGTGTCTAATGTCCGTGGTAAATTGCCCGATGAAATCCAAGTGACGAAACTGGCGCGGCGTGCTCTTCTCGGGCCTCTGTCGAAATGCGAAAATCAACGGTTTATGATCGGTATATACAGTAAATATGCGCGCCTCCAGCATGTGCCGGAAATACCGTATCGCGAGGTATATGGCCAACAGCTCCCTGTCGAACGCACTGTATTTTGCCTCCGCTGGGCTTAGTTTCTTTGAAAAGAAAGCTAAAGGCTCCCAGCCGTCCTTGTCCCGCTGCTGTATCGCCGCTCCGACGCTATGACCGGACGCGTCGGTAAACAGCGCGAGCTCCGCGTTGATTTTCGGATGTGCCAGGAGGGTAGCCTGTGCCAAGCCCTCCTTGGACGCCTCGAATGCCCGTCGAGCTTGCTGCGTCCACTCTATCGCCGCCTTTCCCTTTATGTTACCGTGGAGGAGGTCGTTCAACGGCGCCAAGGTCTCGGCGGCTTTCGGTACAAACCGTCGGTAAAAGTTAATCATGCCGAGATATCTCCGTAGATCCTTGGCCGTTTTCGGCAACCCGTACTCCTGGATCGCTCTAACTCGCTCCGGCAGCGGCCGCGTTCCCTCACCGGACACCAGATACCCGAGGAACTCTACTTCCGGCCGACCGAACACACACTTCGCCGAATTTACCACGATTCCGTACTCCCGCAACCGTTCGAACAGCGCCCGCAAGTGTTTTTCGTGTTCCTCCTCCGACGACGACGCGACGAGGATGTCGTCAAGATACGCGTAACAGAAATCGAAATCGCGCAGCACCTCATCGATAAAGCGCTGGAACGTCTGCGCCGCGTTGCGCAATCCGAACGACATATACGGAAATTCAAACATGCCGAACGGCGTGGTAATCGCCGTCTTTGGAATGTCCTCCTCCGCTACCGGGATCTGATTATACGCCCGGACGAGATCTATTGTGGTAAAAATCTTCTTACCTCGCAGCTCCTGCGCGAAGTCTTGTATATGGCGCACCGGGTAACAGTCCGGCTTCGTTCGCGCATTTAATGGTCGATAATCACCACAGGCTCGCATTTCCTCGCCTTTCTTTGGCACGAGGTGCAAAGCCGCCGACCAACAACTCTTAGAAGGTCGCGCGACTCCGAGCTCTACCATCCTCCGGAACTCTCTCTTCGCGGCCGCCAACCGATCCGTCGCAAGCCTCCTCGGCTTGCATACCACGGGCGGTCCCGGCGTCGTCTCGATATGATGACGTGTGAGATGCTTCGTCTCCTTGGGCCGTCCCTCAGGCCTTGTGATGTCCGGATACTGCTCCAGCAGCCTGTGGTACTGCGTCTCTCCCGCGACCGTCTTCACGCTGGGTGCATCGCAGCGGACGCAACGCCCGAGCGCCGTCAAGTTCGTCACCTGATCCACGAGACGCGAATTTCGCAAATCCACCAGGAGACCGTAATGCGCGAGGAAATCGGCACCGATAATAGGTCTCGACACATCCGCGATCACGAACCGCCACGGTAGCGCACGTCTCAGTCCCAGATTCAACGTTAATGTCTCTGTCCCGTATGTATAAATTGTAGAACCGTTAGCTGCCGATAATTCGTAGGTCGACCTCCGTCGTGGCCGCGAATCATCCGCCGGGGATACACGCAGAGGTCCGCGCCCGTGTCCACTAAGAAGTTCGTCTTCATTATATTGTCTGTCACAAAAAGGCGACGCGTGTGATATCCCGAATCGCTCGCCGCCACTAACGACCGGTCACGGCGTTTCCCTGTCGTTGCGCCGAGCAGGGCGGCCTGCATTTAGTCGCGTCCGGTCCGAATCGCCAATGATAATAACATAGTCCGTTCGACTCGTGCCCGCGATCTCTTGAATACAACCGCGGACGCGGGCGCGATCGCGAACGCGAACGCGAACGCGGGTGTGAGCGACGTCGATCGTCTCCACGATCCTCGCGAGATCGCCCCTCGCCAATTGCCTCAATAGATCTGCGAATCGCCGATAACTGCTCCGCCATCTCCTGCTGCATCGTCAATCGTAGCTGCGCCAATCGTACTTCTAACTTTGCGTCAGCCGAAGTCACGTCGTTTGCGCTTTGACCCGTGAGCGCCGTGGCCCTCGCCGTCTCTGCCTCCTGGAACGCCGGCGCCCGAGTTGCCTCTACAATCGCATCCGCGATATCGGCCAATTGTTCATTCGAATCCGCGGTACGCGTCACCAAATGCGGCTGGATGTATGCCGGTAACCGACTAAGCCAAACCGTACGCAACACCTGGTCACCGACCACGTTTCCGGCGAGACTACGAAGGTGTCTAAAAAATTGCGACGGTTTTCTATCGCCGATCTCTTCATGCTCGAGGAGCCTGCGAGTCTTATGCTCCTGCGATAAGCAAAGTCGCTTAATCAATTCGGCTTTCAATGTCTCGTACGCTCGTTCCGCGGGCGGATTCATTATTATATCGCGCACTTCTGCGGTATATCGCGGACCGATAGCCGTCAACGCGTACCCGAATTTTGTCGCGTCCACCGTGATCCCGGCGGCCTGAAAACTGCGATGAACGATACTGAACCACAGCTCAGGATCCGCCGCCGCGAACTCGGGCATTCGCATGCCTACTCGGCTCACCTCGGGGCCGGGCACCAGGAGGCCGTGCGGCTGCTCCGCCATCCTCTGTTGCATCAGCTGCTGCTGCGCCAATGGGAGTATCGGCTGCTGATGCGCTAACGGGAGTATCGGCTGCTGATCTCCGGCTTGCTGCGTCGCCGGCGGCTCGGTTCCGTCGCGCGTGATCACCATTGCACTCCACACGCGAATTTATTTCGTATCCGGATTCGACCGGACTCGCTCGTCAAAAAAAAATAAAAAGTCTCAAATCGCGATCACGTCGGGGTCACCACTTTGGGAAGGGCGTGTAAGAATATGTTGAGTGAAGTCTATTATAATACAGTCTTTAATCTCATAAATATCCTAAGTCGTTACATTCTAAGTCGTACCGCTCGCAAAATATTCTAAGTCCCGAAATAGTCTGTTCACGCGGATACGTCTTCACTCTAGCGAGTCGCCGTGTCGAATCCTCGTCTCTCTGTTCCCGGGCTCTCGCGATCGTTTTCTCCTCTCCAGACTTCGTGTCCTTCGAGAAGTCGCTCGTCACGTTTCGGTCGATTTGTGTTATTAATTATTGTTTGAGTCATGCCTGTAGTGTTCTCGCTTATCGTTACCTATATTTATGTTTTCCCTATCTAACGTCTTTCCCTATTTTTCGACCTCGCTATTATTTCTTATTTTCGATTCGAGCCGTTGCGGCGGCCAAGTATATAGCGATATAATCGCCACACTAACAACAACACATGGTAAGATCAAAAGTCCAAAATCAGACTACACATGAATCCAGGAGTTCTAATTTTGACATATCTAGTGCAACACTTTGTTTCAGGGTATTTGATGCTTATGGGATACAAAAATGACTATAAGAAATGCCGAGATAGATTGTACTAAAAAATAACACTTACAAAATGCAAATATGTACTGTGAAATACTCAATGCTGTTACATAGAATAGATTTTCTAATTAAAGTGATAAATAAATATGAAAAATTTTGGTAGGTATTCACAAAAACTTACATTGCAAATATAATGACTAATACAAAATTCATCTTACACTAATTTCTAAAGAATAATATGATGTTGGTTTCCATACTCGTTATTATTCGTATATATACTGAGACGGTGTAAACAATTCCTAAACCATATTTTATATTGAACTCCGTATAGAGATGTCCAGATATACATATAAGTCGAATATACGGAATACACCTACGTGAAGATCGTGAAGATCCTTAATTGAATATATACAGAATTAATATGTATATATAAACCTTCTATATACTTACGACTGGGGTCTCCGTATACTTAAGGAGAATGTTAGTCGTGATTATCCAAATACACAGATACGCATACCCCGGGAAAAAATATCTCTTATAATGTCTCATATGTTCATATAAGAAGCGATATTATATGCTCATATATAAATTTTGGCCTGATAAGAGCTTATATGAGCATATATTATTGACAAGATCCGAAGGAAGAACTCTCCTGGACACCAAATCAGTAGGATTATCACGCGATGCTATATGTTTCTATTCAACTTGAGAATTAATTTCTTGTATAGCAGCGACTCGATTTGCTACAAATGTTTTCAATCGATGTGGTTGAGTACGAATCCATTGTAGCGCTATAGTTGAATCTAACCAGAGAATGATCCTGTCAAATGTAGTGTTAATAAAAGCATTCAAAGCAGTTTCACAAAATTGTTTTAGTAGTAAAGCTGCGCTTAATTCCAATCTGGGTAATGTGAGTCTTTTTAATGGAACCACTCTTGATTTAGAGCAAACCAATACCACATGTGATTGTTGGTCATTCGATGATCTGATGTATAAGCATGCTCCATACGCTGTTTCGCTTGCATCTGCAAACCCATGTAACTGTAGACTTGTGTATTGTGCTATGCAGACTTGTCGTGGAAAGGTGATGTTATTTAATTCACCCTTTTGATCCTGAAAGGTTTTCCATGCTATGTAGATTTCCTCTGGAACTGCTTCATCCCATGTTAGCTGTAGTTTCCACAAGACCTGAAGAAGTACTTTAGCCTTAACAATAACTGGTCCTAATAGGTCAAGTGGATTATATAGAGATGCAATTTGTGACAATATAGAACGTTTTGTCACCTTATCCTCTATAGGTTGTATTGTAATTCGATATAGGAAACGATCTTGGTGTGGATTCCAAAGAATTCCCAATGTTTTGTGTATATTATTAGAATCTAAAATTATATGTTCTTCTGCTCCATTGTCAGTTTCTTGCTCCTCTATGAGATGTGGATGATTGGAAGCCCATTTCCTCAAATGAAAACCTCCGCTACTTAATAAGTCAGTAATCTGCTTCTTTAATATTTTCGCTTGTTCCACCGTTTTCGCACCCGTCAATAAATCATCAACATATATGTCTTCAATAATGATCTTTAATACCTCTGGATACCTTTTTGCTTCATCTTTTTATAACTGCTTTATTGAGCCAATTGCCTGGTGTTACGTCAAACTCCGGAATTTGTAGAATATTATGTTTGGGAGAATAGCAAGGCAAAGGCTATCTAGAGGAGGAGGGATAGGAAAACGTAACGCGATTTTATCGTATCTCGGGTGCACGCAGGAAAAGGTGCGTGCCTCGAGATGAATGGACGTTTCTGGAAACTCCAGTCATGGGTCAACGTCCAAAAGGGACGCTATTACGCCTACTGTGAGTTTCGTGCACTCGTGGTCCTATTTTTGGTCAAGGAAATTAATCCATATAACCAGGGATCGGACCGTGTGCGATTTTCGAGAGAGCAGGAGAGCTAAGGACGAGGTCTTATTCTATGAAATAAATGGTATTCATTTTACAATATATCTGTATATTTATTAATAACGAAGGCGTTTAGACATTATAAAGAAGAAATCTAATAAAATTTAAGCGGCGTATAATTACAATAGAGTAGTAGGCCAATCATTATACATGTGTATGTATGTGAGGTGTATGTGTGTGTGTAGAAGGCGCGGGTGTTACAATGGTGCGGGGGTGATCGAGCAAGATTTTAAGGGAAATGAATTTATACCAAAGAGATACCCTGCCCGTCAGAATACATTTGGTAAGTTAATTAATATATTAGATTGTGAAGAAAGAGTATGGACTATGTGTGTGTGAATACATAAAAACAATGTATACAAACAAATAAATATTAATTTGGTAACATAGTTATTAGTGTAAAATATCCAGAATTATCTCAAATAAATAGTTGTTTAAAATTTATGGTTTCGTAAGACTATGATTACGGTACAATGAATGATTATTAATTAACTATAAGTTTATACATTCATAAATTATTTCTATGGTAGGGGGTGAGGTTCGGGGGGAGAATTCCTTGAGTATTTCGATACTCGAGGTGGAGAAGGAGGGAGAGGGTGATCAGTCACGGTAGAGGGTGGTCGAGGTAGAGAGGGCGGGGGAACCAGTTCTGCCGAGAGATTCCTCTCGGTGTACGAAAGGAACCGGGGAAAAATTGAAGGATGGTGATTTCTCCCGGAACTCCGCAAGTTCCTCGGAAGGAACTGGAGAATAGGAAGGTTCCAGAAAGGGGGATGATTCTGGGGTTTCGGGGAACACCTGATACGTAAGAGAACAGGAGACAGGTGAGGGAGATGGTGAAGGGGGAGAATCGAGGATAGCGTGGCCGATGCGGAGACCGTTTGCGTCTTAAAAATAAAGCGAGGAACTGTCGTTCCACTATACGGGCGCGCTTGTTCCGTTTTATCCGATTCCGGATAATTACCCCCAGGGACTTGCGGCGATGAATTCGCGAATACACTAAAATTGATTTATAATTTTAAAGTCCGAGGTAGGGGGAGTAGTAGTAGTAGTAGTAATAGAAAAGTGGGTGGTGCCACTAGGGCCCCCGACGGTACCTAGATCTAACTGATCCTTTGTGCCTCCCCACTCTTTTATTTGCTAGGTCTTTAGGATCAGCCCTGAACCTTGTACCAGATTTATTAAGTCTATAACCCTAGCACTTGCCAGATCCTGGGGACTTAGGTACGTTTGTCCCCAAGTTTTATATCTTTTGCATACAAGTGCCGGACAACGGCACAGTATATGCACGTTGTCTTCTTTCTCGTCCCCACATAGGCGACATTCTTTTTGTTCCGCGAGTCCGAGATTGAATAAATGGTCTCTGAGTAAGGCGGAGTGGCCAGTGAGCAGCCCCACCGCCATTCTCAGTTTTTGTTTAGTCAGCTCCAGTAGTTCTTTAGCTCTTCCTGGTCTGCTGTTATTCATCAAAGTCTTGGCCTGGCGACAGGTTTCTAATTTCTCCCACCTGGACAAGTGCTCTCTTTTCAGGCAGCTTTTGATGATTTCCTTTCCTACTGCGAAGGGTATTCCCGCTACCTGGTCAGATGGTGCTTCATTTGCTCCCTTCTTAGCCAGTAAGTCTGCGGTTTCGTTTCCGGGTATTCCTTGATGCCCAGGTACCCATACTAAGGTGACTTTATTTTGTCCACTTAGTCTCTCTAGCGCTAGCATGCAATCCCAAACCAATACTGATTCGGTGGTTGTTTTTGCTAGCGCTAGTATAGCTGCTCTGCTGTCTGAGCAGATATTTATCCTCCTTCCCCTTGTGTTGTTACTTAGGAGATGTTTCGTGCACCTCAGGATAGCCATCAGTATCTCAGCTGTAAAAACTGTTGAGGGGCTTCCCACAGGAATACTCTCCCTGTGGTCATCCTTCGGTCCATAAAATCCTGCTCCAAAGCAGTTGTTGCCCGACCCGTCAGTGAACCATAGATCCACATTGGGATCCCTGACTCCCTTCGGGTCCGTTCATTCTTTTCTGGTTGGTATTCGTATCGTAGAATGTTTTACCAACTGGTATATCCTTAGAGTTCTATTCTGTTTTAGAGTGAAAGGGTTTTTCTGGAGTAGGCCGAGCCTTGTGTGTGCCAGACCTGTAGGGGAGACCGGGGCTAAACCGCCAACGGGGTTGAACCGCCAAATCAAATATCTCGGAACCTGTATATTGTGCGAACTCGCTATTAACATTGTAAACGCTGCTTATGGTACCCATGTGACCAACGGAGTTTCGGCAGGTTACCTGCCGTGTTATGATTTTTACGAGGGCAAACGTGTTTTCGGAAGGTGAAAGTGAAATTTTCTGCGCGTGGAAATTTTGTAATATCTTGAATATTATTGTATCACCGAATCTCAAAGTAAGTGATTATAAAGAGTAATGCATGCTGAACACGAATCCAGTGTAGTTTTTTCATTATCGTTGATGTCTAATATTTCGTGGGCGATCAAACCGGAAACTTATGTTTGGGGTTTATCCGCCAGTAAGCACCCGGGGCTGGTCCGCCAGTCTCGTCACTATGGCGTGCCGGGCGCACGACTTCAGCTCACGGCGATTTCAGGTTAGGTTTCCCTCGAGCGTGATTCTGTCTTCCCTTGCACGTGCGTCAGTTTGTATAGGAGGGAAATGGTACGCACGTTTCGTCGCAAAACGACTCCCGTCGACAAGGAGCAACTCAAGAAGGCAGTTCTTGCGGTGAGAAAAGATAAAATGAGCGCTTACGCAGCCGCAAAACAATTCGATGTCCGGAGAACCACGTTGAACGACTTGAAAAAAATGTCACACAAACAGAACCGCAGCCTTCGACGAGCAGTGGGCGTAAATCGAAATCAAGGAAGCAGCAGCAGTCGGATTCTGACGAAGACTTGAATAATACGTGCTGCGTGTGCTCAGAGAAGTTGACAACAAACAGAGCATATGGGAAACAGTGCATTGCGTGCGAGCGTAGGGCACACAACACATGCGTGCGCTTGTCAGGATCTGTATTCATGTGCCTAAATTGTTTTATGGAATAAGTAAAAAAAATGTTTCGCATAAAAATTTTTAATAAATTTTTATATTTTTCTCTTAAAAAACAATTATTAAAATGTATCCTATCATTTTTCAGGATTAGATGTACGTATATGTAATGAAAATGCAGTGTGGCGGATTAGCCCCGGGGGGGTGGCGGTTCAACCCCGGCATTTTTGAGATTTCAATTTTTCCACCGTTGTCGTTTTTGCTCTATACCGGTTAAACAAAGCAACATAAATAAAAATTTCCTATATAAATTTTGTAGCTAAAGGTTCACTCTTTACAGTGGTATACCACATTTAACTAAAATTATTTATTTTGTTGTTAAAAATCGGCACCGAAAAAAAACTGGCGGTTTAGCCCCGGTCTCCCCTATTCCTCCATTCTCCCTGACACTTTAGTCTGTATGCTGTGTTCCTGGCTGCATGTTCCACGGCAAGGTCCAGTGGAGGTATACAGAGTGCAATTTCTAGCGCCTCCGTGGGTGACCAGGTCTTCATAGCCTTTACTGCAGCCCTTAGGTAACTCCCTTGTAGACTTTTCAGAAGGTTCTTGCCTCCACTTTCCTCGTCCTGGGCCACCAGATCACAGACGCATAGAGCAGCCTCGGCAACAGTCCCGCCCTGTATAGCCATAATGCTATACTAGCTTTGATGCCCCAAGATTTGCTCATAGCTCTTCTACACATCCACATGCACGAGTAGAATTTCTTCCTGCTTTCTGCAAGGTGTATTTTCCAGCTAAGTTTGGTGTCTATGAACAGGCCCAAATACTTAACTGATGTTGTAAACAGGATAACCTTTCCCCAGAGTTTAAAAGGCTCAATAGGTTCTGGTTTGTATTTCCTGGTGAAGACCATTATATTGGTTTTTGATGGATTAACCATCAGACCTTTGGCCTCGCACCACTTTTGTACGATTTTTAAGGCATCGTTTATTCGATCCCTTAAAATATCTAGAAAGGATCCTGTGATCACTATGGCTATGTCGTCCGCATACCCATAGGTCAGGAAGCCTTTTCTTTGTAGTTTCGTCAGAAGGTCATTGACTACGAGGCACCACAGCAGGGGAGATAGAACCCCTCCTTGCGGGCACCCCTTGCCCGGTTTGCCACTAATGATAGTGTCGTTGTGCATGACCGTTAGGTTCCTCCCCGCCAGCATACTCTCCACCCAATCCACTAGCGGTTCCGGGACCCCGTGCCTGATCAACGCTTCCCTGATGGCTATGTTCGAGGTGCTATCAAAAGCCCCTTCTATGTCCAAGAAGGTTCCAATAGCATATCCTTTCGCCTCTAGCTGTGTCTCTATTTTGCCCGTCAGGTGATGTAGGGCGGTCTCCGTGGACCTGCCCTCCCTGTAGGCATATTGAGCACTAGCCAGAGGGTGGTCTGCTAGTGGTCCGTTCTTGAGAAACCTATCAATCAGTCTCTCCAAGGTCTTTAGCAGGAAAGATGTTATGCTGATAGGTCTGTAATCCTTAGCCTTGATGTGTCCATTTCTTCCGGGCTTGGGTATAAATACCACTTTGGTGGCTCTCCATGTTTGGGGGACATGTCTTAGAGCAATGCTTGCCCTAAAGATTTTGGTCAATGGGCCTATCATTGCTCCCAGTCCCTCCTGTAGAAGTATGGGTTGTACGTCCGGTCCCGGTGCCTTATAAGGCTCAAAGGAGCGAACTGCCTACTCCACTGCTTGTGGATAAACCACTTTTGCTGCCAACGCCCATGCTCTGGGCTTATAGGTAGCCCTAGGTTGTTGTTGGTTTTCCGTGACTTCCGAAATCCCGGAAAGTGGACTTCCATAAGATGGTTCAGAGTCTCCTCAGTTGTTTCGGTGAATTCCCCACTAGGGAGCTTGAGGCAGCTCCACTGTGGGTTACTCTCTTTGCAGAGGATTTTGCAGAGTCTGGACGCTTCTGGAGCACTCTCGATTCCCTCGCAAAAGTTCCTCCGCCCCATCTTTTTCGCCTTAACTATCGCTTTTTTGTGAGTACGCTGAGCGTTCCTGTACTTTTCCCAGTCTCCCGGCGTATTTACATTTTTGGCCCTATTGAAAAGTCTTCTTGTCTCAGCCCTGAGTTCCGATAGCTTCCCATTCCACCACGAGATCCTGGTCGAAGCATTCTTCAATTCCAATGGGCAGTTCATTTCAAAGGATTCCCTGATAGCATTACTCATAAAGTCTGATGCTGCCTCTAGGTCCTCCTTTGTGTGAAATCTGGTCGGTGCCTTTTTTAGCCGACTAGTTAAGTCAGCTCTAAAGCCCTCCCAGTTTGTTTTCCTGGGGTTTCTCCCCAATTGTTCATCTTTTTGTACTCTCACAAGGTCGAATCGAATCTGTCTATGGTCGGACCCTGAAGGTTCATTCGAGACCCTCCATCCCGCCACCAGATCCATTACGCCCTTTATGCACAGTGTGATATCTATCACTTCCTGTCTTCTAGAGTCCAAGAAGGTGGGTTCCGTTCTTCTGTTTAGGATTTGTAAGTCGGTGTTCATAATAAAGTTAAGTAGGCTTTCCCCTCTTGAGTTTATATCGGTGCTCTCCCACACTAGATAATGTGAGGTCGCATCGCACCCCAAGAGTAGCTCTAGCCCTCTTTCCTTCGCATAAGCCACTAACTCTACCATGTTTCTCTGGGGAGGCAGTTCTTCCAAATCGTAGAGCATATAAACAGACCCCACTATCAGATCCCTGACCCCCCCCCCCGTCGTCCATTTTAAGTTTCAGTTTTACAGCGACCAAGTCGTCGTCACTGAATTGTGGCAATAGACAAGCGTCTAGTCCTTTTGTCACAATGCAGGCCCTTGGTCGTTCTGCATTGTCGGCTTTAAATAACCTACCACAACCACCCAGACCCCTAATTTGTCCCTTAATGAGCCACGGTTCCTGGATGAGGAATAAGTGCTTTGTGTGCATCTCAGCTGCGCACCTGGCTAGTACCGCCGAGGCGCTTTTGCTGTGATGCAAGTTAATTTGAATAAAGAGAACATTCGAGTCTGTCATTTTTAGGCAGTACCCGTCTTGTCCTCCTTCTTACTTGATGCCCCTCCGCGATCAACTCCAGGCAACTTAACCGTCGCCTGGCCGAGTCCGCAGAAGGGTTTAAAGTTGAGCGCTTTAAGAGCCCTCAACGCTCCCTCCCCAATAAGAGCAGCAAAGTGGGTGCTCGTAGCATCCCTGCTCTCACTGCCCCTCGCGACCACCCAGTCCTTGGCTTGGAGACCCTCGTTTTGCCTGTCAAGTAGCTCTATCGCTTTCTTGACAAGCATCTTAGGGTCCTCTACATGCACTACCACTCGATGCCGCCTAGGCAGTTTATCGAGCCGCATTGCACGCAGCCGGACCGCGTTTAAACTTATTACCGAAGTTAGGCTTCAAAGTCACCCTTCGGTTTCAACATCGGTGCAGTTAAAAATAACTGCACCGTCCCTATCTGAGGTGCCCTTGAAGCTTTAGTACCCCTCGCAATGCTGAGGATACTTTCCCTCACCTTTTCTTTCAAAAGAGCAGTCTCTTGGTCGTCCAGCTTTCGTTCGGGATATTCTATGGATACCATGGCCACCCTAACTAGGCCGGATGTTGTCTGGGCAAAAGTCCTCTGATCTACAGCGATCTTAGGCCTTTTTCTCAGCTATGCAGTGCTGGGACTGGGTGTGCTCTGTTCCGATCTGAGCCGTTTGCATGACCCAGCGGATGCTCGCTCCCCCGTCCCTTGCATTGCTGCAGAAGCAGAGTTCGGTTCTGGAGCGGGCTTTTCAGCGCCGCTACTTCCCTCCATCTGCTTCTGTTTTCTGCAGCGATGACGTGCCGCTCCACTGTATCTCTTCCGGCTTTTACCAGCTTGTGGTTGGGCCTTATTCGGCTCCTCCCCCAAGCTGCCCAGTCTAGCTTCCTCTGGTCGCTCGTCACTTAAGGTTGCTACGCCCTGGAGGAGCTCCTCATACTCTGTGTTTTTATTTACTAAGTCCATTTTAAATCCCACGAGTACCGCGGTCGCGCGATCTCACCCGGGCAGAGCCGCGAATGTCCGGGGCTTGGCTGCCCTCGAAGGGGTTACTCCCGGAGGTCGCCCGGTTTCCGAGAGGCACCGTTAGTGACGCAGCACCCCCTGCGCCACGCAGCCATCAGCACGGTTACTCACACCTTGGCTTGGGGGATTCCTTTTGATCGGGCGCGCCCGGCTACACCCCTGAGCGGGTGATCCCCGTGCGCGCCCTTAAGCCCCCCACCCGCCTTAGGGCGGCCACCCGCAGCCCCCGAGAACACCGGGTCCGACGAGCGGTCCCGTCGTCCCCGCGCCCCGTGAACCACGCACACCCACCCCGAGGCTTCGGCAAGGTAGGAACCCGTCGGGGGAGGAGGTATGGGGAGGGTTTTTTAAAAATTATATGTATATATATATATATATGTGTGTGTGTGTGTGTGTGTGTGTGTGTGTGTGTGTGTGTGTGTGTGTAGATGAATATAAACAAGCGAACGGGTATCTCGAACTTACTATTGATGGATCGTAGAATGCCTGAGGTG
The DNA here is from genome assembly GCA_035220575.1 of Temnothorax rugatulus. Taxonomy (NCBI): domain Eukaryota; kingdom Metazoa; phylum Arthropoda; class Insecta; order Hymenoptera; family Formicidae; genus Temnothorax; species Temnothorax rugatulus. Next base: position 122,280 of record JASTWL010000342.1, read on the forward strand.
ATTGTGGTGATTCTTCCGGACGCAGGTTTGACTCGGTTCGGGACTGCGATGTGATCTTGACGCGCACAGAATCGACTCGCGATACTTAACCCGCGATGCCACAGAAATCTGATTTAAATTGAGAAGTACGGCTGACTAAAGATTAATAAATACGGCTTCAAAGGTTTTGAACTGGATCCGAAGTGCCTTCAAGTGCGAAAGGTCCCGATTTTTATACAAACTTAAGGAGACGGGCTTACTTTTTGATCTGGTTTGATTGGTGGGGTTCTTTTCTGGTCGTGACGTAAGTTTCAATTTTCCGCCTATCTCCTGTCGAGTTTCCCAAAAAATCGTCTTTTCCTATGAGTAATTTTTAATCAGTGGTTATTCGTTGGCGAGTACGTTATCATCTTGCCCTTTGACAGTCCCTTCCAGCTATTTAATTTTATCAATCACGCGAGGCGCGGGTCTTCGATAATGAGCGATGACGGTTGGAGTGCATCCGCTTCGTCAATTGATAATTATAATTGCTATCTTATGGTTTCCGTCTATTTCGTGTAATTAAATGAGTGATTCCATGAAAGAAAGAAATCGTAGAGTCAACAGGACGTAACACTGGTGTGGTGCTGAAGTCATCCCCTGGGTTACTGTGTTAAGCTCTTTAATTTGAAGAGGTCCTTTGGTTTGTTTCTCTATATTATCCTTTGATATTGACGATCCTCTTTATGTATATACACCTATCTATACATTTTTTCAATGTCTGCTGTTATAACTATAGGGTGTAAACGGAATCTCATAACTATTGAGATTAGATCTTGATCTACTAAACTGGTGAGTAACACATCATTTAGTGACACGCCAGTTGTTGTTTTTGCAGAAGCGTTAAACACTACTCTCACTTTTGTTATAGTACTTGACTCATTCACGACTGCATGATGCGGAAGAAAGTATCCGTTCTTCAAGTTTGAATCTTCAACTTGTGTCATATGTCCCAATGCTTCATATTCATTAAGAAATTTTCGATATTCTTCATATAGCTTAGGATCCTTGATCAGTCTTTTCTCTAAATCTTCTTAAAGCTGTTCCATATGATTCACCTAACTTCTCTTTCTGATCGTTGAATGGTAATCCTACTGAGTAATGCCCTGACGGAGGCCTCTGTATCGTCCGCTGAAAATGTTTCTCACATTCCTCTTCCTCAGGTGATAGGATTTTCCGTGATGGCAATTCCTCGACTTCCCAGAATTTATGTACCATGTCTTCGAGAGTGTTTCGAGAGAGGTGGCATCGTTTGCTCGTGGTTGGCTCAATAGAATCTACTTTCCCGGACACTACCCAACGAAATCGTGTCTTCTGCAAAATAGTCGTACCTGTCTTTAACCTAATTTGACCAACGCATAACAAATGATAAAAATGTTCTGCTCCGATAAGCATATCTATTTTATTTGGTTGATCAAATGTTGGATCTGCTAAAATAATGTTTTTCAGGATGCCTAGATACATACGATTAATAGTCTTTGACGGTAAAAGCTCTGTTACCTTCGGAATAACTAAACAATTGATATTAACAGCAAAGTTATTAATTCTGGACTTAACAGTTGCACATGTTGCAAAGGGCAAGATTCCGATAACCCTGGCGCCTTAATTTGATGATGGTTTCTGGTAGTACTTTTAATGCTGAACAAAAAATTATATATGTCTTATAGGGCTAACTGCTCTGGTTTTCGAGATATACAGTGTTAAAGTTAAAAATAAATAATATGAATTTTTAAATAATACTTCAATTGTGTGTGTATAAACAGTACACACCTAAGCGGGGGGGGGGGGGGGGGTGAATTTCGGTTCGCGTGAAAAGTTGAAAACACATGTTGGGCTTGTTTCGCCCTATATTCAAGTCAGAGGAGAGAGGGTAGACCTCGAAATATCTTACGTTGTTTACGTTTTTGTCTCGAGTGGAAAATGTGTACGTGTTCTTGTTTACATTCTTCACGTGAAGCATAACAGTATTTGTGCTTGGCATAGATATGTTCAATTCGCTATAGCAGTCAGTATTATTGATACCTTTACATCATGTGCGCAAACATTCATCCTCGTCTTCATCCAAAATTGGCAAATATCTTATTTATTGTATATCGCCACAAATATTCACACAGATGATCGACTAACTTATCTTGTTTAATACCACCTCTACCTAAACAAGCTTGTAAAGCACGCCACGAGCCCATGTGACAACTCGTCTCGCGTGAAAAGTGTGTGCGTGGAGGCAGTAGGTTTCGCCCCCCTGCGGGGGGCTCCACTATTGTTAAACTAGACACATAGTGTGCCTTCAAAGTACATGCGTCGGGTTTCCACGCGTGAAAAGTTGTAAACCCATGTAGCACCTCGTTTCATATCAACAACATATATCAAAGTCATTGAAATCGGTCGTCCTTAATTTAAAGTTTTACCAACTTTAACACTATATATCTCGAAAACCAGAGTAGTTAGCCCTATAAGACCTATATCATTTTTTGTTTAGCATTAAAAGTACTACCAGCAACCATCGTCAAATTAAGGCGCCAGGGTTATCGGAATCTAACTCAAATTTGATATAAAAAAGCATCCGATGTCTCCGATTCCACTGACAGGAATGTCTACTGTTTTTTTGTGTAACTTTAACTTATCACAAAATTGTTCTGACATAAAGTTGAATTGTGATCCCGCATCTAAAACTACTTTACAAGATTAATATTGTCCTGAGACATCTACAACATCCACTATTGCTAGATAGAATTACCTGTAAAGTAACTTTTAGTCTTGTATTCAAACTCTGAGTAGCTACTTTTGCTACTACTTGTTCCTTGTTATTCTCTTCTCCTTAGTCAGATGAAAGTGTTGTATTGCTCGACTTAACTGAGTGTAACATTGTATGATGCCTGCGTTCAAATTTTTTACAACTGCTTGCCTTACATTTGTTGACCCTGTGATTAGCTCTAAAACAATTAAAACATAAGCTTGCTTTCTCGAATGACTCTGTTTTTTCAGTATGACTCATAGCTTTAAATTTTTCACAGTTTTGTATATTGTGATTTTCTCCACATACACATGACACTTGACTTTAGCTTGTATTTCAGTAAGTAAAACTTGTTTTGGTTCACGAGACACTACCTTACTTGATTTGTTACTTGATACTACCTTTAATGTTTTGTTGCTTGCTGCATTTTCACGATTCACTACTTTTGAAGAAATAGCTTGCAATATATGACATCTGTTACGCAAGAATTTTAAATACTGATCTAGTGTGGGCATTTCTGTACCTTCTATGGATTTTTCTCATTCAATACGTGTTTCCTTGTCGACTTTTGAACCGATTGAATGCAACAGCAATGCATCCCAACCTTGTACTGGTTGTTCTAAGATTTGTAATGATTGTATGTGTCTGACAAGGGAACGGTCGGACGTGTCCCTCATCGATTTGGATGGGCTTTGGATATGTTGTAGAGCATAAAAAAATATTAGACTCGTATTTTTTTTAGCTGCTTATCTCGACGTTTAGGGGTTGAAACAACCCCTCGAAAATAACGGATTTCATAGTTTTTAGCGAACATCTTCGAAAATATAAGGCGTATGAAAAAAAGTTTTGTACAAAAAGTTTATGGTTTTTTGTGCTCTTTACAATGGCGTAATCACATTTTTCAAATATGTCAAATTTTTTAATTTACCTCCCCTCACCTATTATTTTTGCAAAATATAACAATTTTTCCAACGCAAAAATTTAAGTACGTCGAATGCCAAATACACCCATGTATATTTTTATTATGATACCATTATTCAATTTTTGGGAAGACGAGATGATATGTGGTATAGGCGTCGCGCTGTAGATAGGTATTGCGTTATTTCTGTTCAGTTGCGCTGTACGCTTGAAAATTTCCATTTGTGCATATTTTCTCATACTACAATATATACTATATACTACGACATAATAGGATTACCCCGTTGGCCTCGGCGGGGGAGCAGGTGGAAAGTTCGGAGAGGTGAAAATAGGATCGAATACAGAGCTGTGTGGAAGGGTGGAGGTGCAGGATTGAAGGAGGTTGCGAAGGAGGTTGAGAGGAGGAGGTGGGATTGGAGGTGAGGATAGAATCGAGGTAAAGCGGCCAGAAATCGAGGGAGAAGAGGAGAGTTGAAAGTGAGGTTAGGATGACGGAGAGGAATTAAAAGGAGGACGTGGCGAGGGGGAAGGTGAGAGGGGTGCAGAGTGAGTTGAGGAGTTGAGTGCAGAAGGAACGGGTACTCGAGCGAGCGGGAGCGAGGAATCGATCGTGAGATCGATCGAGTCGGCATGCGAGAGAGGTGATACCGACGGACGGCGGATGTGAGAAGTGAGGATAGTAGCGAGCTGGCTCGTTCGATCGATGAATGATCGAGCGGATCGAGCGTCAGAGAGATGCGTTTCGGTATGGTAAGAAAGAGGCAGAGAGAGTGGCAGCTAGAGGAGGTTAGCAAGAAAATAGAAAGAGGAAAGGAGAGGCGACAGAAAGGTTAATGTAAGTAAGGCGAGAAGGTAGTAGCATGACGAGCAGGGGAGGAGGAGGGAGGAAGCGTCGAGCGATGTGAACTGATTGTGAGAGGTGTAGATCAGCCGCCGCGGGGCAGGAGGTGCGAATAAGAGAGCTGAGGAAGAGACAAGCGCGTGAGGATGAGGATGTTCCTGGCTGATAGGGTGAGAAGGACGGTGGCGAAGAAAAGGAAAGTCAAAGAGGGAGGAGGGCATAGGGAGAGAAAGAAGCTGACAATGGAATCGGTAGTGGAGGTGGTGTTGTGAAGAAAGGTGATATGGGTCTAAGGGAAGAGAAGAAAGATGCAGAGAAGTATACGGGGCGGGTGGGTTAAGAAGAGAGCAGGGATGAGAGTCTAATAGTTTACTAGTTATAGAAGGAGACGAAGAACCAAAAATCCCAATCAACCTCAAACGGAAAGTTTATGATACGTGTATATTACCAGTTGCGACATATGGACTCGAAACAATCACCCTCACAGCAAACAGCGCAAACCGACTACGAATCTGTCAAAGGGCAATGGAGCGAGCAATGCTGAAAATCAGCCTGAGGGATAGAATCCGAAACGAAGAGATAAGGGAAAGAACAGGAGTTGCCGACGTGGTTGAACGAGCAAGCAGACAAAAGTGGCAATGGGCGGGACATGTTGCGAGAAGCAACATCAAATGGACCAAGGCCCTGATGCAATGGAGACCAAGAGAGTCCAAAAGAAGCGTTGGCCGACCACAGATGAGATGGCGTGATGACATCCAACGCCACGCAGGAAAGAGGTGGATGCAGACAGCACAGGAGAGAAAGACGTGGAAGGGAATGGAAGAGGCCTATGTCCAGGAGTGGATGAAAACAGGCTAGAGAAGAAGAAGAAGAAGGAGACGAAGGCAAAGAGACGGAAGGGCAGCAGAGAGGAGGATATATGAATATGAGTTGCAACGAGGACCTAACGATGGAAGAGAGGAAGATGAGGTGGAGGATGAAAGGGTAGAGGACGAGGAAGGGTGGGAGGGTACGAGACTGTAAAAGGCCGCATATGGCCAGGCCGGGGTAGGAAAGATGCTAAAAGTTTGTACAGGGTTGGGTACGTCCCTACAAAACGCCCTTTTAGACCTCTTGAGGTAATAAAGTATCTATCTATCTACTACGACATAATATGCGATGAAGGTCCAAGCAGAGGAAAAGATATCACGTCATCCGAAGTTCAAATGGCGTCCCAGTGAGAAATAAAAAGTCGAAATGATATCGAAATATGATCATCGAAATCCAACATCGTTTCAAGATTCAGACGGGCTTAATTTCGAGAAATTTTCGACCGCCTGAAAAAATCCGCTCTCTCAGTCGGTAACCGGTCACCCATCCAAGTAGTAACCGCGTCCAACGTTGCTTGACATTGGCTGCGTTCAGCAGAACGCAACAGTATTGCAACTGTTTTATGATTCTCTGCTGAACAATTCTAAATGCACCTAAAGTCTCAACACGTTCACTCAGCGGCCGCCATAATTTTCAGCGAATTAAAAGTACGTAAAACGTCAAGCTGTCAAGCAAAACGTCATCGACATATAGTATGGACTGTGGTATGGACTACGCGATGTATAAATGTATGGACTACATGGTATGTACAAATATTGATATAAGAAAATAAAGAAATATATAATTATAATTTAGATAAATTCGGGTTAGCACGCATATAACATAGAATGATAGGTTAGCACGCATATAACATAGAATAATAGGTTAAATCGTTAAATGTATACAAAGTATGTAATACTTTGATGCATTATACTTATTAATTAAATGTAATGTACTAACTCAAATTATAATATTACTAGGGTTATGTGGGGTGATGTGCAACACGTTCACGCGTTGCTCGAAAAACATATCCAAAAATCAAATTCTTGAATATATCATGGCTGTATAATGTAGAGGAAGGAAAATACTACAATTCTGCGTGATTAGATTTTCAAAATTTTAAATTTTTCCTAAAAATTTTTCGAGTTTTCAAAAACGTCTGTTTTAGCATTTTCAAATTTTCTTGGGGTGATGTGCAACACAGGTAAAATTAAGGTAAAAAATGCATGAATATTGACATCAATCGACTTAAATGTTAAATTTGGGCTTCTTAAATACAAATTAATCGAATAATGAAAGGAAAAATGCAAAAAACTTTATTTTTCATCATCTGAATCGCAGTTGTCACAAGTAAAATAGTTGCGACCTTGCATGTCGACACATTTCAAATGATAAGGAATGTCGCAAGAGTTACAGTAAATTGAATTGTTGCGATTCAATTTTTTTGGCAAAACTCGTTTACATGCCGGGCACAAGTCTTCAACTTCTTCATCGGATGAAGTAGATTTTATACTTTCGTGGCATAATGACTAAACACATTGAAAAATGCATTAAAACACTTCATATACACATGTTCCATCGTAAAATAGCGATAAACTAGCAAAAAATGAGTGTTGCACATTACCCCAAAAAAAGTGTTGCATATAACCCCAAACACGCTATTTTGCGCGGACTGGCGTGACACCAACACAACGTAAGAAAATCACAAAATCGCTGTGGATTATCAAAAGTACTTAAAAAACTAACAATATAAAAATATTTACCTATAAGATGACCAATGCACGAAATCACTATAAATGTGAAAAGCGAAAATTACATTGAGCTCGAGAAATTTAACTCGCTTTTCGTACAGCAAAACAGGGTGCGTGCCATCTCACGAGTTATTTATCCAAAACAAGGTACTATTGACACAAATAGATGGCAGTATGCGGTTCTGTCAAATGTCGACATGCAGACCAGGAATCGGAAACGTTGCACATCACCCCATGTTGCACATCACCCCACATAACCCTATAATAAAATGTACATACCTTCTAATGATGTTTGTGGCAATATTATCATGTATTCCTACTATCCCTTGTTAATTTTCTTCAAAATAATTATTGAAAAAGTTTACATAAGTGCATAAGTACATGACAATTAATTAATAAGTATAATATATGCATCAAAGTATTACATATTTTAAAGTATTACATATTTTATATACATTTAGGGGGTCTATACACGTACGAGTTTGGCTCGCAAGTCCGGCTCGGTTCAGCTTCTGCTCGTTCGTGGATGGGATGTTACGAGCCGGGCTCGGCGTCAAATGAGCCAAATTCGCACATTTTCTTTTCGTGTGTGGTGAAAAAACGTTCGAGTCCAGCTCGCGAATCAAGCTCGCCGAGCCAGACTTGCGAGCCAAACTCGTACGTGTATAGACCCCCTAAATGTATATAAAATATGTAATACTTTGATGCATATATTATACTTATTAATTAATTGTTATGTACTTATGCACTTATGTAAACTTTTTCAATAATTATTTTGAAGAAAATTAACAAGGGATAGTAGGAATACATGATAATATTATAAGATGTGCCACAAACATCATTAGAAGGTATGTACATTTTATTATAGTAATATTATAATTTGAGTTAGTACATTACATTTAATTAATAAGTATAATGCATCAAAGTATTTCATATTTTGTATACATTTAACGATTTAACCTATTATTCTATGTTATATGCGTGCTAACCCGAGTTTATCTAAATTATAATTATAATATATTTCTTTATTTTCTTATATTAATATTTATATATACATACCATTTTGTAACTTTCTGTGCGTTTCCACTGTATCTATTGCGTTATAAATAATATTTTTATATGTATATTTATATTTATTATTCTCAGCGATGTTACTGGAGGCAGTTTTTACTGATTTTGCTTGAGATACAGCGTACTTTTAGTTCGTGAAAATCATGGCGACTGCTGAGTGAACGTGTTGAGACCTTGAGTGCGCTTAGAATCGTTCAGCAGAGAATCATGAAACGGTTGAAAACTGTTGCGTTCTGCTGACGCAGCCATATTCAGCGTACTTTTAATTAGCTGAAAATTATGGCAACCGCTGAGTGAACGTGTTGAGACTTTTAGTGCATTTAGAATCGTTCAGCAGAGAATCATAAAACGGTTGAAAACTGTTGCGTTCTGCTGAACGCAGCCATTGATGATCGAACGGCCTAGTGGGGATCCTCTGACTCTAACACATCCTTCTTGCTTATATTCGTATATAACACATCTTTATATTATCCAAAAATCTTGTAATGATATATGAACTGGTAAATATCAAAATTGATGTAACAAAAATTTGGATATATAATAAATATTAATAATACTAATAATAATGTGATAAATGGTCCAACTGTACGAGCTAAATAGAAAGATGTTATTTTAATAAATTAATTTATTTACTCGAGATAACTAAAAAGATTTAAAAAATAATTAAAAGTAAATGTTTCGGCCTTGCTTATCCGGTAAAAATTTTTTTATATAAAAACATCTAAATATATATAATTATATATTATTATATAAAATATTATATAAAATATGTTTATATATGTCCATATTAAGTTCTTTTTCTCTTGTATAATCTCTGTTCGTATGTACAAGAAAAATAATAAGAAAAAAAATTAGAAAATAATTAAAGGGATAATTTCTGCATTTTTTTTACAAAAAAATAAAGTCTGTGCAAATGTGAAAAATTTGCTCATATATAATTATATATAATCATATTTTAAATATATTACATTTATATATGATTATATACAATTATAAATAAATAAATAAATGAACAATGCAAAAACAATAAAAAAACAATGCAAAAATTATTCTTTTAATCATTTTCTAATTCTTTTTCTTTATTATTTTTCTTGTACATACTAACAGAGATTATATAAAAGAAAAAAAAATATATGGATATATATAGACATATTTTATATAATATTTTATGTAATATTATAGTATGATATATATTTAGATATGTTTTTATATAAAAATTTTTTTACCGGGTATAGTCTTTTTTAGCACATATGCAAAATAATTTAACTACTCATATATCAAGAAAATTAAAACGGCGAATATTATAAATGACTCGTCAAATCGATGTCAAATCGATGTTGACTCGATGAGTCATTTCAACATCGGATTAAAAGTATAATATTGATATTATTTTGATCTCGAATCGAGATCAAAATGATATCAATATGATACTTTTAATTCGATATTGAAAATACTCATCGATTCGACATCAATTTGACGTCGATTCGACGAGTCATTTTTTACTTACTGGAATAATGATTTCGAGTTTTGTTTTTTAGTTTTGTTATTGCGTTTATAAGATCTGCTCGGGGGGCGGTAGAGCCCGGATTTGCGAATGTGCGAAGCTCAAAGGACCAGAGGAAGTGTGTAGCGTCTCCCCAAAGCGAATTAGAGTTAAGCGAATTGCGACTCACCGTTCGGAGTGCCGTTTGCTCCTGCAGGATCCGTCTCTCGTTCAAGCTCGTGGGCAGTTCGTGTAGCGCAGGCGAAGTAGGCAAGGCAAGGCAGCAAGCAAGCAGGCAGAGAGAGCAGGCGAGGCAAAGCAAGCAGGCAGAGAGAGCAGGCGATAGCACTATCAGGAAGCGGGCTTGTGATCTCGCGGCTCCGGCTCTTAGCGAAACGTGTGCACCTCGATACGTCTTGACGATGAGTGATCTGTGCTCGCGGCGCTGGAAAAGTGTCGCGAGCGAGTACTTGATCTTCCTCAGGCGGGTGCTCTCGTGGGGTGAGCGAGGGCAGCACCGATTGGTGAGTCGCGCAAATATCGATTCCGCGTCGATCGCGATCCGCCGACGTTTCGCGCGAGTCACCGAGAACACGTTAAACGTTAGATATTCGAAATATACAGCGAACGCAATATAAACTATTATACAGCGAATACAAATATAAACGTGACAAACTAATGACTATAATACACACACATATATATATATATATATATATATATATATATATATATATATATATATATATATACACAGTAAAAAATTTAATGTCAATGAAAGTCCACTCTAAATTTTGTGTTAAAATAACTCATTCATCGTGTTATTTTTTACATTTAGAAATGTTATATCGACATTTTTTAGTCGATATAACATTTCTAAATGTAAAAAATAACACGATGAATGAGTTATTTTAACACAAAATTTAGAGTGGACTTTCATTGACATTAAATTTTTTACAGTGTATATATATATATATATATATATATATATATATATATATATATATACAGGGTGGCGAGCGCCAAACAAGATCATTCCTTATAATTAACGTTGCTGTCTCGCTAGAATTTAAAAATAAATTATGCAAATATTGATAAATATTAATATTGATAAAGGTCTAAATTTCTATTAGTATTGTTGCAAATATTACATAATACATAATATTATGTAATATTTGCAACAATATTACATAATACATAATATTATGTAATATTTGCAACAATACTAGTAGAAATTTAGACCTTTATCAATATTAATATTTATCAATATTTGCACAATTTATTTCTAAATTCTAGCGAGACGGCAACGTTAATTATAATTAAACTTTTGTACTGTCTGAATTTTTACATTATCATGTATTAAAACTTTGAATAAATCTTCAAAATTTAACCACTCTTCATACTTTCCATCAAATTTCGGTAAGGTTATGGTCGGAAGTTTAACACTTGCTTCATTTGCGATTAAATTTGATAATCGCGTTAATACTGCTTGTACATCTGCATTGCCTGTCGCATTACCGATCGCATCTGCGTCTCTATTTCTTGCATCTAATAACTCTTGTGCTCTCGCTATTTGCTCGTAATAATTATCCTCAAATATTTGTCTAGAATTGTCGTCGTTACTATCCTCAGCTATCTCGATTTCTAAATGAACATTCTCGAATTCTAACAACAACGACTTTGCTTTCTCGAACCGAAGTTTTAATACATTATAGTCTTGATCTGTATAATTATATCTAAGAAGCTCTTGAATCTCGTCAAGTTAGCTTTGACCGTGCCATGACGCTTCTTTAATTTAGTTAGCTCAATTTCAGCCATTGTTCTCAAGCTTTCTTAGAAATAGCAACTGATCGACAATTCTAACCTCAATTCGCTACACAATGAATGTATCTCTCGTCTTACAACAAACCCGCTTTTATTATTTCACGATTCGTATCCGACTTTTTGAAGGACGAAAATTATGTTAAGATATTACCTTTTATTGCTCTACGCTTTACAAATAATACTTATTATTATCTACGTGATATCGCAGTATCGCACGTCTGTTCGCAACGAGAGCCCAAGCGGAAGAGAGCGAAGCATCGCCTTCTTCCGATCACTTAGTCAGTAGCGCCACTCTTCGTTTACAATATGCATTAAATCTTATACTCATGAACAACCCCTAACGGGGTGAAAAGGGATAAAACGTATTTTCATGGATTCCTCAATATCTCTTAGGCCCGATGAGATATCGACTTGATTTTTGCTTACAAAGGTTACCCATACAAATGTTTAAAAAACATAATTTAAGATTTTGTCCTAATCAACCCTATAGAATCCTTTGCATACTGTAGCGAACCACGAGTGTATCAAGCTAGTATAATTATATATCTTCTAATATGAACAAATAAGAGGTATTTTTTCCCAGATATATAATCATATATGCTCATATATGGCCATATATAATTATATACTCTCATATATGACCATATAATATTGTTTAAGATTATATTTTCCATTTCTTATATGATCATATATAATCATATATCTACTAATATAAACTAATATAAACTAATATGAACAAATAAGAGGTTTTTTCCCGGACAGTTTTTTTTTCAATATATATTGACTAGGTAGGGGAGACCGGGGCTCGTTGGCACCGTTTTCACGATTTTGGCATTTGAGTTTTTATACAACTAATTATCATGATTAAACAGTACTAATATGATAGAGAGAACCTTTCTCTACACTTTCATGCCAGGAACGCTCCTGTATACTGTATAGTTTCTTTGTAATAAGTGAAATACGAACATGCTGCATTGTAGCCAACTTTCCCCGATAGTAGGGTAAGTTGGTTATGCGACAAAAGTCCATGTTAAATTAATGAAAACGTAATAAAAACACAAAACGGGTAACAGATACGTACTTCTTGATAAAGATTGTATCTTTTAAAGTATATTTTGTAATGATCAAATAGCAAAATGCTGTTGCAGAAAAACAATTGTAAACTATTTTAGATGTAGCTTTCTTCAACATAAAAATATTAATATAAATATATATCTAGCTTCTATCAGTATTGTAGGTAGCAAATCACATGCTCAAACAGGTCTCACGCGCGCGGCAACAACAAGTCAAGCTAAGCGTGTCTTGATATGAGCCAACATACCCCATCCCTACATACGTTTTATTTCAATTTATTACAATAAATTACTGTTGTTAGTCAAAATAACATGTCGTATAGTAACAGAAACTTTTCTTTTAACCCGTTGTGGTCACACCTCCTAAAAATAACGTAGTGGTCACATGGGGTCCAATGGACCTCACGCAGAAAAACAGTTGCTATTTGCGTTCTTTTTGATGTATCGACTCAAACCTTGAACTGGAATTTAGTTTAAGACTTCCTCTTTATAATCCAATAATTTTTTTCTCCTTTTAAAAATTTTTTTATGTTAAAAAAACGCGAAAAAATTTTTTCGAGAAATTTGACTTTTTTCACAAAAATATTCATCAAAATTTCAATTTTTGAGATAGAGCAAAAAAACTTCCTGCGTTTTACTCTCAAAATAGTATACTTTTAAGAAAAAAATAGTATCATAACGAGCTTTGAAAAAAGTATATTTATTGTACAGTTTGAAGTTATCAATTTTCATGAAACTCGTAAAATCAAATAGCTCAGTTTTGAACGTGTAAAATAAAGTGAAAAAACCGTCTCTTCGAAGGTACGTAGACGCAAAGTTAGCCTGGGGTCCACTGGACCCCATGTGACCACAACGGGTTAACTAATAATACGTCACTTTGATTTACTTCTCAAGCTGAAGAACATTAATACGATATTTTGAAACGCTCGAAAATTTACTTGCCACCTCTTGAATCAGAGTTTTCTCTTTTTCTATTGTAATACTTGTTTGATTAAAATAAAACTTTGGGAAAAGTACATATGTCATATAAGAAATATTTTGTGATAACTTTTCCATTGTTTTTGTCGCTCTAAATACATAAACGGAACGCATTGCCAACTTGCCTCTTGTGCCAACGAGCCCCGGCTAAACCGTCAGTTTTTTTTCGGTGCCGATTTTTAACAACAAAAAAATAATTTTAGTTAAATGTGGTATACTACTATAAAGAGTGAACCTTTAGCTACAAAATTTATATAGGAAATTTTTGTCAAAAATGCCGGGGTATAACTGTCACTCCCCCCCCCCCCCCCACCGGGGCAAATCCGTCACACTGCATTTTCAATACATATACGTACATCTAATCCTGAAAAATGATAGGATACATTTTAATAATTGTTTTTTAAGAGAAAAATATAAAAATTTATTTAAAATTTTTATGCGAAACATTATTAAAAAATAATTGTTTTACCTATTCCATAAAACAATTTAGGCACGTGAATACAGATCCTGACAATCGCACGCATGTGTTGTGTGCCCTACGCTCGCACGCAATGCACTGTTTCCCATATGCTCTGTTTATTGTCAACTTCTCTGAGCACACGCAGCACGTATTATCCAAGTCTTCGTCAGAATCTGACCGCTGCTGCTTCCTTGATTTCGATTTACGCCCACTGCTCGTCGAAGGCTGCGGTTCTGTTTGTGTGGCATTTTTTTCAAGTCGTTCAACGTGGTTCTCCGGACATCGAATTGTTTTGCGGCTGTGTAAGCGCTCATTTTATCTCTTCTCACCGCAAGAACTGCCTTCTTGAGTTGCTCCTTGTCGACGAGAGTCGTTTTGCGACGATACGTGCGTACCATTTCCCTCCTATACAAACTGACGCACGTGCAAGGGAAGACAGAATCACGCTCGAGGAAAACCTAACCTGAAATCGTCGTGAGCTGAAGTCGTGCGCCCGGCGCGCCACAGTGACGAGACTGCCGGACTTGCCCCGGGTGCTTACTGACGGATTAGCCCCAAACACAAGTTTCAGGTTTGATCGCCCACGAAATATTAGACATCAACGATAATGAAAAAACTACACTGGATTCGTGTTCAGCATGCATTACTCTTTATAATCACGTACCTCGAGATTTGGAGAGCAAATATTATTGCAGATATTACAAAATTTCCACGCGCAGAAAATTTCATTTTCACCTTCCGAAAACACGTTTTCCCTCGTAAAAATCATAATACGGCAGGTAACCTGCCGAAACTCCGTTGGTCACATGGGTACTATAAGCAGCGTTTACAATGTTAATAGCGAGTTCGCACAATATACAGGTTCCGAGATATTTGATTTGACGGTTTTACCCCGTAGACGTTTTAGCCCCGGTCTCCCCTACATATGATCATATATGATTACATCTAAATATATATAATTATATATAATTATATATGACCATGTATAAACAAAATTCATGTATTATTGTATTATATATAATCATATATATTTATATATAATTATATATAATCTTTTTTTTTCCGGGAATATTTTACGGGAAAAATCAAGGACATTAGGAAGAAAACTTGTCGAGGACAATGGAAGAAAAGCGCTATTACAAACGGAGAGCTGCATTTCAAAAATTTTAATTACATTGGATCAAGTTATTGCAATCCTCGTAAAATTATTTATTTGAAAATACAATATGTGTGTGTCCATTATTTTAAAAACTTCTAAAATCAATAATGCACATCGCTTGTCATTTATCCATCATTGTTGACATTGTCTTTTAAATACGTTTCTGTTTTTTTCTGTCAGGGATCATTATTTCTCGACCGCTTCCTGGGTATCTCAGACAGAAATTTGCATAACTTGGCTGACGCGCGCTCAAAATTTTTCAGTAATTACCATCTGCAAAAGTCCAATGTGGCATTGTCAGGTTGGTAAATGCCATTTTGTTTTGTTTCAGGCAATATATACGCAATCAAATATAAGTATTTCGATTCATAATTCCTGTATTCACTTCTATCTATATTTAACTAATTGTTCTTATTTTTTTAAATATACGATATTTTTTCAGTGTTTTCTAAGTTTCAAATTTAATGTGGCCATGACAATTTTTTATTTTTATATGAGTCCATATTTAATATGAAAAACAAGTACGTTTAATTAATACTTGTTAAAATTATAAATTAATTATTTTAGGAAATTCAGAGAATATCGGGTGAAGGTGGATGGGTGGATACTCCACCAGAAGCCCCTCTTTTTTCCATAAACGGCAGCAGTTACATCGCAATAAGTCCTGTGAAAGATGGACCGGCAGGATATTACAAACATATAATTTGGGCTAATGTGCTCCGAAAACAAGTAGTGCCTTTGACACATGGAAAATTTGAAGTCGTTAGGATTTTAGTATGGGACCAAGTGAATAATACTATGTAAGCAAGTAAACCTGTTATATTAATGCTTAATGATTTAATATTGTGAAATAATTTGCGTTTTAACTAGATATTTCATCGGTATTCCATTTATGAGACCGGGTCAGAGACATCTCTATTGCGTGAGCTCTGCTCTTCCTCGTATGGGATCGCCCTTGCGTCCCGCTATATGCCTTACCTGCACCGTCTCATCCGACATGACAAACGCTGACGAAAATGAATATCGAACTAGTTCTTCAAATTGGCAAAATGGTCTCACCAATCGAAATGAATGGCATGATCACCATGAAATTCATACCGACAGCAAGGAACATCGTCAAGCAAAGGATATCTCCAAAAAGGACAAGTTGAAAAAGAGGAATGTTTTAAGTGAGTGCTAACATTATTTTTCTTATCTCGTTTTTCTCTTGCTTAAAAAATGTGATACTTGTTATAATATTCTCCAATGGGAAGAAGATATTACATAAAAAATAAAAATACTGTTAATATATTTATAGTTAATTAAAATATTTATTTTGAATCAAAGTATAGAGTACCAGTCATAATTCAATACACAATAGATACAAGAATTTGAATAAAAATATGTTATGTAAGAGAGAGATATACATTTCCAAAATTTTTTATTATTTAAAACAAGAAAAGATTGTCTAGATTGTACTATAGAAAGGCATATTCGTGATGATGTCTAGGTTTGTTTTTAGTTTAAAATATAAAATCAAGTAATTACTTCGAATTACGTGGTATCCTAGTAAACAAACTGCCCATAGTGACAGATGACAGCAGATTAGCAACTTATGTTTTGCCGGCAGAGTCTGTTACTGTATCTGCTGTCATTATAATCTGACAGCAGATTGTCGACAGAAACCGAGTAGAATCTGTTATTTTGTAAACACTTAAAAGGAATATATAATTAAAATGGTTACAAAATGACAGATTTTGCTTAGTTTCTGCAATCAATTTGCCATTATATCCTATTACCAGATTCTGTTATATTTCTGCTAACATTCTGTCGACAAAATTTACAATAGATACTTTCACACTCTGTTCTCAACAGATTTGGTTATCCAAAGTAATTTACAGCTTGCTACATACACCGGGGCTAGTTGGTATATGGAGCAGGTTGGTACACGGCAATTATTGTAAAAGTGACAAAATATAATATTGCATAAAAAATATAGTATTTCCACAAAAATATTGCCATAATATTTTAATTAGTTATTTTAGGCTGAGTAGCGTATTTCCACAAACAGAAAATATTTTTAGTTTTGCATAGCCGAAAGTAAAATAAATCAATTATGTATTAAATGTTATATTTCTAAATCTGGTCATCATATCATAATTCTAACTGTGCCTTTAAAATCTTTACTTTAAACGTAATAACTTCCAGTTATGTTAATGTTTTAAAACATTTTTTTGTTTAAACAATAATCAAAATATCTAAATATGGCAGGTCGGGGCTGGTTGTGACGGGGTATGTTTGTTACTGCTTTTCTACTTATAATTTCGACCAACTCCGTCGATGTAACACATAACCTCGGCATAACAGCGGCAGATATTTTAATCTTATGTAAGATTTCACCGTTAACGTCTCTTATTACGTATCAGAACCAGTCAATACAGAACATCAGTTAAATTATATCTATATTATAATTTTGGACTCAACAATGTAAACGTAATATAACACATATTGTTACATGTTGTTATTTCTCTTTATTAAATATATATTATGTTATACTTGGGATGACCGGGGTAACTCATTAACAACACTATACGTAATTGAATACTCGTTATTTATTCGCACGTTTACTGCTCGCTGTCTCGTGTGTTAATGCCGCCTTCCGTTACTGTAGCAACTACGCTTACTCACGCTTACTAGCTCACATACATTTTAGGGCTTATACATATGTAACATCCTCCCTTTTCTCGGAATAAACGTTTACCTTACAATCTATATTACAGTTGTGCCTTAACGTATCAAAGTCTTTGATAATAAGTAATACAATTGCAAGTTGCTTGAAACCTACTCCATTATATAATCCTTTAAGTGATTCGGTAACTTTCTGTCTTGTACAGACCTACTTTGCGTTACACTAAGATCAGCACTTGGTTCTGACTTCGTTGCAACAACAGAATCATCCCGCGAATCCGATTCGGTTTTCACTTTGACATTTTGCTCCGATAGTATTTCAACATCATCGTCGAATTCGCTAGGCCCTGCATGATTAAACTTCTTGACATGCGCTACATTTCGTTTAAACATTTTTCCATCCGCATTTTTAATCGTTACATTATCACCGGCTCTATCAACTACCTCGTACTTAACGCTTTCATACTCCGGACTTAATTTATCTCGCTTTATCGTTTTTAATAGAACAGTATCACCTAATTTCAACTCACTTTCTTTCGCATTGTTTCGCAAATCATATCGCTCTTTATTTTTAAGCTTTTTCCACGCATCCCTATCTCTAATAGCTTCATCTAGATTATTTCTGATTCCTCGCAATTCTGGCATTTTAGTTTTTATCTTTCGACCGAACATTAGTTCCGCTGGCGAAACCCCTGTCGATGCTTGTGGAGATGAGCGATACATATGTATCGCTAAGATAGTCTAATATCTCTTGTTTCCAGTCCTTTCGTTCGTGCTGTGCAATCTTTATGCGTTTAAGAAGACTACGATTTTGTCTTTCGACTTCCCCATTCGCTTGGGGACAGTACGGCGCTACATGAATAAGTTTAATACCGCACCTAGACGTGTATTCCCGCATTTCTTCGCTCACTAATTGTTTCCCGTTATCAGATATTAACCTATTCGGATAACCATATCTCGCAAATATATGTTTCAATCTATTAATAATTGCTGCCGACGTAATTGATTGCATTATCTCTATTTCGTAAAACTTACTGTAATAATCAATAATCACGAATATGAAATCTCCGGAAGGCAAAGGCCCAAGGAGATCCATCGCTAAACACTCCCACGAACTATCAGGCAGTGCGTTTGGTTTCAACGGTGAGATATTAGCTGTCTTTTGCACTATTTGGCAGCTCTCGCACGTTTTTACAAAGTTTTCCGCGTCTTTATCGATTCCTGCCCACCAAACTTTACTCCTTAGCCTATCCTTCATCGCAACAATACCAGGATGTCCCTCATGCGCTATTGATAATACTCGCTTCTTTAGCTTTTCAGGTACGACAATTCTCGTTCCCCGTAACACAACATTATTGTACACACAAAGTTCGTCTTTAATTGCTTTTATCCGCGTACTGGATAACGAATCCCAGTTTCCTGTCGCAATCGCTTGCCTAACTTCACCTAACCACGAATCTTCGCGCGATTCTACTTCCACTTCTTCGATAGACATTGCTCTCGGCACACTCTCTTTTGCAACCCACGCGATAAACAATTCATCCTCACACTTACTTTTATGTAACACGTGCATGGAAAGTGGCCCATTGCGCACGCTACGCGTGCGTAATAGACCACTTTCCACGCACTTGCGACATAAAATAGGGTGTGCAAGTCGTGCGTAAAGATGAAAATTCCCGGGTGCGGTGACCGCACTCGCCTTCGGCTCGTGCGTCAACTCCGCACCCGGGAATTTTCATCTTACGGCACTTGTTGCACAAATAACTATTCTCCCCCTCGTTATTACCTATTTTTAATAAACGAGATAACGGATCTGCAATATTACTCTTTCCACTTTCGTATATCACTTTGTATTTAAACATTTGAAGTCTTAGCACCCACCTCTCTATGCGGCTGCATGGCTTTGATCTTGGTGCAAATATACATTCTAAGGCTTTATGGTCTGTGACCAATTCAAACTTAATACCGAAAAGCCAATATTTAAATCTCTCACACGCATAGACAAGTGCTAAAGCTTCCTTTTCCGTCTGTGAATATCTTCTCTCATAATCGGTTAGACTTCGACTCGCAAAGCTTATAATTCGCCATTGTCGATCTTGTTCCGGTGCTAAAACACAACCTATTCCTACCGGGCTAGCGTCTGCAACTACTCTAGTTCTCGCATCCGGATTATAAATACCTAGCGTTTCTGCATCCGACAGCTTATCTTTCAGCATCTGAAATGCGATTTTCTGTGGTTCACCCCACACAAATGTTTCGCTCTTTCGCGTAAGCCTTCTTAAAGGTTCGCTAATTGTCGCCATATTTGGAATAAACGCTGCGCAAAAATTGACCAGCCCCAGGAAACTTCTAACTTCTTCAGGCGTTTCGGGTTCTCTGAAGTTCTGTACTGCTTCGACTTTCGATCGCATTAATCGATAACCTGACCCGTTTACTATGAACCCCAAAAATTCAATCTCCTTAACCGCGAAAACGCATTTATTTTTATTAAGTGTCAAACCCTTCTCTAAGAGTCTGTCAAGTACTTTCTGAAGTTTCCGATTATGATCTTCTAAATTCTTTCCATAAACCACAATATCGTCTGCGCTATTTATTACACCCTCAAGATCTCGTAAAATCTCTTCCAATGTCTCTTGAAAAATTTCCGGCCCACAGGTTTAACCGAAAACTAACCTCTTAGATCTAAATAGACCACAATCCGTACTAAACGTAGTAATACTTCGCGTATCTTCATCAAGCTCAATTTGATTAAACGCTCCCCGAATATCTAATTTTGAAAAACACTTCGCGCCTCTTACTTTATCAAGTAGTTCTACAAATACAGGTAACGGGCTTCGTTGACGAGTTATTGCCTCGTTTACTTCACGTAAATCTAAACAAAGACGTATTTCCCCCAATCTTTTAACTATCGGTACTATTGGAGATACCCAGGGCGTCGGCCCTTTTACTCTTTCGATAATATCATCACGTAACAGTTTCTCTATCTCTTGTTTAACTAAATCACGCATTTTATAAGGCAATCTTCTTCGCGGCTGAGCAACTGGTTTCACCGAACTATTTATCGGAATTTTAAGCTGAAAATCTTTCAATTTCCCTATACCCTCGAAAAGTTTATTAGCTTAACGTCACATTTAATGTTCTCAATCTGATTGATTTGTAACTGTACTCCGACATCTAAAATACTTAACTCTTTTGCCGTTTGAATACCTAAGAGCGGTTGTCCTTCACCTCGGAATACTTTAAAAATTGCCCGTGCGATTTTATTACCGATCTTTATCTCACAATCAAATTCACCGAAAATCTCTAATCCGTCTTTTTTCCCGTATGGAAATGCGGTCTTATTAACCTTACGCGATACACATTTTATTCCTTTTGACTTTAATGATTCCCATGTATTTTCGTCCATAATATTACATCGAGATCCCGAATCAACTAAAAGATCGATTTCTATTCCCCCTACACTCGCAGATATTACCTCTCCGTGTCCTAATACACATATCTTATCTCTTAAGGCAAACGCATATTCGTCGTCGTCTCTGTCAGCGGCGTCGCCATCTAGCTGCTGTTCGTCTTGGCTTCCTTCTTGTCCCGCTTGTCCGAACCGTCGCCATGTTTGTCTGCTCGATCTCGATATGTTCTGCACATCGCTGCGAAGTGACCCTTTTTACAGCACTTCGTACACTCCTTGTTTCTAGCCGGACACTTCTCGTCTGATTGTGCATGTCCTCGATAACCACAACTGTAGCATTTAATACCACTGGAACCGAAACTGTCTGATTTTCCTCGTGCGTTCTCCCTCTTTGTCGTAATCCGTGCCACTACGTTATTTCCTATAGCCTTTGTCTGAACCGATGCCGTCTCGAACGCCTGTGCAATCTCCATCGCCTCTTTTAGTTCGATGTCACCCTTTTCTAATATACGCTTCCTCACTTCCATTGAACGACCTTTCTCAATAATTTGATCGCAAATTTCTGTGTCCATAGAAGCGAATCTGCAATACTTTGCTTGCTGACGCAAACGTGTTACAAATTGACCGACCGTTTCGTCTTCTTTCTGCGCCATATTTCTAAAAAGGTGTCGCTCGTACGTCGTGTTCAATTTCGGCCTGAAGTAATCCGTTAGCACTTTCTTTGTCTTGTCGTACGGATCCTCATTTCCTATCACCACGTCGCAGTCTGGAATAGCGTAGAATATGTCTTGTAGATCCATCCCGCCATAATGTAAGAGCATGGCTTTCTTCCTTTGCGTCTCGGTTATATTTTTACTCAGCAGAAAAAGCTCGAAGCCTCTGAGCCATCTCTCCCATCTCGGATATATGCCGTGTTGGTCCTCGTTCGGATTAAACGCTGCGATACTTGACTCGCCTGCCATGGCGTCGTCTTTATTAGTTTTTCCTCGTCGCCAATGTTATACTTGGGATGGCCGGGGTAACTCATTAACAACACTATACGTAATTGAATACTCGTTATTTATTCGCACGTTTACTGCTCGCTGTCTCGTGTGTTAATGCCGCCTTCCGTTACTGTAGCAACGCCATCTCTCGCTAGCTCACATACATTTTAGGGCTTATACATATGTAACATATTATACTTTGAAAACTGGATCTTTTACAACGTACTGTAACAATTTACCCCGTATATGGGGCTGGTTGTTACAAATGTCGTCGCCTTATAATTGTTATTGGTGTAACAAAATTAATTATACTATTCAGTTAAAAAAATAATTTTTGTGTTGTATAGGGGAGACCGGGGCTATTTGTCTACGGGGGCTATGTGTCCACAGTACTGCTATCTCAAGTTTTAAGAGATAGATGTCTTTACTATTGTAACAAGTAGTTGAAAAATACCCTACGTAAGATATTTAAATGTTGTTTGTTTTCTTGCGATGCTTCTCGCAGACGCTATATACGTTAAAAGAAAAGCGAAAACAATTATTCACATTTTTCGACGGTCGAAAAACTTGCTGTGCGACAGTAGTTTAACTCAAATTAAAGTAAGCAATTCATAATATTATCAGTTAATATATAGTTGTCAGGTGTGAGAAGCATCAAATCTTAATTCCGCATTATCTAAAATTGACAACATGTTAAAGACTGAAAAACATGGTCGGGGCTATCTGTCCTATTTTTGATGGGGCAATGTGTCCACACTTTAATGACGAATTGTTCTTTTATAAATAGATAATGGTGCGTAACTACAAAAGAAAGACTTTCCTGAAGACGGATAAGGTAGACATATCCAATAAAATTATATTTAGAGCGATTAAAAAAATAAAAATTGAGCGAGAATCTTTTCGTAAAAACAGCGTTAGACTTTGAAATAAATGTTCGGGCTCTCACTCGCTACTGTAAAAAAGTGACCTACGAGCAACTATTTGATCTTGCGATTTAAGAATCGTCACCAAATTTTTATTTTAAAAATACTTACACATTGAGACAGGCCGTTTGATTTAGAACTTTATTCTTGACTTATGATTAAACTGTACAAACAACCATCACCCGACGCGGCCGGGTCTATAGCTGTCGGGGCTCTAAGTTTAAAATTTATTACTGGGTGCCAACCAATTTTTATAAAATTGATAAAGGTATACATGAACAAAGAAACTCAGGGGTGGGTAGTTGGACAGACCCTCAAATATGAATTAAGCGATTACGTTAATATGTAATGATTTGTTTTACAACTATTATAATTGGTTTATAACTTGTCTCAAGTAGGAGAATACAGATTAAATAATATAACATCACTTACAATACGATTGCCGATTACAATTCCTTCTCGACAGATTCTTACTCACGCCATCACTTCCACAATACAATATCTCTCATCGCCGAATGATCGACGGTACAATTACAGCAGGTGAACGACAACGGTCCGACTTATCGGGGGAACGACTCCCGGAATTACAGTGTATCGCAGTACGGCTTTCCGGAGAGTGAATTCTCCGGCAGTCCGGTGCTCCGGCAGAGGCCCAGCGTGAGCTGGATAGTTAGCGCGTGCGCATCTCACAAATTTCACCGGTGGGCCGGTTGCTTAGACCGCGAATATTCGGGCAGCCCCGTCGGCTTTCTCCGGGGGCGGCTGCTTTGGCGTCCTTGTCTGCCTTGTTGATCGGGTCTGAGTGCGTTAATATCGCTATCTCCTTTTCGCCTTTACATTTAGCTGGCACAGGTTGTTCCCTACCGATAGTCTATTTACATCGTCCACTTTAGATTTCGTGTAACATTTCCTACTCGCCTGAGTCAATTCAAATAATCATTTAAGTATTATTACATACGGTATTGCATATTATACAGAACATTTTAGGTGAGGTCGTTTTAGATGTTGATATTATATGTTATATGGAACACATTATATAGGGTTATTTGAGGTACCGCATTTAAAGTATCGGTATTACATATTGGATAGAATATATAATAATAGAATAATATCTGAATATAGGAACTCCCGACGAGTCGGATCACGTCGATGTTGAGGGGAATATAATACTGTCACAACATCAAGTTAAATATATGAGTTTGTCTTAAATTATTGAGTATTTTCTATATCAAACGCTGCCGAGGATAGTAAAGGCCCCAAATAAAAAAAAGATTAAAGAATTGAGGGGACAAAAGAAACTCATCACATTGATTTTGCAACAGACTCAAAATCAGTTTAACGCCGTATATAAAGAAAAGTCAGCTCTACGCAGGAAACTTGTCAAAAAATCTACACAAAGTGCTTACTATTTCTCTGACTCCAACGACTAGGCGGTTTTTTCAATATTATATATTAATAATAAATAATATTATAAATAAGTATAAAAATTAATATAAATAATGTGTTTTGTATTATGTGGACAGATAGCCCCTCGAATGTGGACAGATAGCCCCGCATATGGGGCTATCTGTCTACGCTTGACTTGTCCACTTAAAAAATTCGCCTCTTTAAAATGTTAAAAGATGAATGATTCTAATTATGTTTTTTTTTAATAGCAAGGTTGAAAGGTTATACCATTAAAATTTTAGCCAAATATCTTTATTAGTTTTTTAGTAAAAAAAACCCCTAAGCATGCGGCTATTGAAAAATTCTTTGCGGCTTGTATTCCATTTATTAGTTACGTGTAAAAAAATCTTGAAAAAAAGTTTACCAACTAGCTCCGATCTCCCCTAGTCCCCGATCAGTACTAAAATTTTAAAAATTTATTTAATGAAATAACACAATAGTAGTAATGTAACGCATATATTATAAAGATAACATAAAATAGATAAATAACATTGTTCGAGAGTGCGCGGAAACGCGGTTGATAGCGCGAGAAGGACAAGCACAAGGAGAGTTCACAAAAATCAAAGCATAAGTACACACAAAAATCCGTATATTACAAAGAAAATAAAGTTTATAAATACCCTTATGAAAAAGTACACTCAACTTTGATGGTTAACACCCAAATTTGAGTGTTAACACTAAACTTACGCCCAAATTTGAGAGTTAACACTCAAAGGGCGTAAGTTTAGTGTTTGTCATCAAAGTTAAGTGTCAACACTTAAATTTAGGTGTAGATTGAGTGTTTATTGGGAGTTTATTCTCAATGATAAGTGTAGGTTGGGGATTAAGCCTCAATATTTAGTGTAGGTTGGAGATTGATCCTCATCGTTGAATGTTGGTTTGGTGTTAACAGGGTGTTAACCTTTAATGTTCTATGTCGATTTAATCAGTGTCGCCATGATCCCTTTATCGTTGAGTGTCGTTTAAATGTTATTGTGTTAATCTTTGTGTGTTAAGTGTCAATTGACGGCCCTTATTATTATTAATTGAGTATTGATTAGTAGCTGGATATAATTGTACAGTATAGTCGACTGATGAAATAATTGCAATAATATAATACAAAATAAAATAAAAGTAAAACATAAATAAAAGGATGAAAAGTAATATATTATTACTTTGTTTAAACTATTTTTTAATAAATATTTATATTAATTTATGTTTGGGAATCGCCGTGCTATGAACAATGTTTATTCGCAATTCTCGTCAACAGTTCTCCCCCGTGTATCGCAACCGCTACCCCGCTAAGATCACGCGCCCCAAGCGTTATCTCAAAACACCGATCCTATCCGCCGTTACTGATCACGCACATCCAGCGTGATCGCCGAAATTTGCACATCTGCACGCGCTTACCGCGCTTGAGTCAGTGTGCTACCGAACCCCGAGCTATACACGTTTCTTAATGCAAGCTTTCGCTAACGTTCGATAGTCACCGTGTTCGAGCTTGTAACGCGCCGAACCGCTCGCCTCAAGTTAATAAAATTGAGTTGCAATTGAAAAGTTGTGTGAAAGTTATTCCGCCTTGGCGTGCGAGCCTTCTGATAAAACTGTATCAGCCGCACATTAAACAATTTATAACATAACTGTAATTAAAATGAAAATTTAAATATTATTATTATCAATTTGTAAACATTAAATGTTATTATAATTATAATTAATAAATTATATTTCGAAAAAATTATATTACTATTGTGTGAATTGAAGGTATTTTGTACAAATAAATACAGAATAGTTGCTTCTACTTCATTTTTCTCTATTAATTATTTAGAACAACTTTTGTTTGAAAAATTCTTTTATTTGCCTAATACTTTTTGAGATATTCAAGGAAAACTTGGTAACTTTTTCAATATTTAGCTTGTGATATCTTGACGATTGTTTGCCAGAGAAAAAAATGGTATAGAGGACTTTTTGACTTTATTTTGTCTTAAGAATATATGCTGTTACAATAGCACTCCAATTTTTTTAAATATTTGTAAACACTCCAAGAAGATGCATACACTCAGAGAAAAAATTTGTATTAGTAACTAGAAATTTGTGGACGAAGCAACTAGAAATTTGTGGACAAATAGCGCCTCAACTATGTATAATATAGTTGTAATAACAACAATAAATAAGTTATATGAACTACAAAAAAATAGTGGCATTAATGAAAAATATATTGTGTATGCAAAAAGTATGTTGTAGTAACATGAATAATATTATTGTAGTGATATCAACATTATTTTTAGAGTTGTCTAAAGAATAATTTCTTATTTGTTAAACTAAAAGACTTCAAAGTAAACATTAAGTGAAAAAGCACTACATGAAAAATAAGAATTTTAACCTAAAAAAGAATTTTATAATTAATATATATTATACAGATTTATAATTCAAAATTGATTAATATACGTGAGTGAGCACGTCCTGACTGGCGATCCTTAGAAGGATCGCTGGAATAACCGCGCTGAGCGGCCCTAGTTATAGGAATCGATGTTGAATTTTAATTACGAGAAAGGATACTGGCGATGCGCCGCGTAGCGGGCGCGAGCCAAACTCTCTCGCCGTGCGAGCCCGCGCTGCCGCCCGCGCCGCTTTGGCTTCTGGAAGTATGCTTTACTTCAAAAAAATATTTGTCTAAACTGGAAAAATGTTATTGTCATATCTTATTTTATGAAGTCTATATAACTATAATAATTATAGTTGAGGCGCTATTTAACTATCAACTAATAGTTGACAAGTATTGTTTCTGTGACTGTATTTTTATAGTATTCAGTACTATTTAGTACCTATTACTTTGGAAAACTAGTTACAAGTATTTAAATTGCAAAGTTGCCAAACGAATAGTTGCCACAACTACTTCGTTTTCTCTCAGTGTACACAAATATTTAAAAAAAATTGGAGTATACTATTGCAACAGCACATTTTGGAGATAAAATTAAGTTAAAAAGTCCTCCAATACAGGCCCCGGACCCAAAATCTAATAAAATCGTCTACTGCGGTCTCCTTCAAACTTTTCAACTTTTATCTGAAACACTTGTTCCAATAAACCAATACTTTCTGAGATAATTAGTGGAAATAATTGGCACACGAAATAAAATTCTGTATATATATATATATATATATATATAACCGTTTTATGGTAAAAACATCTCTATTTAACCACATTAATAAAATTTTAAAAAAAGAATTTTTTTCTAATTTTTAATCAAAATTTTGTTCAAAAAATTATTTTTAAAAAATATTATTAATGTTGTTGAATAGGAGATTTTACTATAAAACTTTTATAAAAAATATTTTTTGATATCTTAAATATTTTTCGAGATATATCGAGAAAAGTAAAAACCGCTCTACACACACATATGAGGAGTGGTTTCAGCCAAAACCATTTTTGGACAGCTACAAAAAATATCTAAATTCATTTTTTTACTCCCCCTACATGTGTGCAAAGTTGTATTAAAATCAGAATTTTCGAGTTCGCGAGGTTTCTTTGTTAGATAATGCCGGTGAAAGTCATCATTTTTTCAATCCGCATAATAATAATGATAATAACAATAACAATAACAATAACAATAACAATAACAATAACAATAACAATAACAATAACAATAACAATAACAATAACAATAACAATAACAATAACAATAACAATAACAATAACAATAACAATAACAATACAATAACAATAACAATAACATACAATAACAATAACAATAACAATAACAATAACAATAACAATAACAATAACAATAACAATAACAATAACAATAACAATAACATAACAATAACAATAACAATAACAATAACAATAACAATAACAATAACAATAACAATAACAATAACAATAACAATAACAATAACAATAACAATAACAATAACAATAACAATAACAATAACAATAACAATAACAATAACAATAACAATAACAATAACAATAACAATAACAATAACAATAACAATAACAATAACAATAACAATAACAATAACAATAACAATAACAATAACAATAACAATAACAATAACAATAACAATAACAATAACAATAACAATAACAATAACAATAACAATAACAATAACAATAACAATAACAATAACAATAATAATAATAATAATAATACTTTATTGTGCCGTAACCGGGATGGGGCCGACACAGGATTCGGAATTCCAGTTTGGAGGATAGATGCACACACATCGGAATGTTTCAAAGATTTAATTAAACTCTTGACGTTTAATATAATGGTATATTTCTTCCTTTACAATGCCCGAATAATTATTCAAAATATGATCGCACGTTCGTTACAACTTCAAATGACAGACTGCCCGCCCGATCTTACGATTCGGCGATATTTATAATGTCGGAGTCGACATTCTGTTGCTAAATCGGGGGCTCTCGAGATAGCGTTGACCTCTTGTTATCAGCGCCTTGCGCTGACCTTCGCATCAGCGCTTTCAGTTGTCCCGGAGTTGAACGCTCCTGGTTCCGGTGTCGGTGATCGATCGTCCGATGCAATCGTCAGGTTTTTCGGCGGAGTTCAGATTCGACTTTAGTCGCTAGGGTCGGATTACTTATGGGAGGCAACTCGGTGTTGCCAAGTACACTAATTAATAATTATAGCGTTGCGCGCTCACAACATCCCTTTTCCCGCGGAAATAGAAAAACTGAGGTATACGAAGTTTTTCGTTATTTATTTCTGCGTGTATTTCTTTTTCCTGAGAAGTTACAATCTAATATTCTTATGTGCTAATATGTACGCTGTTTCACTCTTTAAATTCTTAATGGTTTCTTTTTCTCTTTATTATATAAATGATTACAATTATAATGCTTACAATTACAATATTCTTGTTTGCAAAAACGCTTGGTTGGTTATTTTCCACTTCTTTTTTAATTTCAGCTAGAAATTTCATCTTAAACTTAATTTTATTAATTCTGACGGATCTCTGATTACCGGTTCTAACTTTATTTCTTTTTCGGAATCTAATTTGTTGTTTATAGTTATACTTTTCTCTATGGTATTTGTTACGTTGAATTCATATAATTTTTACTGTGATACATATGCATATATAATAACTCTTACAAGTCGTAACAATCTTAAGGAATTAATAGACACATATATTTCTTTTTGTCTTTTCCTGCAAATAAATAGAATAAACATCAATATGTCGAAACGTTACAAGTCAGAAATAATAAGTAAAAGGCATTAGCACTGCACCGCGGTAAGTCCTTACGCGTACTTATACGCGAAATTGATATATTTATAAAGGGCACACCGTGCCTGGTATCGCCCGGCGGATATTCGGCCGGGAGGCATCCGGCTGATGTTCGCCGGGAACGATGCATTTCGGGGTGCATCGTTACAAGTTAAATGTAGTTTTAAAAAGGTAATTATGAAGGAGAGGGACTTTCTCACTAATTTGGCTGAAATTCTAATTTTGTGTATTTTGGTGCGTAAAACATGAATCTATAAGTTAAAATTGTCGCTAAAAGTTATTAAGTACTAAAATTGATAGTTGCGTAGTTAGAATATCTGTCATACCGACATGATGTAGACGTACATGATCATGCGTAGTGATGTAAAAGTACATGAAATTACAATAATAATACAGTATAAAACGGCAACCTGTTCTATAATAGTCTGGCGCCTTACTTTAATAATATACTATTATTTGACTTTGATGTATTTATTATACTTTGTATTTATATAGACTTTTCAATATACCAATTATTTTCTGCTTTAAGAAAAGCATAAACTCTATTTCTATTATCTTTTTTAACTATATAGTTAAGAAAGATAATAGAAATAAAGTTAATGCTTTTTTTAAAGCAGAAAATAATTGGTATATTAAAAAGTCTATATAAATACAAAGTCAAATAATAGCACACAATTAAAGGCGTCAGACTATTATGAGAGGTTGCTGTTATACTGCACTATTACTGTAATTCCATGTACTTTTACGTCACTACGCATGATCATGTGCGTCTACATCATGTTGATATAACAGACATCCTAATCACGCAACAGTCAATTTTAGTACTTAATAACGTTTTTCCTAAAATTGAGAGCGACAGTTTTAACTTACAGATTTATGTTTTACGCATTAAAACATACAAAATTGTGAAGTTTCAGCCAAATTAGTAAGAAAGCCCCTCTCCTTCATTAATTACCTTAAAAGATACTTATGTTAATGTTATATATAATATTCCCAAACGATAATTTAATTATTATTATATTGCATAATCTTAAATCTTACCTTGTTAAAAACTTCATTACCAAAGAGTTCGCCATACTCCAAAGTAAAGTCATAGTGTAACAGAATTCAAAAAGTTAGTATCTAAATAGAGAGAATCGTGTATGCGCTCAATCACGAGAAAATCCACCAGTCTTCAAATATCTGCAGAAAAAATCATCTGATGACTGACAACGAATATAAAAATTCGAGGTAAAGTTTACATTAAAAATATAAACTGGTTTGTCCACCACTTCCAAAAACTTTGCTATTATAATTTTTATTATGATAGATATTGTTCAAGAATCGTGAAATATCTTCTCCGTTTAATTTCGATCGTTAAATTTCGACCAGTATTTCTCGCCTTGTTTTCATTCCGAGTGTTTACCAGTGAGACCTTGTCGGAACCCGGCGTTCCCCACCGAATTTCCGCGAAAGCTAATCGTTACCCGAATTTCTCGTTCGCTTCTTGGAAACGATCGCGCTATTCGTCGAGCCCTTTCTCTTCTCGCGCTAGCAATTACCGTTTCGAAATTCTCTGTGAATACCGCTCGCCTCAAAAGTCTCTGTGCCATCGTCAAGTAACAATAAAACTTCGAGACTCAATACCGCATATCCGAACAGTGGTTTCACCAACCTCGTTCCCTTGACTGCCGAATCTTCTTACAAGGCTCTACCAGCCTACCGCGCTTAACGAGAGCAACACGATTGTTGAGTGCACAGATATATTTAAATTAAATATTAATTAATCCTTCTAGAGTCTAATCTTTTTTGTGTGTGAAAAGAACATATTTAATTTAATTATTTTTTAAAATGTTAGAGATTGCTGAATATGAATATAAAATTTACCAAAATTATTTTGTTGTTATTGCTTTCGTGAATAATTAATATTTCCGGACACTAAGATACAAATATAAAATCAACGTCTATCATAACATAATGGACTCGATTCAATTAATATTTTAACTTGCCTACAATACAAATTGCGCTACAGATCATTTTCTTGTTCTCTTCAACTTTTACAAGACAGCATATGCATATGTGTGTGATTTTGGATGCACCTTCTAATATATAATATTATATGATATATTGATGATCACACACACGCGCACACACACACACACACGCGTGCGCGCGCTCCCACACACACACACACACACACACACACAATCTGTCACGTACTACGTTTACGCGAGCGTTACTTCTGTAGTAAGGGCCAAAGCACATATGACAGTCGTAGTCGTGGACGTAAGTAACGCACAAACTTTGGTGTATCCTGATCTGTCAGGTCGGAGACTACGACCGTCGCCGTCGTATATCGCGACGCCATGTTATGTGCTTTGGCCCTAACTTAACGATAATTCCTCCACGTAAACGAGTGAATTATCGTAAGTTACTACAGACATAACGCTCGCGTAAACATAGTAACGGTCACGACTGTCACTATATATCTCTGACCTGCTGATATTTCGCCTCTTGTGACACCCACATCCTAATTTCGTGGCACTTCGATCCTTGCGTAACGCCGAAATTCGGAATTAAACGATCGTAGTATTTAACGATGAGAGACCACGGTGTTACGCGCGAACGCGATATGTATTTCTAGGTTATAACTGACACTGTCTGCACTGCGCGCAGTACACACACGTATACATATGTACATACATATCGAAACTGGTGATACTAGCACCGTCAGTGTCGAAGAAGTGAAAAGGACGCGACTCAGGGCCATGAAAGTGACATTCTGAAGGGGATGACGTATCTTAATCTGAAATTTCCAGATTTAGACTTTGCATCGCAATATCTCCGCTCGTAGGACACGTAGCGGAAAAATAAAAACACTCTTATTATATAAATCGACCCCAAGCTATCGATCAAGCCTACTTGGAACTTGATCCGTTCATTCGTTATTGAAATCTCAAAATCTCGGGTACTCGCAACTCGTGCGTTCGCGTAAAAGAGTCACGGTGCGTCTCGTTCCGCGCGTACTTGGCGCGAGACACAACTCTGTCTCTTGATCCCGGGAAAAAAGGACTAGATCTGACCAGATCAAATTATATCTCAGCAGATCCATCTGGTCAGACTCTAATAGTCAAATGCTAGCAGAATGCGGACAATATGCCAGCAGATCCAAGCATGACCATCGAGCAGATTCCTGTCCCCTGCGTCCTCATTAAGCTTATTTTCTAGCAGCACGATCTGTTGCCCACAATGTAATCGCAGAAACGCGGCAGAATTCGTGCACAACATGCAGTCACGATGTGATAGTAAAAATGTAGCAAGAATTGGGCATGGCTTACCATATGAGCTAATAACAGCAGAAACACAGCAGAAATGGTGCATGGCCTACTGTCACAATATGATGGCAAAAATATAGCTAGAACAGAACATAGCTCATTATAACGTACTGGTTATTATATTGTTACGCTCGACACGCGTTCGCCGCACTCGCACAGTCACACTCTCACCGCACTCGCGAACGCGCCGCGCTTCCCCGTCACCGGAAATAAAGATACTCTCTGTTATTAAAAAGAACGGATTTATTGCTCAGATACAACGAGACAACGTCCGTCTAGTTCGAGGTCCAGAGCGAAATCTGACGGCCGGCTGTTAGTAAACAGCGTCGTGAAGCAACCCGTTGTCCGGTTGCGATATTCTTCTGCCGCCTAGGCGTCTAACGGGCGATACGGCACGAGCGCACAGCGAGCGCACAGCACGGGCGTAACACTATATATAATTTATTCCCCTGTTACCGTAAACAATATTTCAGTGGGAAGAATTGTTATTAATGACAGTAATTATGCTATCAATTCAAAAGTATGCCACATTATAAGAGTGGATTCCACGATACAACTGATACAAGTTGTGCAGTACCGTAATTCATATACCGTTCTTATACCATTTTGAACGTATTTTAAGTACGAAAAAAGATGCCACCTAACGATGATAATGAAATTTACATAAAGAACAAATCTTACATGATACGTGCTGTGGTTCTATTATTATTTTCTGACGTTAGACCATGCGACACTTCTGCTGCATTTATGCTATTACCGTCTGAGATGGCAGGGCATGCTCGATTTCTGCTCCGTTTCTGCCATCACAGTAGGCTCTCTGATATGCTCAACTTCTGTGTGTGACCGCAGTCACGAGCGATTGCGATTTACAACGACTATTCTGTAATTTATGTTTGCGCTCCGGAGTCCGCGACGTGAGTGAGCTCCGTGCTTTGTCTCTTCACGGTCGCGAGATCCTTCGATCATCATGCGAACACGCATCGGCTGCGTGCCGCTTCAGTGTATCGCATATAGGACACAATTTATTGAAATTATATATTTCTAACACCTTCCCTTAATTTCAACAAGTTGTGTGAACATATG
This sequence comes from Temnothorax rugatulus, assembly GCA_035220575.1. Classification (NCBI taxonomy): domain Eukaryota; kingdom Metazoa; phylum Arthropoda; class Insecta; order Hymenoptera; family Formicidae; genus Temnothorax; species Temnothorax rugatulus. Next base: position 156,484 of record JASTWL010000342.1, read on the forward strand.
TAACAAAGTTACGCGCGAGTACATTTCACAATTATTTTAATACATTATATCGTGTAGCAAAGTATTACGCTAATCATAATCTTTCCCCTTTTTTAACCTTATGTTTAGCTCACTCAAGTTTGATATCTATCCTAACTCTAATTCTAATGTTATCTATCATTTAGTTCTATCCTATTATCATTTAGTTGACTAAGTTTTGATATCTATCCTAGCTCTAATTTTAACGTTATCTGTCGTGTAGTTCTATCTTATTATCATTTAGTCAACTAAGGGTTTCTTAAAACTAACAAATTTATTTTTCCCTAATGGTTTAGTAAGCATGTCTGCTATTTGTTTATCGCTCTAACAACATTCTACACTGATTATTTTCTCTTTTACTTTTTCATGTATAAAATGATATCTCACGTCTATGTGTTTCGACCTTCTATTTATTACTCCGTTTTTTACAAGTTTTATCGCGCTTTGATTATCTATTTTTAAATTCGCTTTTACTGTTTCTTTTAACAATTCTTCGATCAAGGCTTTTAGATACAATACATCCTTACAGCATTCGGCAGCCGTAATGTATTCTGCCTCCGTACTGAACGTCGCTACTATAGACTGCTTTCTAGAGCACCAGCTGACAGGACCTCCGCAATAAAATACAATGTATCCGGTCGTGCTCTTTTGTGTGTCCGGATCCCCAGCATAGTCCGAGTCGCAGTATGCAATTATTTCATTCCCATTGGTCTCGCAAGAAAAACTTATTCCATGAGATTTCGTGTACCGTTCAGATACCTAAACATATGTTTTAAATCTATTAAGTTTTGATTTCTCTCGAGAGATCGCTAACGTACTTGCTCCCGAATCCCACTGCCTGTGCCAAGTCTGGACGCGTTTTACTCGACAGGAAACTCAAGCTGCCTATCGCCTCTCTATACGGATAGTTGATTTTTTGCGGGTTCTCGAACTGACTTTTCCCTTTTGGCCAACGGCGAATTTAAAAATAGATAATCAAAGCGCGATAAAACTCGTAAAAAACGGAGTAATAAATAGAAGGTCGAAACACATAGACGTGAGATATCATTTTATACATGAAAAAGTAAAAGAGAAAATAATCAGTGTAGAATATTGTCAGAGCGATAAACAAATAGCAGACATGCTTACTGACTTCGATTCGTTCATTCTGTATTTCTCCAGGACCTTTGTGGAGTAGTTTTCTTGCGTCAGCTTCAATTTTCCTGATGAGTGTCTGATCTCCATCTCTAAGAACGACTTTGGATTTCTGTCCACCGTTATCTCGAATTCCGTTCTCAATTCTTCGATTAGCTGATTCATCTCTTGAAGATTCTTCCCGAGCAATATTCCGTCGTCCACATAGAAGCCCAGAATTAGAGTTCTATCTTGCTTTACATACATGCATTGTTCTGTCACCAACGGTTCGAGCTTCTTATTCTCAAGGAACTCAGAGAATCTTCGGTTCCACTTCCGAGGAGCTTGTTTCAATCTATACAGTGATTTCAGTAGTTTATATATTCTGTCTCCACAGTTGAATCCTTCCGGAGGAAGCATGAATATATTTTCATCCAGTTCTCCGTACAGGAATGCCGTCTTTACGTCAAATGTAAACAGGTGATATTCCTTGTTCACTGCCAATGCAAATAGAATTCTCAGAGAGCTACTGTTCACCACAGGGCTAAACGTTTCTGAGTAATCAATACTACTCCTCCGCTCACACCCTCTTATAACTAATCTTGCTTTGCTTTTTCCGTTGTATTTTATTTTAAAAATCCATCGGCTACTCAGCATTTTTGTTCCATCTGCTTCCGATCTATCGACCAGTCTCCATACCTTATTTTTCTTCAGTGATTCCTTTTCCTCTTGAATGACTTTTTTCCATTCTTTTTTGTCGGGTCCTGTAACTGCTTCCTGGTACGTCAAGTATACGCACTCACCGTATCTTTCCGGTTTCTTTTTCTTTCTAGTTGATCTGCGTAATCGTCCATCTTCGTTTTCCTCCTCCCTTTCTTCTTCTGTACTCGAGTCCACTACACAAACTTCATCATCATCTTCTTCAATCTCCATTTCTTCGGTGCTATCGCTGTTTAAGTCTTCTTCTGTTTGTTCCAATTTTAGATTTGCTAAGTCTTTTTTTCCTTTTTCATCTTTTTTCGTTGTATCTTCAAATCTTATATCTCTTAAGATTATTATTTTTCTTCTTTCGGCGTCCCACAGTCTATAGCCATTCGGAGCATAGCCGATAAAAACGAATTTTTTGCTTCGATCCTCTAACTTTTTAAGAGGACCTAGTACTTTGAAATACACTACGCATCCGAACAGTTTCAAGTTGTTTAGGTCAGGTCTTTTTCCGTTCCATTCTTCATACGGCGTCACAGCCAGCGCTTTCGTCGGGCTTCTGTTTAACAGGTACGTGGCTGTGTAAGCTGCTTCGCTCCACATTTCCTTCTTTAATGTGGATTCTCCTAACAGAGCTCTGATTTTTTCCAGCAATGTACGACTTAGTCGTTCAGCCTTCCCATGCAGCTGAGGTGTATACGGAACAGTACGATCCATGTCTATTCCCTTCCTTTTGCACCATCCTTGTAAGTTTTCGTTCACATATTTGCGCCCGTTGTCACATCTCAATCTTGCTATCTTCGAATTCCACTTGTTTTCAACCTGCTCCGCATACTCTTTTATTATATCCGGGACTTCGTGTTTATTTTTCAGCAGATAGATTATCGTGAAGTGTGTATAGTCATCCAGCAATGTCAGTATGTATTTCTTATTGACCCACGTTGGCGTTTCCACAGGACCGCACAAGTCTGGGTATATCAGTTCCAACGGTCGTTTGGCTCTTGTTCTCTGTCCTTCAAACGGCAGTCTGGTCTGTTTTGCTTTCAGACACGTTCCACACAGCTTTTCAATATTTTTCAGTTCCTTTGTGGAAAGATTCATGCCTTTCGAAATGTTCACGAGGCTTTTTATTCCATCAACACTGAGATGACCAAGTTTGCGATGCCACTTTTCCGTTATATTAATTTCGCGAGTAACATGCGTTTCTTCCTTCACACTCGAAAGTTTTACTTCATAAAGTCCGTTTTCCTTTTTTTTTCGCCTCGCAAGATATTTACATTGTCTTTCTCCACGACAACTTTATCTTCGGTAAAAATTACTTTTCCTCCATTTTTGGTAATTGCGCTCACCGAAAGTAAATTTGCACTCAAATCGGGAATGTACATCACGTCCTTCAAAGTACAGATCTCCAGGTCCACTGTACCGATTTTTTCCGACGTCATCGTCTCATTCGCCTTGGCTACTCCAATCGTTGATTTTATTTTCTGAAAGTCTGTTATAAATTTCTTGTCGTTCACCATATGGGACGTCGTACCCGAGTCCATAATCCATCTCACATTGCACCAGCTGTGCGCCAAAAACACTTTTTTAACTTCAGCATCCGTTTTCTTTTTTTTCTTATCGCAACCCTTATGGAAAAATACACTCAACTTTTGGTGTTAACCATTAAAAAAAACACTAAACAAAACCCTTAAAGTTGAGTGTGATTTCGGACCGCCAATTGAAGGTTAACCTTCAAATGATGGTTAACCTTAAAATAACACAGGCACACGAAAAAAAAAGGTCTTGTCTACCAGACGAGACAAACATTTCTATACGTTTTTGGGGTCGCTGAATCCGAATCCGGGGTCGGTTTGACTCGGTCAGATCGCATTACATTCCTAATCTCAAAAAAGTGATTTAAAAAACCGAAAACTGTTCCCGATATAAATTTTTTGTATTCAGCGTTGGGTACATAGAACTTGTTAGTTATTTTTTGAGCATAACTATCAGTCTGCAGCCTCCCTTATGAAAAAGTACACTCAACTTCGATGGTTAACACCCAAAGTTAAGTTAAGTGCTAAACTTACGCGAGTTGACACTCAAATTTGGGCGTAAGTTTAGTGTTTGCCATCAAAGTTAAGTGTCAACTCTTAAATTTAGATGTAAATTGAGTGTTGACCATTAAGGTTTAGGTAAGTTGTGGGTTTAATCCTCAATGATGAGTGTATATTGGGAGTTTATTCTCAATGATAAGTGTAGGTTGGGGATTAAGCTTAATGTTTAGTGTAGGTTGGAGATTGATCTTCATCGTTGGATGTTGGTTTAAGTTAACAGGGTGTTAACCTTTAATGTTCTATGTCGATTTAATTAGTGTCGCCATGATCCCTTTATCGTTGGGTGTCGTTTAAATGTTATTGTGTTAATCTTCGTGTTAAGTGTCAATTGACGGCCCTTATTTATTATTATTAATCGAGTATTGATAATATAGTACTATAATTTACTCCGTGAACATATATGCACACACATACATAAAGAATAGATTTTTTTTTAGATTTATGTTTCTTTAAATTTGATTCTTAATTATTTTTCAATTTATTAAATAATTTCGTTATTTTGTCAGGTAGCGTCTTTAGGCGTTCTCATGCATGCTGTTAACGTTATTATATTAATATTATATTATGTTAAATATACGAATTTCATATTAATAATTATTGTACATTAATTGTAATTGCATTATTATTTTTAATATTTACCAGTTATTATCAATACACGATTTTTGAACGCTATAAAGATATGTTATATAGGAGTATAAGCAACAAGGAAGCGTCAGAATCAAAGGATCGCCACTAGTCCGTTCGATCATCGATGTCAAGCGATCGATGCTAGGTGCGGTACTGACTCGGATGGGTGACCGCGCTGTACCCTTACGGAAAAATACACTCAACTGTTGGTGTTTAACCGTTGGATCACCAATTGAAGGTTAACCTTCAAATTATGGTTAACCTTCAATTGGCAGTCCGAAATCACACCCAACTTTAAGGGTTTTTCTTTGGTGTTTTTTTAACGGTTAACATTAAAAGTTGAGTGTATTTTTCTATAAGGGCATAGAACTTGTTAGTCATTTTTTTAGCATAACTATCAGTCTGCAGCATAAAACAAATAAATACTAATAATTATACATCGAATAAAATAAAAGCTTCCTCATAGAGGAGCTTTGTGAGTAAAGGTTTCTACTTGCACACTTAAAAACTATAAGGAAGCAATGTGCAGGTTTCTACTTGCACACTTAAAAACTATAAGGAAGCAATGTGCAGGTTTCTACTTGCACACTTAAAAACTATGAGGAAGCAATGTGCAAGTTACTACTTGCACACTTTTTTCTATCATTATATTGCATAAATACACTGTTTTTATAAGATTTACTTATATACTTTGTATTTTGACAATAATCGTTTTTGTCACGATATTACCTCACCAGGGTCTGAGTGACCCACTTCTCGCTGTCTGCCGTGGCTGCTTCGACCGAACTGACTCTCGCACATCACCAGGCTAGTGCTAGACCCTTTAAACTCCCCCCCCCCCCCCCGGTCCGGAGTCCCCACCACTGCGCGTTCAAAAAGGGCGCGAGTTTTAAACACGTCTAGGGTCACTTAGACCCTGGTGAGGTAACTGAGGGTTAAGTAATGGTTAACCCTCAATTGATGGTTAATCCTTAAAAATGACGGTATAAACCCTAAAAATATAAACCCTCAAATAAAAGTAACACCCAAAGAGAGTAAACCCCATATTTGAATGTTCTGAATTTGCTTTCAATAATATCCCAGACAGCACAAAATATTTTTAAAATATTTATAAGAAAAATTAAAATATTTTTAAAATATATAGGAAATATTTTGTAAATATTTTAACGTCTGAAAAATAAGTGTCTAAAAATTATAATAAATATTTAAAAATAAATTGTAAATAATTACACAGGACCACAAAAAAAATTTTGGAAAATGAACTAAGATCAGAGTAGGTGTTTCTTATAGATTTTAGGTCACTGAATCCGAATTCGTAAACCGTTTTGCTCCATCACGTCTAGGTTTTTAGATAATCGAGAAAAATAGCGGAAAATCTGTAAAAATTGAAATAAACATTTGGAGATAGAGCAAAAGTATAACATTAAAATGCGGTCGCAGAACTGATTTAAATATATTTTAGTAAGTTAAATAAAGTGCAAAAAAGGGAGGATGTTAAAAAAGGACCGATTTTCGCCCAAAAAGGTGTAAGTAAAAGAAATAGTGTTTTTTGTAAATTTTGATCTCCTGAATACGATAAAGTTATTAAAAAGTTCCTGGCGCTTGGGGAACATCTTGAAAATTGAGCATAAACGTGGTGTATTTACAGAAATTCGGATGATACATGCTACATCATAAAATGTACTGGTGAAAGATTTTTCGGGGAGAGGGAAAAGGGGGAAGAAAGAGTGTTTTGTGTATGTGTGTGTGTGTTTGTGTGCGTGTGTATGTGTGTGCGCGCGGGTGTGGTTGCGGGTGCGCGCACACGCACACGCACACACACAAACACACACACATACACAAAACACTCTTTCTTCCCCCTTTTCCCTCTCCCCGAAAAATCTTTCACCAGTACATTTTATGATGTAGCATGTATCATCCGAATTTCTGTAAATACACCACGTTTATGCTCAATTTTCAACACACCCGCAAATCCGCACTCGCACCCGCGCACACACACACACCCGCACCCGCGCACACACATACACACGCACACAAACACACACACATACACAAAACACTCTTTCTTCCCCCTTGTCCCTCTCTCCGAAAAATCTTTCACCAGTACATTTTATGATGTAGCATGTATCATCCGAATTTCTGTATAAATACACCACGTTTATGCTCAATTTTCAAGGTGTTCCCCAAGCATCAGGAACTTCTTAATAGCTATATCGTATTCAGGAGATCAAAATTTACAAAAAAACACTATTTCTTTTACTTACACCTTTTTGGGCGAAAATCGGCCCTTTTTTAACATCTTCCTTTTTTTGCACTTTATTTAACTTACTAAAATATATTTAAATCAGTTCTGCGACCGCATTTTAATGTTATACCTTTGCTCTTTCTCCAAATGTTTATTTCAATTTTTACCGATTTTCCGCTATTTTTCTCGATTATCTAAAAACCTAGACGTGATGGAGCAAAACGGTTTATGAATTCGGATTCAGTGACCTAAAATCTATAAGAAACACCTACTCTGATCTCAGTTAATTTTCCAACACTTTTTTGTGTGGTTCTGTGTTATCATTAATATTATTAAATGTGTTTTTAATTTATATTATAAATATTTATAGAAATAATAACTGTATAATAATAATAAGTATTACCAAAAATATCAAATAAATATTTATACTAAATATAAAAATAATGCTTCTAAAATTTATTTTTGATAGGGATGACGCGTGATATACAACAGTCTTGTGCTAGTATTCAATATATTTCTCGAAGAACGTATGATATACATAGGCCGCGCGTGACTACGTGACGAGTACAGAGAAATGCAGCGAGTGACTAGCAGAGAGGAAAACATCAGTAGTAGATGCGACACCGCGCTCCCTATTGGGATTTTCAGTCGTGACGTAGCCGTGACGTCACAAGGCCAAGATGGCTGGCCTATTCCTGAAAGTTGTACACAAACATACGGTCTGAGGTGGTTTATCGTGCTTTTTAAACGCGTGTGATAAAAAAAATGTACCTAAAATATAAAAGAAATATGTGCATTTGCACAGTGCACTCCTTCCTCAAGAAATTTCATGAAAGGAGAAAATTTGTTGTGCTGTGGACACTTATTAACGTGCGGGATAACCTCTGAAGATAATGACAAATGGTATTTAACTGCATATTGCCTTCAAATGTCAAATGTTAAAGGTGCACCTCACGAAATAAACACAGTAATAGAGAAATCAGGAAAAATATCATCCGCAAAATGCAGTTGTAAAGCAGGGATGAGTGCAAAATGCAAACACACGGTTGCAGTTTTGCTATATTGTAATCAGTAAGTACATATAAAAGTTATTAATGTATATACTAACAATAACACATGTAGTAGTATGCTGTTTCTAATCAATGTAAACTTTTAGATATGATGTCGACAAATTTGAGAATATTTTCTGCACCGATAAAAAATGCATCTGGAACGTTCAACACAGCGCGGCTGTAGATGAGTATAAATCCGCACCTCTGGAAGATCACAAGTGTTTTAATATTTGTGAGAAAAAATCAACTTTGACTGATGAGCAGATAGACCACGTCAAGAATAGATTATTTACAATACCCATCTACAGCCGTGCTGTGTTGAACGTTCCAAATACATTTTTTATCGGTACAGATATTTTCAAATTTGTCGACATCATGTCTAAAAGTTTACATTGATTAGAAACAGCATACTACTACATATGTTATTGTTAATATATACATTAACTTTTATATGTACTTACCGATTACAATATAGCAAAACTGCAACCGTGTGTTTGCATTTTGCACTCATCCCTGCTTTACAACTGCATTTTGCGGATGATATTTTCTCAGATTGCTCTATTACTGTGTTTATTTCGTGAGGTGCACGTTTAACGTCTGACATTTGAAGGCAATATGCAGTTAAATGCCATTTGTCATCATCTTGAGAGGTTATCCCGCACGTTAATAAGTGTCCACAGCACAACAAATTTTCTCTTTCCATGAAATTCCTTGAGGAAGGGGTGCACTGTACAAATGCACATATTTCTTTTATATTTAAGTACATTTTTTTTATCACACGCGTTTAAAAAGCACGATAAATCACCTCAGACCGTATGTTTGTGTACAACTTTCAGGAATAGACCAGCCATCTTGGCCTTGTGACGTCACGGCTACGTCACGACTGAAAATCCCAATTGGAGATAGAGAGCGCCCTCCATAATGCCGAATCCGCATGGCGAGTCGTATACATGTTTTTGCCAACACTTCCCCTCGAATCGCACTGGTCGGATTCCGCTCATTTGATGGTCTTGAGTCCAATGGATCTCATGCAAGCTTCGTACTTCCCTCTAGCCAGTCCCTTTGTGAGAATATCCGCCGTCATCTCGTCGGTGGATACATGTTGGATTTTAACCAAACCTTTGCTAACGGCGTCGCGCACGAAATGATGTCGAATGTCGATGTGTTTCGACCGAGCGTGATAAACAGGGTTCATCGCCAATTTTTTAGCCCCGTTGTTGTCGTTTTTGATAGTGATTCCATCCAATGTTATCCCGAGTTCTCCGAGTAATCCTCCAATGTATGAAGCTTCTTTGAGCTTCGCTTCAGATAGAGCCATATACTCTGCCTCGGTCGTTGATAGGGCCACAGTGTGCTGTTTTTTTTATTCCCAGCTGATGGCTCCACCGCTTAATAAAAAAGTGTAGCCAGTGTCTAGGATTTGCGATCCATGTTGCAGTTGCCCCAGTCAGCGTCAGCGAACATCTCGGGAGGATCACTGAAAACAGAATAAACTAGACCAACATTATCAGTCCCTTTGAGGTATCGCAACACCCGCTTGGCTGCCCTCCAGTGAGTCTCCGTGTGACAGCTGTTGAACTTAGACGACTGACAGTATGAGCTATATCGGGTCGTGTCGATGTCGCCAGATACATCAGTGCCCCAATAAGTTCTTGATAGGGGACTCCGGGCTGATGATAGTCCGTACTGACCTCCTCCTTGATCAGCTTGACATCCGGATCCATTGGAGTGGACACCGGCTTACAGTCGAGCATGCCGAATCTTGCGAGAATGTCGTTAATGTACCCTTTTTGCCTTATAGCAATCTCATTCTTCTCTCTTGAGAATTCCAAGCCTAAGCAGTATTTGACGCCGTCCAGGTCTTTGATCTCAAAGTTAGCGCTGAGATGATTCTTGATTTTCGCGATCTTCGCAGTATCGCGAGAGGCAATTAGTATATCATCGACATATATGATGATAAATGTTCTGTCCTCGATAGGTCCAATGAGGAATACACATGGATCGGCCCTCGATTGAACAGCTCCGAGTTGTTCAAGCACTTTTTTCAGTGTAGAGTGCCAGGTCCTACCTGACTGACGAAGTCCGTACAACGCCTTAATTAGTAGACAAACTGCGTTCGGCTTCTAAATGTCCTCCAACATCTTCTTCGCCGTATCCCTGATGGAGCTGTCCACGCGTCTGGAACGAATGATATGTTCCAAAGTATCTTCTAGATATTCCGGTGCTTCCATGTAGATTGTCTCCTCAATTTCACCATTTAAATATGCCGTTGCTACATCAAGCTGTTCGATCTTCATGTCTTTCTGTGCTGCTATGGCCAACACAGCTCGTATCGAGCTCATCCTTGCTACTGGAGCGAAAGTCTCGTGATAATCGATCCCTGGTCTTTGAGAAAAACCGCGTGCTACAACACGTGCCTTTCGTTTCTCGATAGATCCGTCGGAGTTATATTTGTTGCGCAGAACATATCTGCTCCCAACTACTCGTTGATCCTTCGAACACTCTGTAATCTTCCATGCGTTGTTCTTGATCAGAGATATCACCTCTGCCGCCATCGCGTCCATCCATTCCGATAAATCCACATCCGACATGGCTTGCGTTATTGGGATTTCGGCCACACACGCCATTTCCGCTTGTTCAAGCGCTTCGTGGCTATATTCCTTTCGAGGTCTCCCGGGTCGCCCGGTTCTGATAAGGCGGGGACGACCTCGTCTTCGGACTTGTGCGAGTCTCTCGTTTTCACCCTCTGGTTTTTCTATTTCCGCTTCCCCTGGTTCCGCTTCCCCTGGTTCTGCTTCTCCTGGTTCCGCTTCTCCTGGCTCCACGACAATCTCCTCGATGTTCCTTCGCTCCGTGTTATCATAACCGAACAATTTGACGTCCACGCCGTCAATCGGGATCATGTCCGTGGACTGTGAATAGAAATCTTCGAAAGGTGTTTTAGCTCTTTCCAGAAAGTTTTCCAGAAACTTTTCGTCCCGAGTAATCTCGATTTTCTTGGATTCCGGCAGCCAGATTCGAAAACCTTTCGATTCCTCGGAATACCCGACGAATATTCCCTCTCTGGATCGAGGGTCAAGTTTTCCTCTCGTGGGAAATTTGTTTATACAGAATACTTTACATCCGAAACTCTTGAAATAATTTACAGTCGGAGTCTTGCCTTTCCAGCCTTCGTATGGGGTCCTTCCATCGAGCTTACTTGTTGGACAGCGGTTCCTAATGTAATTCGCCGTGGATACTGCTTCAGCCCAGAATGATGGAGGTAGACCTGACTGGAGTAGAAGGCATCTCGTAGAGTCCACCAAAGTCCGATTTTTTCTTTCGGCCACCCCGTTCTGCTCCGGACTGTATGCCGTTGTGAGTCGACATTGAATTCCCTGGGTCTTTAAGTATTCATCGAATTCCTTATTGACGTACTCGCGGCCATTATCGGATTGAATCGCCTTTATTTTCTTGCCATGCTGTTTCTCGACGAAGATTTGGTATGCCTTGAACTCTTCGAGTGCTTGGTCCTTACTTTTAATGAACCTTATCTCCGTCCATCTCGTATGATCGTCGATAAAAGTGATAAAATACCTCGATCCTCCGTTCGATGTAACTCGCATCGGGCCACATATATCGGTATCAATAAGTTCCAATTTTTCGGTCTCTCGTGTTGACTTTTTCGGAAACGATGGTCGTGTCATCTTCCCTTGAATACATATTTCACAGTTCAAGTCTTCAGGCACATGCCGTAAGTCTATACCCCGGATGGCTCCATCTTTTGATGCCTGTATGAGATCACGATAGTTTAGGTGGCCCATCCGTCCATGCCAAAATTCGCCTGTATTCGTCGATATCACCGAATGACAGCTCTCCTCGGACATTGTGCTGGCTTCTTGACAATGATCGGACGACTCTCCGTCGATATAATAGAGATCACCGATCCTCTTAGCAATCAACCTTGTGCGTCCCTTTTGGTCGGTAACGATGGCCCTCTGTTTCTCGAACGATACTCTATAACCACTATTTGTCATCTTCGAGACTGACAATAGATTCATTCGTAGTTCGGGAACGTGCAATGTTTTATTCAGAGTCATTTCACTCTTCTTTCCCTTCGCAGTCGTCACGATCGCCGCCACACCTCTTGCTTGAATTTTCGCGGATGAATCACTGGTCAACTTCAAAACGCCGGATTTGCTTTCGTTGATTTCGGTGACTAGGCTGATATCTTTACATATGTGATGTGCATCCACTGTCAATACACCATCGATTTTTAGATGTGCAGTCTGCGAACTGGCAAACGTCGGATCTGTCTTCGGTCAATATATAGAAGAGATACCTTGCCTTTATCATCCGTTTTCTGTGACGGGCACTCCGAAGCTTTATGCCCCTTTTCATGACACTTGTAGCATTTGAATTTGAAACACTTATCCTTTTTCTGTTCCTCCTTGTTAGTCGAATTATGCTTCGAATAATTTTGCTTCTTCCTGTTAATGAGTAAGGCATCTTGGCTCGATGTCACTGTGCTCTTCCTTGCGTCGAACTCTTCAACTATCTTGGTACGTAGATTTTCAGGTGTTGGAAGCTCGTCACGACTTTCGATTGCGACTCTGAAATTTTCAAAGCTTGACGGCAAACTATATAGTATCATTATGGCAAGTTAATCTGGATTTATAATTACGTCCATTTCTGACAACTTATCTACGGCATCGAAGAAATTATGTATCACTCACATCTTCTTCAAGATGAGAGTCTTCAATAGTGTGACCTTTCGGGCGAGTCCTTTTGATTGGAACGTGTTTTCCAACTTTATCCACAACTCACGTGAAGTTTCGCAGTTTTTAACTAATTTCAACTGACTCGCTCCTATGGATAAAATTAAGTCCAACTTGGCCTTTTCGTCTTTGGTGCGCCAGTCTCGCGTGTCAGCCGCGTTAGTGGCCGTTGGCTCGGGCTCGTTATTTCGCCGCTCACATAACCCCATGCGTCATTTTTTATTAGCAGCGCGCGCATTTGTAGCTTCCACGTGTCATAGTTGTCGCGCCCGAGCCCTCGATACGCACGACACTATTCGCGGCCATTTTCTTTACGATGCGCCGTTATGTCGACGCTCCCGACTCGATATAGTCGACTAGCCTTTACGCTCGCTATGACTTCCGCGCACTATGTCTCTTTCGCGATGGTCTCGATCACTTCGTACTGACGCCGATGCACGCTTGCCGTTCTCTCGCGCTCGTACGGTGTATCTCGCCGTCTCTTCGCGCCCGCGTCGGTGCACGCTCGCCGTCTCCTCGCGCTCGCACGGTGTATCTCACCGTCTCTTCGCGCTCGTACGGTGCACTCGCCGTCTTTTCGCGCTCGTACGGTGCACTCATCGACTTTTCGCGCTCGTACGGTGCACTCGCCGTCTTTTCGCGCCCACATCGATGCACGCTCTCTGTTCCCTCGCGCTCGTATGACGTACTCGCCGTTCCTTCGGAAATAACACTACGTACCATATGTCTCGTCTGGGCCCATAACCTGATAAGGATGACGCGTGATATACAACAGTCTTGTGCTAGTATTCAATATATTTCTCGAAGAACGTGTGATATACATAGGCCGCGCGTGACTACGTGACGAGTACAGAGAAATGCAGCGAGTGACTAGCAGAGAGGAAAACATCAGTAGTAGATGCGACACCGCGCTCCCTATTGGAGATAGAGAGCGCCCTCCATAATGCCGAATCCGCATGGCGAGTCGTATACATGTTTTCGCCAACAATTTTAAAAATATTATAATCTTTATTCATAAAAGACACTATTCAAATATAAAATATTTTATTTTCTTTTAATTTTTCTTGACTATATATTACAATATATATCACAAGTTTTGTTTTTCCTGATTATATATCTTGACTATTATACTGTTTTATGACTATAATACCATACAGAGTGTTCGATTGATGTATATCATTAAAAGAATCGCATATTCTACATAAAAAACTAAGTCAAAAAGTCCTTTACAGTTTTTGAATATCTTTAATATTAAGCAAGAGATATTGTAAGTTAAAGTTTGAATAATTTCTCAAATCAAGTACTTATAATTGAGGTGCATGTCTAATACATATTCGTGAATAAGAAAGAGATTGCCTCGAAATCTCAAAATTGAATTCTTGTGTACAGCTTCAAAGCCAAAAGAACACTTCTTAAAATATGTTAATAAACTGTGATATAAAGAATAAATTTTGTTACATGATTAGGTTTTTTTTAATTAAGCAAATTCTATACAAGTGCATAGACATGGAACAAGTAGGAAAATCTGCAGTCCTGTCGAGAGTCCTGTCCTTAATCGAATCACCGAGCGCGTGGCTCGTAATCTGTAACGCTTTATTTGAGAAATTATTCAAATTTTAAATTGCAATATCTCGCTTAATATTAAAAATATCCAAAAACTGTAAAGGACTTTTTGACTCAATTTTGACTCCGCCTGCTCAGCCGCCAATTCCACCATTTCAGGCGAGTCAGTAAGAACGACGCTCTTTCTTCGTTTTCGTCCTTTACGAGGGTTCCTCTTTCCGCAGAAGTCACTCGCCCGACTTGTTTCACTCCTCGACGTCCGATGACTCTATTCGGTGTCTGAACGGTTGTAATTCCCGTCTCATCCATATTCCATATGCAGTGAGCCTGGAAATGATGAGAAACGTTATTTTCGATCAAAACTGGCAACATTTATTCATCAGTTAACACACCTGGAAATGATGTTCGTCCATCACAGATCTTAGCAGCGCAAAGAACCTTTCAACATTTGTTCGATTGAAACTGGTGGCACGTGCTAAACTTATCGCTTCTGGTTTGCGTATGAATAATATTGGATGTCGTTTGAGAAAGCTGCTTATCCAATCTTCACCGGCCATGCGAGCGGCTTCCCACGATGCTGGTACCTTCAGATTCAATTTTTTGGCTAACTCAAAGGCTAAACCACGGGTTTCCTTCGTAGATAGCCCAAAGTACATATCGTTGCAATGTACTAACAATAAGTATTCCACCAAAGTCTTTTCAGTTTCAGAGTCTATAATCTACATTTGAAATTAAGACGTTGCATGAATATAAACTTTGCTGAGCAGAGTGCATGGTTTTAAAAATTAATAATCGTCAAGTACTCACCGAGAAGTGTCCTTTATGTAGTACGACCACGTCATCCAAATTTTCTATCTCATTGTTGTTCTTCTTCAACCAGTCGTTCAACATGGTTCTCCGGACATCGAATTGTTTTGTGGCTGCGTAAGCGCTCATTTTATCTTTTCTCAACGGAAGAACTGCCTTCTTGAGTTGCTCCTTGTCGACGGGAGTCGTTTTGCAACGATACGTGCGTACCATTTCCCTCCTATACAAACTGACGCACGTGTAAGGGAAGACAGAATCACGCTCGAGGGAAATCTAACTTGAAATCGCCGTGAGCTGAAGTGAGTGTTGCGATTCGGGCTAGGCAGTATGGCGTATGCGTGACTTTGCGCATGCGCAGCGGTGGGGATACAGCGACGTGTATATACACTACACGTATGGCTGGCACAGTTCTTGGCGCCCTTCTGCCTGGCGGGATATATTTGGCGGGACAGGACAAGGTTAGGTAAGTAGTACTACGTTTACACGAGCATTACTTCTGTAGTAACTTACGATAATTCACTCGTTTACGCGGAATAAATTATCGTAAATTACTACAAAATCTCTTTGTAGTAATTTACGATAATTTACTTCGCGTAAACGAGTGAATTATCGTAAGTTACTACAGAAGTAACGCTCGCGTAAACGTAGTATAGGTAAGATTTTTTAACATTAGACGTTTATTTCATCGACTGCAATTGGCAAAGATTTTTTAAGTTAAGCATGGATGATTGCAATAGAAATAGAAGCACAGGAGCTATTAAGAAACGCAAAATTAGGAAATTTAAAACATTATGGCTAGATCAAAGTATTTTTAAAGGATGGTTAGCTCCACATCCTACACAAGAAAAAGCTTTATGTACTGCATGCAATAAAGCCATCACATGTTGCAAAACACATCTAACTAAACATTCGCAATCGGTCCAACATTTAAAACACATAAAGTCTCAAAATTTAAATATTGATTTAGCAGACACCGAGGATAGTAGAGTCACTCTTTCTCATAAAGATAAAGTTAAACGCGCCGAAATAAAATTAGGAGCATTTTTTGCTGAGCATAATATTTCTTTACAGTGCTCGAATCATTTAATTCCAATATTAAAAGATATTTGCAAAGAACCTGAAGTTGTAGCAGATATTTCACTGGCTCGAGATAAGTGCACACATGTTGTTACCAAAGTAATTGCAAAACGCGAAACTGAGAAAGTTATTAAAAATATTCAAAATAGTAAATTTTCGATTTTAATAGACGAAAGTACAGATATATCCGATTCAAAAGTTATGTGTGTTCTTGTTCAGTATGTTTCTCCCTTAACAACACAATTATTAGATTTATTATGTATGGACGCATCAGATAGTTCTGCGAACAAAATTTTTGAAACATTTGAAATTGCATTTGCAAAAAAAGAAATTCCTTTAACAAATATTGTCGGAATGGCAAGTGACAATGCATCTGTTATGATTGGATGCAATAATTCTTTTATGTCACGTTTGAAATTAGAAGTACCGGGTCTTATCACGTTAAATTGTATTTGTCATTCATCAGCGCTTATATCGAATAAAGCTTGTGAAAAACTTCCAGGGTCTTGCGAAAATTTGATTCGAGGAGTTGCTACGTATATTTCGGGTAGTGCTAAGAGAGTTGAAATTTTTAGTGAATTTCAGAAATTTTTCAATGTAGAAAACAATAAGATTTTAAAATTATCAAATACTCGGTGGTTAGTTTTACACAAATGCATTGTTAGATTATTGGATAATTGGGAAGCTTTAAAACATTATTTTATGTTGGCTGCAGTAGAAGAAAAGTTAAAATCTGCGGAACTTATTTCAAATCAATTAAATAATAATTTGATAAAAGCATATTTGTTATTTTTAAAATATTCATTAAATTTTTTTAATAGTTTTAATGCTCAGTTTCAATCTCGTAAAATTCTAATTCATACATTATTTGAAAGTAGCCAACAATTAATTCGCGAAATAGCACAAAATTTTGTAATTTCAGAAGCTTTAGAGAATATTATAGACTTCAATATAAATGATCAAAGTATTAGGAAAGATGTTAATAACATATATGTTGGACCGGAAT
Source organism: Temnothorax rugatulus (assembly GCA_035220575.1). Classification (NCBI taxonomy): domain Eukaryota; kingdom Metazoa; phylum Arthropoda; class Insecta; order Hymenoptera; family Formicidae; genus Temnothorax; species Temnothorax rugatulus. The sequence goes on from JASTWL010000342.1 coordinate 173,550, forward strand.
GTGAAAGTTTATTAAAAACATTGCCATTAGAATGCGTGCGCGAAATTAAATCAAATTGTTTAGAGTTTTATGTAACTGCGGTTCGCGAAATGTTTAAACGTTTGCCGTATAAAGATCCCGTTTATGAACAATTCCAGTTTTTACATCCAAAAATTGCTCTTTGTGATAAAGCTAGAGATAAATTTGAAAATTTAAATATTCTTGCAACGCGTATAGGAAATATTGATTTAACACAATTAGCTAACGAGTGGAGATTTTTACCTGCAGCTTTTAATGATGAAGAAAAAAATAAGTTAGCCACTTTAGAAATTGACGACATGTGGAAAAACATATTAGAATTTAAAAACTCTGAAGGGGAAAAAAAATTTCAACATTTACAGTTATTAGTCGACGCGGTTCTTTCTCTTTCCCATTCAAATGCCGAAGCCGAACGTATTTTCTCAATAGTTACAGACGTAAAAAGTAAAAAAAGAAACCGATTATCGAACGAAACTGTTTCCGCGATTAGTGTTATACGATCGAGTTTTCAAGCGGAAGGTATTAATTGTATGAATTTCGAAATTGATTCCGAGCATCTCAAATTACATAATCCGCAAAATTTATATGGCACTTCAAGTCATGTGATGGTTTTTAATGTTTTTATTTTTAGCATTTTATTTTTTATGCTTTTTACATTATTTTTTAATTATTTGTATAACATTTATTTTTTGTTATTTAGCATAAAACATCTAGCCAATATAATTTTCATGCATGTTAGTTATGTATAAGAATTAATATTATTTTATTTTTTCAGATTTTATTATATTTTTTCTTTAATATTTATAATTTGATATACATAAGTACGTGAAGTACCTGAGGAGAGCTAATAATACGTTGCAATATTATGTTTGTTAATTTAAGATTTTTATTTTATGTCTAATAGCTTTCCAAATTTTAATTATTATTAATAAAATATTAAAAAAAAATTTTTTTTATATTATATGTATATCCTCATTTTAAGTATGTTTGTTATTAATTAATAGCATATATGTTTTTGTTGTATGAATACTGGTAAGGTTTTTGGCAGTTTTCCTTACCCTTGCAACGAATGTTGGTATTCTTTGAGATCTCTGCCAAATAAAATATTTTTATTTTATTTATATAAAAATTGTTTTATTTAAAGAATGTATAATCCCCTTCCTTCTTCTTGTTCTCTCTTTATTATAATTGATATTTATAAAAATAGTTTAATTATATATAGGGGAGACCAGGGCTAGACCGCTAGTTTTTTTTCGGTGCCGATTTTTAACAACAAAATAAATAATTTAAGTTAAAATTGGTATACCACTGTAAAGAGTGAACCTTTAGCTACAAAATTTATACAGGAAATTTTTATCTACGTCGCTTTGTTTAACCGGTGTAGAGCAAAAACGACAACGGTGCAAAAATTGAAATCTCAAAAATGCCGGGGTTGAACCGTTACCCCCCCGGGGTAAATCCGTTACACTGCATTTTCAATACATATACGTACATCTAATCCTGAAAAATGATAGGATACATTTTAATAATTGTTTTTTAAGAGAAAAATAAAAATTTATTTCAAATTTTTATGCGAAACATTAAAAAATAATTGTTTTACTTATTCCATAAAACAATCAAGGCACGTGAATACAGATCCTGACAAGCGCACGCATGTGTTGTGTGCCCTACGCTCGCACGCAATGCACTGTTTCCCATATGCTCTGCTTGTCAACTTCTTTGAGCACACGCAGCACGTATTATCCAAGTCTTCGTCAGAATCCGACCGCTGCTGCTTCCTTGATTTCGATTTACGCCACTGCTCGTCGAAGGCTGCGGTTCTGTTTGTGTGGCATTTTTTTGGGGCCGGCCTCTTAATTGTTTTGCGGCTGCGGAAACGCTTATTTTATCTTTTCTCACCGTAAGAACTGCCTTCTTGAGTTGCTCCTTGTCGACGGGAGTCGTTTTGCGACGATACGTGCGTACCATTTCCCTCCTATACAACTGACGCACGTGCAAGAGAAGACAGAATCACGCCGCTCGAGGGAAACCTAACCTGAAATCGCCGTGAGCTGAAGTCGTGCGCCCGGCGCGCCACAGTGACGAGACTAGCGGACCAGCCCCGGGTGCTCACTAGCGGATAAGCCCCAAACATAAGTTTCAGGTTTGATCGCCCACGAAATATTAGACATCAACGATAATGAAAAAACTACACTGGATTCGTGTTCAGCATGCATTACTCTTTATAATCACTTACTTTGAGATTCGGTGATACAATAATATTCAAGATATTACAAAATTTCCACGCGCAGAAAATTTCACTTTCACCTTCCGAAAACACGTTTGCCCTCGTAAAAATCATAACACGGCAGGTAACCTGCCGAAACTCCGTTGGTCACATGGGTACCATAAGCAGCGTTTACAATGTTAATAGCGAGTTCGCACAATATACAGGTTCCGAGATATTTGATTTTGCGGATTTACCCCGTTAGCGGTGTAGCCCCGGTCTCCCCTACAATATTTACTAGCTGTTTACCGGGCTTCGCCCGGGCGTCGTAGATATATACACAATTTAACCATTTCATCAATAAAAATATATATATTAATTCTATTTTTACATTTATATGTATATACTTCATATTTTTAATAAATTAAACAAATTTTAGATACTTTTAATAGCCGGCTAACAGTAGTGCCTCTTTTCACTTGTACTAAGCACATTACTGACACCGTATCGCCGCGCATGCGCAAAATAGCCTAGCCCGAATCGCAACACTGGCTGAAGTCGTGCGCCCGGCGCGCCACAGTGACGAGACTGCCGGACTAGCCCCGGGTGCTTACTGACGGATTAGCCTCAAACACAAGTTTCAGGTTTGATCGCCCACGAAATATTAGACATCAACGATAATGAAAAAACTACACTGGATTCGTGTTCAGCATGCACTACTCTTTATAATCACGTACCTCGAGATTTGGAGAGCAAATATTATTGCAGATATTACAAAATTTCCACGCGCAGAAAATTTCACTTTCACCTTCCGAAAACACGTTTGCCCTCGTAAAAATCATAACACGGCAGGTAACCTGCCGAAACTCCGTTGGTCACATGGGTACCATAAGCTGCGTTTACAATGTTAATAGCGAGTTCGCACAATATACATATTCCGAGATATTTGATTTGACGGTTTTACCCCGTAGACGTTTTAGCCCCGGTCTCCCCTAATAGATATCTCAGATTTGACTTAAAATTGTAGGCATAAAGATATCTGACTATATCTCAAATATATTTCAATTGCTGTGTGGATTACTACAGAAGTAACGCTCGCGTTAATTGTTTCATGCTATGATTTAGATTATTCGATCTTGATTGTGGAAACTGCATATATATATATATATATATATATATATATATATATATATATACCCAGTAAACAATTTGTCAGCAAATTGTAACCAAATTGACACCAAATACGCGCAAAACTTGTCGACAAATCCGGTGCGATCTGTGTCTGCAATACGCTTGTGTTTTGCTAGCAAAGCTTGTGTACATGACTTGACACCAAATTGACACCAAATATCGAGCAAAACAGGGCAGCAAAAGTTCAACGGCAAATTTGCGCCATATTGTGAACAAGGCTTGCCAACAAAAGCTCGACAGCAAATTTGTGCCAAATTGCGAGCAAACCTTGACGAAAGAACTTGACGCCAAATTGACACCAAATACCGAGCAAAGCTTGCCAGTAATCTAACAGCAAATTGTTGACAAATTGCTATCAAAGTTTGTTGACAAAACCCGACGCCAAATTGATATCAAATATCAAACAAGATTTGAGAACAATACTTAACAGCAAATTGGCACCAAATACAGAGAAAATCTTGATGACACAGCTTGACGCCAAATTGCAGCAAGCCTTGTTACGTAGCCATTAATAAATACTAAAATATATATTTTTTAGGGAAAATTAAAAGCATTAAATTATAAAAAACATATAATTTTTTATTGATTTACAATAAATTATTTTATACATATATGTTAAAAGAAATCTTTATATTTATAAAACATTATAAGACATTTATAAAATCTAACGGTGGCAATAAAATAATTAATTATATATTAATTACAGTAAATGTTATACAATGTGAATTTATTGACATATGCAAACATTTAACTTTGTCAACAGCACATACAATATTTGTAAACACTCGAGAATCTTATATAATGTAATAGAAATTAATATACAGCAGAAAAAAACTGTTCAAACAAAACTTTTAAACCGTTCAAACAAAACTTTTAAACTATTCAAACAAAATTTTAAACTTTTACAGATAAAAAAATACACGATATTTCATCAACAGTTCCAAGATTATTTTGATTTAATATTTTAATCAAAGAAAAAATATGTAAAATTTTTAATATTGCCAGAATATGATAGTTATAAAACTAAATCATTTCCCTTGTATTTTAAATTGTTTTAAATTGTTTCTATTTCAAACTAATATTACAATTTTGCCTTAATCAGATTCAGAATATTTTTTCAAGATGACACAATTTAATAAACTAAAAAGTATTAAAATGCTCAGAACTGTGGATGAAACAATAACGCGCGCCGGGAAACTATGGTTCTGGTATCGACCATTACCACGTCTTGGATACTCCTGGGACATGTCATGCACATACGTGTTGCGTGTGTAGCTATCCTTTCTTGTCACCCTGATGTCCTGTGCCATCCTTTGTACTCTGTTGAACATATATGTGAATACATATATGAAATATTTCATACATTCGTAAACAAAAATGCCTATATTTATAAGTTGGCCGTATATCGGGCATTTTCATAATGTGCAATCTTCTATTTGTGACTATTGGTTATTCAATAATAACTAATCAATAATAATCAATAATAAGTTGTCTCTTCAAGCAGTTTCATGCACAAATAAAATATAGCACAGTCCAGAAAGTGTCCCGATACACAACCAACTTCATATACTCATATATTTTTTAAACTTGATTGCATAATTATTTTAGCTTTATGCGAAACTGCAAAATTTAAATTTGTTGTAACAAAGTCAAAGTGACGCCTACAAAGCAGTTAAACAATTACTTTTATTTTTATACAACATTACAGTTGATTAAAATATAATTGGTGCAATTAAGCTTAATAAACAATGTTACTACGTACTTTGTATCTATTCGTTTGTTGGTTGTAACTCCTCTTCTATCTCCTGTACATTTTCCGTCTCATGTTCATTGCTCCATAAATTGCGCTGGATTCTTGGGTTGATTCTGGGTTGCTTATGTTGTCTGTGCCTGTGCCGTTCTTTCGATGTCCGAAGAGCATCTCGCATCTGGTTCTGGAACTCTGCACGTTGCGGCTTTTCAAAATGCTGATTACGGCACACTGCACAAAATAATTATGGAATAACTGTGGTTGGCCGAAAATAACCTGAGTTGGGTTGACCTCACTTCAGTCGAAAACGCTATAAATATTAATATTGCAGTATTAAAAAATTTCACTTTCAGATTGCTACATATTATTATCAATATAATTACTCTGACGAGATAATACTAATGCTCTATTCTGCATCATTTGAGGTAATTCTTTCAATATAAGATATAAAACTTTCCAATCTTCTTCGTTCGTTATAAATGTAAAAATGAAATGCACAAAAGGCAAAAGGTTGTGTCAGCAAAATATTCCAGGACGACACACGAGACATGTATCTGTGTACGTGCTGTCGTACGTTGCTGTCGAACGGAGAATCTTGTTCGCGAGGCAGACCCCGAGCGCGAACGTGACACGATCACAGAGATTCGGGACGAGTTCCTTTGATGAACTCGATAATCACTCGTAGAGAATATCCGTTTCTCGCACTCGCGGATCGTTTCTTGTTCTCGCTCGCGTGCACGTACGCGAATAATGACCGAATAAAGACGGGGCCAAAGAAGCCGCGGAAGGTTATGACGAGACCGTCGCGCACATGGACAGCCATTTCTCGCACTCGCGGATCGTTTCTTGTCCTCGCTTGCGTGCACGTACATACACAACTTCGACAAGATGTCCGACCGCCAACGTCCGACTTCGTGTTCGTGGCTTCGTGCCCAATCGACTCTCATCGGGGCGACTTCGGCTCGCCTATGCGCGCGCATCAACACGCCGCCTTCGGACTTAGCCGATTCGGTGTCGACGGTGAAAGCAACACGCTGCGAGCGGACTATTACCTTCTATTCCGTATTAATTTATATATTCTGAGTAGTATACGAGAATTTACGAAAAATAATATACTATTGTGAGATATTACAAGTACGTCCTGAGAATTTATGAGAAATAATATACTACTAGAGATGTTATAGACATGTTTGAAGTATATTATATACGGTACGTATATCTACAGTACGAGTACAGAACATTCGGTTGATATCATGTGCTGTGTGGGTTATAACATCGATTGTTATAACTTAAATCGGGCCGTATAAACGTAGTCATTATTTTCAAACTCGAAAAATTTTCGCATACGTAAATATTAACGCTGTGTGATCACTGATTGGTATATAATTTGAGGTCTAAAAAAAGATATAGACTAATCAGTGATTGCGCAGTTATTTTCGTATGCGAAAATATTTTTGTACAAGTTTGAGAATTAACATATTGCACACAAGGCTGTGACAAGCTTGTCGCATGGTGGAAATTCGCATAACAACCATGTCAATGACTACATTTACACGGCACCGTTAATCGGGTTTTATAACATCGATAGTTTTTAGGCCGGTCAATCACAGCTATTCCATTCTTCTGAAGAATTATTACGATTGGTCTTCCTGACAACTACCGATGTTATAAAACCCGATTAACGGTGTCATGTAAACGTAGTCAATGTACTGTTTTTCTATAAGAGCTAGAAGAAAAAGATTGTGCTTGCTTTCTGTATAGATCAGATGGAAAGAATATCGATCCACATAAAATTTGTCATATAGGACTGAAGAGACTATTGGCGTTTTCGACTGAAGCAGGGTTAACCCATTTCAGGTTCTTTTCTTTTATAACTGACCAATCACGGTTATTCCATTCTTTAGAAGAATAACTGTGATTGTTCAATCCTTGAAGAAAATAACCTGAGTTGGGTTAACCTCGCTCCAGTCGAAAACGCAATATGTCATTTTTGCATTCATTACAATATTTGTAACATTTTTAGTAACATCTTTGTAATTAATAATTTTATTTACTTTATATTACATTTTATAATAATATATGTCATAAATGTAAAGATTTTTAATATATGTATAAAATGATTTATTTTAAATTAATAAAAAAATTATATATATTTAATATGCCTTTAAAAAAATTTTTTTTCAAAAAGTATTTTGTTATTTATAAATGGTTAGATAACTACAAGATTTGCTGATTTTTGCTGATAATTTGTTGTCAGGCAGTGTTATCACGATTTGCTCTGTATTTGGCACCAATTTGCAGTTAAATATTGTCCCTAAACATCGCTTGGTATTTGGCGTCAATTTGTTCTTAAGTTTTGTTACCAAAATTTGCTCAATATTTGGCATCAATTTGGCGTTAGGTTTAGTCAACAAACTTTAACAGAAATTTGGTGCCAATTTGTTATCAGGTAGTTGCTAAGCTTTGCTCGGTATTTGGCGTCAATTTGTTCTCAAGCTTTGTCACCAAAATTTGCTCAATATTTGGTATCAATTTGGCGTTAGGTTTAGTCAACAAACTTTAACAGCAATTTGGTGCCAATTTGTTATCAGGTAGTTGCTAAGCTTTGCTCGGTATTTGGCGTCAATTTGGCGTCAATTGTGTACGCATGTTTTGCTACGTATTTGCTAGCAGTTTGTCGACAACATTTGATAAAACAAATTTTGATGCAAATTTGTACCATTTCTGAAACCAAAGTTTGTAGCAAGTATTTGGCATTATTTGTTCGAACAGGTTTGGTTATCTGGGTATCTCCAGAGGCCATCGTATAATCACCTCAGTGTCCACAATATTAGCAAGATCCATATTTTCTTTGTCTTTAAACCAAGCTTGAAAGTCAACCTACACCGGCTTCTTCCTTTCGTTAATAAACTGTACACACACTCACGGTCGTTCAACTTTATTCCCGACATGTTTAGAAAATTGTCGAGAATAATTATCGGGAAAATTGTCGTTCAGGTGATCGCAGATAACACAGATAAGACAGATAGAATGCACAAAAGACGGAGGATGCTATACCCGGCTTGAGCTGAGGCAGTGATGCGATATTGCAACTTCGCGGCCAAACAGTGTTGCTGCCGAATTGCAATGAGGGCGCGGCTCATGGCGTTCTTCCGGCTTTTTTACGTACACAAAGGCGCGCGCGCGCACCGCTCTGTCTATTAGCCAATTCGCCTCGAACGATGCCCCTGAGTGCACGCATGATGCGCATAAGTCGCAGTTTGCAATAGGCGATTTCAGCCCTAAGCCATAAGAAATTGACCAATCACAGTCGAATGAATGAAAGAATGAAAAGAATAATCGACTATGATTGGTCAATTTTATGTACTAAGGTGGAAACACCTCGATCAGTACAAGGTGTAAACACCTCAGTACATAACCTTATTCGGTGATTGTTGACGGCAAGGGTATAAGACACCTCAACCATCCTCACCCGAGGACAAACTGAAAAAACCCCTTTGTTGACGGCAATTAAAATTAAAATTATAGCGTTATCTAAAATTTTTGGATATTTCCATATTGAAAAATAACAGAGAGAACGCGTGTTTGAAAATGCGAAAGGGACCTTACAGGCAGTATCTGCGGGATGTTAATATTCCCATCCCGTCCAGCACATTTTATCGATGGCAGCAAGAAGAAAATAATCAAGATGAAATGGCGTTCGAAAATGAGGTTAGTTCACCAATCTTTTTCCAAGTTTTACCCGTATTAATGTGACAAGAGTGGTATTAAATACTCTATATGTAAGACGGCACTTTAAAGATACCGTGATACCGTTCTTTACCTTTTTTAGACAAGCGCACGTATAGTTTGTGAATTTAATTTATCTGTATCTTAAATTACTTTTGTCTCTGCAGGTTGCATCAATAGCAGGGGCAATACCGAGTGAACAACCAAGAGAGACAAGCAGCAGCAATAGTAGCGATGAATCGATGGATTGGGGCAACGATGCAGATGACGCATGCTACGATAGCAGGCAAGAAAATGATGGCATCATTGAAAATGAAACACAATCATCGGATCATTATTGTTGGTCTTATGATGGTAATGACAGTAATGCGCTGCCTGATAAAAACAGCAGTAATAGGTGTTTGACAATGAATGAAGAGCAGCAGGCAAACCTTGCCTACGGAATTGAAGACAACTGTAATAACGACAATAGCAGTAGCAACGACAGTCTCTCTTATCAGAGTGATAATGACCAAAGTAGTGACATAGAGATTGATTCCAATGATGATGTGTTTCAAGAGGTACCTCATTGGGAGGAGGATGATGTAGAACCTCCTCAAGAGAGAGTTCCATTGTACGAAGGGTGTGACATTACTATAGAAGAAAGTGAACTTTTGATTATGACTTATGCTATGCGTTTTGGGCTGTCTGATGTAGCTTTGAAGCAGCTCCTTCAACTGATTGACTGCCATCTTCCTGGACAACAACATAGGTCACTGTATATGTTCCTAAAAAATTTCCCATCACCACCTGAAATTGTAACATATTACTTTTGCCCGAATTGTCAGACAAATATAACTTTCCCAGAAAATAATCGTAAAATTTGTGAATGTGGTTTTCAATGCGATAAAAACTACTTGAAAATGAAAGAATCTTATTTCTTGCATATTCCTTTGAAAAAGCAGTTAAGAAAATTAATGCAGGCTGAAAAAGTGTATTCAAACCTGAGATGGGAAGATGATACTCAGAGTGATGTAATCAGTGGTAAAATTTATAAGAAATTTATTCAGAAAGGTGTGATCTCCAGACCAGACATAACTTTGCAGTGGAATACGGATGGTGTGCAAATATTTAAATCGTCAAAAGTGTCATTGTGGCCTATTCAAGTTTCTGTGAATGAACTTCCATATAATTTGAGAAAAGAGAATATTTTACTGTGTGGTATATGGTATGGTGCAGGAAAGCCAAATATGAATGTGTATTTGCAATCTTTTATTGATGAACTGAATGTGCTGCACAATGATGGTTTTGAGTGCCGAGTCCCTAACAGTGTAGATCCAGTCAAAATTAGAGTACACACTATCCTTGCCAGTGTTGATTCTCAAGCAAGGCCTTTACTTCAGAATATAAAAACATTCAGAGGTAAGCAAGGGTGTTCATTTTGCTTACACGAAGGTGAAGAAGTTGCAGTTGGTCGAGGCACAGCTAGAATGTTTAGAGGTGATGTAGGAGAACTACGTACACAGAAACAGCATTTGAATGATACTGCAACAGTGGAGAGGACTGGGGTTGTTGTTAGTGGAATCAAAGGAGCATCAGTGCTTTTACTTCTGAATGTTTTCAACATAATTGTATCATTTGTACCTGAGTATATGCACTGTGTTTTGCTTGGCGTTGTAAAAACAATGGCAATGTGGTGGACAGCAGGCTCCAATAAGGAAGAACCATTCTATTTTGGTTCAGACAGTAAAATTGATGAGTTTGATTCCATACTTATGTCCATGAAACCTCCTAGTGAGGTGACACGGACGAGAAGCCTTCACTGGCGCACAGTACAATTGCGCACGTTGCAATTGCGCACAGTACTATTGGACACATAAAGTCGCGCACTGTACGATTAGACACGTTTCAATTGCGCACAGTTCGTTTAGACACATTTCATTGGCGCACAGTTCAATTGGACACCGTTGCTTTTGGACACAACAAATATTATTAACTTATTTATATAAATAAACGTATGTTGCATTGGACACGGTTCTTTTGCGCACTGTACAATCGCGCACCGTACAATCGCGCACCGTACAATCGCGCACCGTACAATCGCGCACCGTACAATCGCGCACCGTACAATCGCGCACCGTACAATCGCGCACCGTACAATCGCGCACCGTACAATCGCGCACCGTACAATCCCGACGTCTTCCACGAGGAGAAGTTGGCTCAATCGGTTATCTGACACCTAGTAAACACTGTGGTCAGGTCGGCGTCAATGTAGCGTCGACGATAGGAGAATTCGTCACGCAGACGTCTTCTTCAAGACGAAGTATAATGTACGCGTTGACAGACACCTAGTACACGCTAAAATGGGGTCGGCGTCAAAGCCACTATTCGGGAAAACGAAATTAGTACGTAGACACCTTCCCCGAGAACAAGACCCGGAATCACGTCTACCAGATTCCTAGAGCCAGTCCTGTAAGGTCGGCGTCTTATATAACATATCAAAGTACATGCGTGGGCGGGGGGGGGCTTCGCCCCCCCTGCACCCCACCCACCATTGTGTGAGTAAACCTAGGGGTGCAGGCGGGGGGGGGGGCTCTGCCCCCTCCCCCGTACCCCCCCCCCCCACCCCGGGCACCTGGCGGTGTGGGTTGGGTTAAAAGCTGGGCAGGGGGGGCCTCCCCCCCGCACCCCCCCCCCCCCCCATGGACACGCCTTCGGCGTGCCCGGGTAGGAAATGTATTTCGCTTTAAGCGTGAGCGGGGGGGACTTCGCCCCCCCCCTGCATCCCCCCCCCATGCACGTGAGTCTCACTTTATAAATTATAACTTACAAAGCGAGATTCACGTGCGCAGATTGTACGGTGCGCGATTGTACGGTGCGCGATTGTACGGTGCGCGATTGTACGGGGCGCGATTGTACGGTGCGCGATTGTACGGTGCGCGAATTGTACGGTGCGCGATTGTACGGTGCGCGATTGTACGGTGCGCGATTGTACGGTGCGCGATTGTACGGTGCGCGATTGTACGGTGCGCGATTGTACGGTGCGCGATTGTACGGTGCGCGATTGTACGGTGCGCGATTGTACGGTGCGCGATTGTACAGTGCGCAAAAGAACCGTGTCCAATGCAACATACGTTTATTTATATAAATAAGTTAATAATATTTGTTGTGTCCAAAAGCAACGGTGTCCAATTGAACTGTGCGCCAATGAAATGTGTCCAAACGAACTGTGCGCAATTGAAACGTGTCTAATCGTACGGTGCGCGACTTTATGTGTCCAATAGTACTGTGCGCAATTGCAACGTGTGCAATTGTACTGTGCGCCAATGAACCTCTCCCGACACGGACACCACAAAGTTTACGTGACATGAAATTGTGGAAAGCCTCAGAGTGGAAGAATTTTCTTCTCTATTATTCTATACCATGCATGCAGGCCATCACAATGCCAAAGAAATACATTGATCACTGGTTCTTCTTAGTTTTAATGCATGTTTTCCTCAAAGAACGATTCACTCAGGGAGAATTTTTAAAGGCTGAGAGTGCTTTAAGAAAATTTGTTCTTACAATAGAATAGAAGATATGTATAATGTTCCTACACTTATGAAATTCAATATTCATTTGCTTTTACACATTCCGAAAAGTGTTCAGGATTTTGGAGCTTTGTGGGGTTCCTCTGCATTTCCATACGAGACCTATAATGGTACTTTGGCTACAATGTTTAAGAGTTCACAATTCGTACCACAACAGATTTGTAAATGCTACCTAAGACTGCAAGCTATTAAAGAGAAAGCGTCTGATATCTTTATAAACAATCATCATTCAGTATATGCGAAATCGTTGTATGACAAGTTTACATTTCGGAAGAGTAGATCAGGTCAGTGTTCAGTATGGTAACTCTGTCAGACTTTTTGGTGCACTAGACTATTTCTCTTTTACTCTGATTCAGAAAGTTGAGGTAGAACGATTGGTAAGAGAAGAAGTGCTCAATAATAATGTTCTGTCGTACAAACGATTTATTTTCAAAAATGTCCTCTTTCAAGTGGAAGGGTATGAACGAATGACCAAAAGAATAAACAACACAGTAGAACTGCAAGACAAGACATTGCTTTCCATCATTCATGTTCTCATAGTCAAAACAGCCAGGTCTAATCGTTCACTTTGTGTTTTGCTAGGAATGCGCTTGCATCCAACTAATGATCATCTTTGCACCGATAGAACACTACATATTACGTCTGGTAAATTTGCTCACATAGTGGAGAGGACTCCGGAATGTGTTGCAGTATTTCCAGATATGTTGTCACGAAAGTGTATTGTTATACCACATGACAGGAAGCTATGTGTCCTACCTCTTGTTAACACAATTGAAAGAGACTAGATGACTCTCTTTATCATTCCTCCTTGCAACTTTTCAATAGCAAAATAAATATGCGTAATACAAAACCACATCCTCTAATGGTCTACTATAATAACTGATGTAATTATAACTGCGCGGAACAGCAATCTCTTGTCTTGCAGTTCTACTACTGTGTTTGTGCTCGTACAGTTATTTGTTGTATAGAAGATACTGCTGCAGGTCAAAATTTAGATGCATAGTGCATTATGTTCTTCATATGTACTCGTATATTAATAAAAAAATGTATCTATATATGTATTATTATATTTATTATATATTTTATTATATATTTATTATGTATTTATTATATATAATAAAAAGGAATGTAAATTAAATTATAATACAAGTTGTAATCGTTCTCTCTCCTGGAAACGTTTAAAAACTGTTCACTTCATTATCTTTGAGACACACACTCTCACAAAGAAGCAAAAAATATAGGAGTATTAATTGTCGTTCCATTTGCTACTAGATATCCGCAGTTCTATTTCAAAACTTGTACACTTTTATCACGACGAGTTAGTACAGACCTTCATAGAAAATGTATTTGTGCCTTACTTTTATCTCTCTTCCTTAATATTATCAGGAATTATCCATTATAATGTTTCTATACAAATTGTAGTACTGGTCAGCTAGTGATTAATTTCACATGAAATATTCAGTTCAGTACTTGAGTATTAACATACTGGCCAGTGATTTATTACACATGGAATCCTCGGTCCAGTACTTCAGTACTAACATTGAAATACTCATCAGTAATTCAACACAAGTATTTATTACACAAGTATTTATCACCTAGTATTAAATGCTTCCTCATCAGAAATTTAATACTAAGTATTCAATACTCGTCCTGTATTAAATACTACTTTCATAAATTACTGACCAGTAATAAAATACTGTGCAATACTTGGATCACACAGTGATACAAGTACTAATAAATACTTAATTTTAGTATTATTAATACACAAAATAAGTATTTATTACTAACCAGCCAACTAATACTTTTTTGTAAGGGTTATACGCCTTAGTATCTGAATAAGTCCATAAACCGATAAAAAATCATCTTATTTGTTAACTTAAGTACATTTCTGGTTACACTGGTTGACAAAATATGAACTTTTTCTCCATTTTGACATTGAATAAGTAAGTGAAGGCAAGACAGGTGGTCTTTTGAGCCAGTGAAGTCAAGAGAGACAGACTGTCCAGCCAGTAAAGGCAGGAGAGACAGATTATCCGAACAGTGAAGGCAAGAGAGACAGACTGTCCAGCCAGTGAAGGCAGGAGAGACAGACTGTCCAGCCAGTGAAGGCAAGAAAGACAGACTGTCCAGCTAGTGAAGGCAGGAGAGACAGCTTGTCCAGCCAGTGAAGGCAAGAGAGACAGACTGTCCAGCCAGTGAAGGCAGGAGAGACAGACTGTCCAGCCAGTGAAGGCAAGAGAGACAGACTGTCCAACCAGTGAAGGCAGGAGAAACAGATTGTCCAGCCAGTAAAGGCAAGAGAGGCAGACTGTCCAGCTAGTAAAGGCAGGAGAGATAGATTGTCCGGCCAGTGAAAGCAAGAGAGACAGACTGTCCAGCCAGTGAAGGCAGGAGAGACAGATTGTCCGGCCAGTGAAGGCAAGAGAGACAGACTGTCCAGCCAGTGATTTGCAGAAACTGTTTTAGAACGTTTTTCGCAGACTTCCGTAGTAAAAAAAATCCATTATATTGTACTTTTTAATATCTTAATGAGAGATAACGCCGAGGAAATACTGCAGCGCTCAATTAAGTGATAAATAACACAAGTTTGTAAGTTTTAAAAAACGATCACTGTTTTAATCGTTTTTTCAAAATCTAGCAGCCATATTTGATCAACCACGTTCAAATTTTGTCACCGCAATAACGAAATTATAGTCAGAAATAAAGAAATAATAAATATTCATAAAAATTTGAAAATGTTTACTAATTTTAATAACAAATTTTAGTTTTTCGAAAATATTAATATTTAGCCACCATGTTGTGTCCGGCCATATTTGAAAAAAATGCAATAGTTAATTTGTAATTACTGATCAAAAGATTGTAGGAACACGAAATTTTTTAATGAAAATTTAACAAAGTTTGTGAGTTTCATTTCACAAGATAATCATTTTTCAGCATTTTACTTATAAACTGGCCGCTATGTTGGTTTCGAGATATTGAAATTAAACATTCTTGTTAATGAGCAGCAACTGAAAAATACCGTAACACTGAAATTAATAATAATTAGGACGAGTCTGTATGATTTCGACGTCATTATTTTTTAGCATTTTTCGAATATACAGCCGCCATATTGGGTTTCGTTATATTTAAATACGACGTCCCAATTGTTAATTTATGATCAACATCTCAAAATGTATCATGATATAAATTTTCATGGAAATTGAACGAAGTTTGTAATTTTTAAAGAACGAAATAGTTATTTTTTAGCATTTCACGGATAATTTGGCTGCCATATTGGTTTTGGACAAACTAAAAATTAATTTCTTTCCATGGATTCAATGCTAACTACTAAATAAACCCATTAACACATATTTCTATGAGAGTCGAAACTGTTTTATAACTTCCAAGTAACGATTTCATCGTACCTCGTTACCCGCAGACTTCGGCCACCATATTGGGGTCCGCCATGTTGATTTTTCAAAAGGCCACAGCTCAAATAAAACTATATATGTATAGCTATAAAATGAGCGAATGAATTTTCCAGGTGACCCCAATTTTTGGACAAGGGGGGAGGGGTGTCTGATTTGACAGAGAATGCCCCAATTATATATAAAATGCTTTCTTTTTCTTGTTTATAATTTTTTTCTTGTATATAATCTTTATCCGCACATATATGTGTACATAAAAAAATAATAAAAAAAATAATTAAAAAATAATTAGAAAAGTTTTGCATTTTTTTTCACAAATGTATAATAATGCTTACATGAGCAATTTTTTCTTATATTCTTTACTTTTTTGTTAAAAAAAAATGCAAAATTATCTTCTTAATTATTTTTTAATTTTTTTTCTTATTATTTTTCCTGTATATACGAACAGAAATTATACGGAAAAAAGAAAACATATTTTATATACAATTCTACGTATTTATACGTTTTTATATAAAAAAATTTTTATCGAGTATTCAGTTTAACCCTTATATCTGCTCACAAAAGGAGGCACGGTAATTACCAGATATCCTGTACATATATACACATACCCAAGTAACACATCGCAGTCAAAATGACATTATTTTGACGTCATATTGACCCAATATGTCACTTTTGGTCAATATGATGTCAAAATAATGTCATTTTGACTGTGATGTGTAACTTGGGTATAATATATATGTTATATATGATCAAAACCCGAAACAATCGGGCAATCCTAGGATTGACTAATCTATTCTGTCGAACGACCAAGCGTTTTGGTCAAAGTCTTTGTAGTAATTTGCTGATATGTGTAGGTATAGACAATACACAAATAGATGGAGAAGAAGCTCCGCCGTAGGCTTGGTCGTTCCGCAGAATTGACTACCCTTATGAAAAAGTTCACTCAACTTCGATGGTTAACACCCAAAGTTAAGTGTTAACACTAAACTTACGCGAGTTGACACTCAAATTTGAGCGTAAGTTTAGTGTTTGCCATCAAAGTTAAGTGTCAACTCTTAAAATTAGGTGTAGATTGAGTATTGACCATTAAGGTTTAGATAAGTTGTGGGTTTAATCCTCAATGATGAGTGTATATTGGGAGTTTATTCTCAATGATAAGTGTAGGTTGGGGATTAAGCTTAATGTTTAGTGTAGGTTGGAGATTGATCCTCATCGTTGTGTTTGATCCTTAATCTTCGTTAAGTGTCAATTGACGGCCCTTATTATTATTATTAATCGAGTATTGATAATATAGTACTATAATTTACTCCGTGAACATATATGCATACACATACATAAAGAATAGATTTTTTTTTAGATTTTTGTTTCTTTAAATTTGATTCTTAATTATTTTTCAATTCATTAAATAAATTCTTTATTTTGTCAGGTAGCGTCTTTAGGCGTTCTCATGCATGATGTTAACGTTATTATATTAATATTATATTATGTTAAATATACGAATTTTATATTAATAATTATTGTACATTAATTGTAATTGCATTATTATTTTTAATATTTACCAATTATTATCAATACACGATTTTTGAACGCTATAAAGATATGTTATATAGGAGTATAAGCAACAAGGAAGCGTCAGAATCAAAGGATCGCCACTAGTCCGTTCGATCATCGATGTCAAGCGATGTTAGGTGCGGTACTGACTCGGATGGGTGACCGCGCTGTACCCTTACGGAAAAATACACTCAACTGTTGGTGTTTAACCGTTAAAAAAACACCAAAGAAAAACCCATAAAGTTGGGTGTGATTTTTGGATCACCAATTGAAGGTTAACCTTCAAATGATGGTTAACCTTTAATTGGCGGTCCGAAATCATATCCAACTTTAAGGGTTTTTCTTTGATGTTTTTTTAACGGTTAACACCAAAAGTTGAGTGTATTTTTCCATAAGGGTAGTCAATCCCAGGAATGCCGCGTTTTGGGCTTTGACCATACCATATACACATATATGTGTATACACATTTATGCACCGACACATACATATATGTATATACATACATATATGTATATATCACATACATACACAAATACATTTTTTAATAATTTTATAATAACAATGCTAAATCGTAAATAGTTTGTTCCATATTCATATGTCTATTTTTCGGCCCTATACGTTTTGTGTTTTTAGAAAGCGGCGATCCACCTTGTCAATATCACAATGCGATCTTCCCGTCCGCGGATTTTGAATATTTCGTTCTCGAGTGCCTTGGACCTGGTATACCTACCGTGGCCCTTTACAAAATGGAAATGCCCGTGCCGCGACTTATTGCAACATTGCAGAATAACACGTTGTTACGCGTACGTTTTCGCATAAGTTATAAATTTTAGATTACTAAATCTCCTGTTAAATAGATTTTTATCACAAATATGTGCCAATTTTTTTAATCTCAGAAAATACATACATAATGTATATATTTATAATATAAACGTTTATTACAGGAAAGAATAGCGGACATTGCACTTCCGCAAGTAAAAACATTTCCTGTACAGATAAGTGGTGGCTATAACGCCCAGGTAAGATTGCATCTACCACCCGGACTAAGAGAAGATGAAATTACGCGTTACCCGTTGGTTGTTCAAGTGTAAGTATGTTAAAAGTATGTTTTGTAACTAGCAATATAATTAATTATCTTACAAGTAGTTTCAAATCTGTTAGAGTAGTATCAAACTCTCCATAATCACTTCGAAAAATAAGAGCAATAATTTCAAGCAGACTCGAACCTGGATGAAATAAGGATTCGAACCCTCTATGAGTACCTCGAAAAACAAAGGTATTCTAAGTGGATTCGAACTTAGATCAAATATGTTCGAATGGTAAGTATTTCTCTTTACACAGTCAGCCCCGATGACCTTGACCTTGACATATGTTGTTAAGGACATGACCCTGAGTAACTTTTCCTTATAACTTAATCGTCGCTCATTGTTTATTTAAAAGTTATGAACAAAAAGGTTTGAGAAATTTACAAGTTTGTGTCAGTGCTAAAGGAAGTAATTTATTGATATGTATATATAACCGTACACATGTAAGGGGGGCTACCGCTCCTCCCTTATGAAAAAGTACACTCAACTTCGATGGTTAACACCCAAAGTTAAGTGTTAACACTAAACTTACGCGAGTTGACACTCAAATTTGGGCGTAAGTTTAGTGATTGCCATCAAAGTTAAGTGTCAACTCTTAAATTTAGGTGTAGATTGAGTGTTGACCATTAAGGTTTAGGTAAGTTGTGGGTTTAATCCTCAATGATGAGTGTATATTGGGAGTTTATTCTCAATGATAAGTGTAGGTTGGGGATTAAGCCTTAATCTTTAGTGTAGGTTGGAGATTGATCCTCATCGTTGGATGTTGGTTTGGTGTTAACAGGGTGTTAACCTTAATGTTCTATGTCGATTTAATTAGTGTCGCCATGATCCCTTTATCGTTGGGTGTCGTTTAAATGTTATTGTGTTAATCTTCGTTAAGTGTCAATTGACGGCCCTTATTATTATTATTAATCGAGTAATCGATAATATAGTACTATAATTTACTCCGTGAACATATATGCACACACATACATAGAGAATAGATTTTTTTTAGATTTATGTTTCTTTAAATTTGATTCTTAATTATTTTTCAATTCATTAAATAAATTCTTTATTTTGTCAGGTAGCGTCTTTAGGCGTTCTCATGCATGCTGTTAATGTTATTATATTAATATTATATTATGTTAAATATACGAATTTTATATTAATAATTATTGTACATTAATTGTAATTGCATTATTATTTTTAATATTTACCAGTTATTATCAATACACGATTTTTGAACGCTATAAAGATATGTTATATAGGAGTATAAGCAACAAGGAAGCGTCAGAATCGAAGGATCGCCACTAGTCCGTTCGATCATCGATGTCAAACGATGTTATAGGTGCGGTATTGACTCGGATGGGTAACCGCGCTGTACCTTACGGAAAAATACACTCAACTGTTGGTGTTTAACCGTTAAAAAAACACCAAAGAAAAACCCTTAAAGTTGGGTGTGATTTTTGGATCACCAATTGAAGGTTAACCTTCAAATGATGGTTAACCTTTAATTGGCGGTCCGAAATCATATCCAACTTTAAGGGTTTTTCTTTGATGTTTTTTTAACGGTTAACACCAAAAGTTGAGTGTATTTTTCAATAAGGGCTCCCCCGCAGGCAAGAATGGGAGGGGGTAGATCTTGTTTTGCCCGAAAAGTTGAAAACTCGGTCCGTACAATGAAATTAAGGGCGACTTAAGTAGAGGTAGGATGGAGTAGATCGAAGCGAAAGTCATCCCACTCCATCCCGGTCTGTATATAGGGCAAAACAAGGTATCATTGTATAGTTCGGGTTTTCAACTTTCCACGCGAACCGAAGTCCACCCTCATCCACCCCTGCCTGGAAGGGAGGGACTACAATTCGTATATTTTTTTAATTTTTTTGTTCATATTTTAAATAAGCAATGAGCGACGATTAAGTTATAAGGAAAAGTTACTCAGGGTCATGTCCTTGACAACATATGTCAAGGTCAAGATTATCGAGGCTGACTGTGTAAAGGGAAATATTTACCTTACTTTAATATACATATCTTTTTATAATTAAAAATATTAGATTACATTAACAATTATTAAAGTTAAATATAATAAAAATGTAATTAAAAATATAGAATAAAAGTCACTTAAAATCGTTACACATATACATATACATCCTTTAAATTAACAACTTTATTATTCTTAGAGTTCGAGTACTACTTGTAAAAGATTCGATTCTTTACAATAGATACTATTTATAAATATATTTTAAAACGCACGTATTTATTCTAAAATTTGAAGTTGGGGTCGATTATTTCACAAGTACAATATATAAGAATATTATTTCTTATCAAGAAACACGGCAGTGTCTCACGCCAAGTATAAGTGTCCGCGACACGGGCAGCAGGTTGAAACCTCATCTATTTGAACTCTAACTCAAAAGTTGCAACCCCCCATATTAATGAAACCCCCCCTATTATAGTATATTGTTTGAATTGACATAAAAAAGGGAAATTTTTGGTACAAACTAGAGGTCGATACGTTGACTCGTTCGGGAGTTATTTAGAGTCAAAGTTCGGTAATTAATTAATTATGCAGTATAGGGCCCCAGGTAGCAAGCACATGTCATTTTGACGTCAAATACTAGTCATGTTTGTACAAATGACGTCAAATGACCAAAAAGCGACTATGTCTTTAAAAATGACATTATTCCGACGTCATTCCATAACGTCATTATGACGTCTATTTTTAGTCATTTTTGGTTTATGACATCGGCGACTAATAATGGACGTTTATAAGACGTCATTTTTTAGACCATCTAAAGACGTTATTTTAAAGACGTCTTAAAGTCGTCCAAATAAGGTCTTTTTGTAATATAACTATTTTTACTTCTTAATATTGTATAATAAAGTAATAATAAAATAAAAACCACAAAATTAACTACAATATGTTTGTTTCGCAACTTTATGATTGAAGTGGCGAATTTATGGTATAAGTGGATGTAGTTGCGTGTGATTATAGTTTTATAATAACTTTTTCATGCAGTGTTATAACTATCAAGCAGATTATCATTACAAGATTTTTGAACACGTTAAAGATGTACCTGTTATAGACAAGTACAGTTAATAAGGAAGCATCAGGGTGAGAAGATCGTCACTGTCCACTGGATCATCGAAGTCAAGCAACACGGACACGGTACGGTACTAGGATGGGTGACCGCCTTGAGAGCATGTAACGAAACAGTTAAAGAAGCTTTTTTTTTTTTTTTTTTTTTTTTAGATAAAGAAAAAGAACATTTTTAAATAAACGTTTATTAAGTAGACATTTTAACATTATAATTTCATAAAAAAACATTTCTAGAAACCGGTATGTCGTACAATGGACCTATCTTTGCCGTCATTAAGACGTCAGAAAATGACGTCAATTGTCTGTGACATTAGACCGTCATTTTAACGTCATTATGCCATCAGTTAGTGACGTCAGGAATGGTCAGTGACTGACCAAAATTTGACGTCAAAATGACTTATGTTTGCTACCTGGGGCAGCCCTCTGACAGCTCAGTAGTTCTCCTGTCTATGTAATGTCCGCGTGGCGCTGGTGACATTCATGCCAGTTGATATATATATATATATATATATATATATATATATATATAGTGTACGTAACGTAAACTATAGATTTTTAGTACCAGCGGTACTAGCAGCGAATATCGGAACGAGTACGACACACGAGCGGCGAAACTGTGTTTTTTATTTTATTTTGCGCAACATGTGTGTGTGTGTGTGTGTAATTATATGTATGTATGTACATATAATATACAATTTTTCACTAAAATTATATAAAATACGATAGAGGATATAGGATATCCTTATGAAAAAATACACTCAACTTTGATGGTTAACACCCAAATTTGAGTGTTAGCACAAATTTGGGCGTAAGTTTAGTGTTTGTCATCAAAGTTAAGTGTCAACATTTAAATTTAGGTGTAGATTGAGTGTTGACCATTAAGGTTTAGGTAAGTTGTAGGTTCAACCCTCAATGATGAGTGTATATTGGGAGTTTATCCTCAATAATAAGTGTAGGTTGGGGATTAAGCCTCAATGACTAGTGTAGATTGGAGATTGAGGCTCATCATTGGATGTTGATTTGGTGTTATCCCAGACAGCACAAAATATTTATGATAAATATTTATAAATGTTCGAGAATGCGCGGTTCGCGAGAGGTGACGCGAGGAAGACAACACGAGGAGACACAGTCAAAAAAAAGATTATGAAGCTAAATACAATAACGAAGTATATACAATAATTATTTACAGAATGTACAATGTTCGTTTCCTTTTAGCAACGGAAACTTGCCGGAAGCGCGCACAGACTTTAGCGGCGTGCTAGAAGCAGCAAAGCGAGTTCGCGGTGCGGGATAGCGCAAAGCGTATAGAGCGGTGTGCAAAGCGGTGTACGGAAAGGCGGTTTTATCGAATACTGCGGGTGATCTACGAACGAGTCGTCCTCTCCATCGAGGCACGTTCTTTTATAATCTCGCTGTTTTTCGCAATCGCCAATTGTGTCGCCGCTTTGTCGGTGACCTCTGGTTTTCTCCTGCGATTGGAGGCGAAGGACTATGACGCGCCTTGAGTCGTACCTGCCATGCGCGGAACGCGACCTGTGACCGACGATTGGCCCTCGGCGGCCGACGTCACCGTATCGCGTCGACGCGAGGCAAAACATTACTCGCCGGCCGTTAGCGGTTGTTATGGGTTTTTTGGTGTTTGTTACACCGACGATTGTTTGGCTGACCGGAAAACGACGTTCTAGAAACGTCTTGGATGTAAAATATGTAGCCTGTAGAAAAGCCCACGTAACAAGCAATGCATTTAGCAATTATACATTATGATTTAATGAAGCTCCCGCGAGGGCACCCGCATTGTGCCGTTTCTCGCGGTAGCTGCACGCTGCGGTGGAATCGCGATCTCAAACAATAAATATTTTGAAAATTTATTTTCTAAAAATATGTAGCAAATATTTTATAAAGATTTTTCATAAAGATTTTGGAATAATACAAAAATTATTACTAACAATATATAAAATATATTTTAGAAATGTATTGAAAAATATTTTTTGTATATAAACTGAAATGTTTTTTGATATCTTTTGGCAATATAATATAAATATTTATTATAAACATTTCGATCAATGTTAGATATATCTCTGTGACAAATATTGTAGTATTATTTTTGGAAATATTAAAAATACATTGGATAATATGGTACCCAGATAACACGTGTTGGTTCATGTATGTTTTATAAATATGTATACATATGAGGAAAATATATCGCTCCAAAATATCTTAAAAAATATAAGTTTTGCAAAAAAATGTTTCAGATAAACGTTGTTAATAAGGGTTTAAAAAGATCTATTTACCCATGTAGCACAACAGCGCCTGAAAAGTGTTTTAAAAGCGCTACTGAGAGCAGAAATTTAGCGCTTTTTTAGCGCTTTAGAAGCATATTACCACTTTAAAAGCGCTTTCAAAATCCACTAGAAAAAGCATTCATAAGCGCGTAAGATCAGCGCAGGAAAAATGCAGTTTTATAGCGTTCAAAGCGCGCTCAAAATCCGTTCAAAAAAGCGCATTATAAGTGCATTATAAGCACGTAGATTAATATAGTGTGGGAAACATTATTGAAATAAATAGTCATGAAATAATACATAATATTATGTATTTTAATACTGATTTGTTACAAATTGGTTGAAATTTTTATGGCATTTAACCGTCGGTAGTTAACTGATAAGCATTCTCACATGTCAAACATAATTGGAACATAATTGGAAATAATCTATTTCGATTCTTTTTATGAACTTTCGCGATACAAAATAAAATAAAATACTTCTGCGCTGCATCTACGGATAGCCGTGCGAATATCGACTCATCTGTTGGTTATAACCACTTGTGCATAGTCCCGCTTTCGTTGTCACCTCTTAATTGTCACCTGTAAAACAAATTTTTACATTTATACCTGTAGTTATATAATTTCATATATTTTCCTTTGACAACCTATTTTGACATTGCAAAAAACATAACAAAAAAGTATCTGTACCTAGGGGAGGTAATCGACCTTTGAAAAATCTTTATTATTTTGGCAAATCAAAATTATTTATGGCTCTCCTCTTTGAATTACTTCGAAGCCACGTACTTATGGAGCCTGTGACTTTTGACCTCGAAAAATTTCCTTTATATTGTTTGCCACATGCATTTGAAAAAAGATTTAAAAAATTACAATACTATGCATGAGAAATACTAAATACAAGATTTAAGTTGATAAGTTAATCATCATATTTTTTAAGAGTAGATCAAGTATATTTAAAGAGGGGGAGCCTTATGTAACCAGTCAAAAAAATCGAAAAAAATTTTATTGCACAAATCATTAGTATAATATCACTAGAATATGTTCCCAAAGTTCCAGAGCAAAATTCGAACTTGAAATAGGCGATTTTATCGGGATTTTCAGTCGTGACGTAGCCGTGACGTCACAAGGCCAAGATGGCTGGCCTATTCCTGAAAGTTGTACACAAACATACGGTCTGAGGTGGTTTATCGTGCTCTTTAAACGCGTGTGATAAAAAAAATGTACCTAAAATATAAAAGAAATATGTGCATTTGCACAGTGCACTCCTTCCTCAAGAAATTTCATGAAAGGAGAAAATTTGTTGTGCTGTGGACACTTATTAACGTGCGGGATAACCTCTGAAGATAATGACAAATGGTATTTAACTGCATATTGCCTTCAAATGTCAAATGTTAAAGGTGCATCTCACGAAATAAACACAGTAATAGAGAAATCAGGAAAAATATCATCCGCAAAATGCAGTTGTAAAGCAGGGATGAGTGCAAAATGCAAACACATGGTTGCAGTTTTGCTATATTGTAATCAGTAAGTACATATAAAAGTTATTAATGTATATGCTAACAATAACACATGTAGTAGTATGCTGTTTCTAATCAATGTAAACTTTTAGATATGATGTCGACATATTTCCTGCACCGATAAAAAATGCATCTAGAACGTTCAACACAGCGCGGCTGTAGATGGGTATAAATCCGCACCTCTGGAAGAGGTGTTTTAATATTTGTCACAAGTGTTTTAATATTTATGAGAAGAAATCAACTTTGACTGATGAGCAGATAGACCACGTCAAGAATAGATTATTTACAATACCCATCTACAGCCGTGCTGTGTTGAACGTTCCAAATATATTTTTTATCGGTACAGATATTCTCAAATTTGTCGACATCATGTCTAAAAGTTTACATTGATTAGAAACAGCATACTACTACATATGTTATTGTTAATATATACATTAACTTTTATATGTACTTACCGATTACAATATAGCAAAACTGCAACCGTGTGTTTGCATTTTGCACTCATCCCTGCTTTACAACTGCATTTTGAGGATGATATTTTCTCTGATTGCTCTATTACTGTCTTTATTTCGTGAAGTGCACGTTTAACGTCTGACATTTGAAGGCAATATGCAGTTAAATGCCATTTGTCATCATCTTGAGAGGTTATCCCGCACGTTAATAAGTGTCCACAGCACAACAAATTTTCTCTTTCCATGAAATTCCTTGAGGAAGGGGTACACTGTACAAATGCACATATTTCTTTTATATTTAAATACATTTTTTTTATCACACGCGTTTAAAAAGCACGATAAACCACCTCAGACCGTATGTTTGTGTACAACTTTCAGGAATAGGCCAGCCATCTTGGCCTTGTGACGTCACGGTTACGTCACGACTGAAAAACCCAATACCTGACCGTTACGCAAATAAAGCGCGCGCTCCGACAACTTGAAACTTTAAATGCGTTTTTCTCAAAACCATGTTTTTCAAATTGGCGTGCAAGATTACTCATAACTATTCGATCAATCGACTTGCCCTTTAGCATGCATGTAGATAACTAAATACCATTGTATGTAAACCTACTTGTTTAGTCATTTTATCAAATTAAGTAATTTTTATTACATAATTAAAGTCAACATTTTTTCCGTAAAAATCAAATTTTTTTTGTTCTGTTATTTTTTCAATTTTGCATTTTTACTGAACAAATAGGTTTACCGACAATGGTAACTTATAATAAAAGTAAAAAAATTTTGTATTTTTGATTCAGTGATTAATTGCAGGCGCAATGCTGCACGCCAATTGTGAAGTCCGGCGCCGCGGCCTTTGAGAATAGGCTTTGTTGCTACTTATAAATAAAGAACACTAAAATGGGATACCTGTACAGAAAAAAAGTTATTAGCAAAAAGTTATATTGATGTGTTGAGATGAGTTGCTAACTTTTCATATGTTGGCGAATTTCTGAGCCGGGCGTAACTCCGGTTCGCCAATTAGCGTAAGCAAGGCCGGGTCGACCCCGACAGGGATCGGGAGTGCGAAAATGAGCGGACATTTCGTTTAACCACAATTGTGCACAGCACTCGTTTAATAAAGTTATATACAAAGTTATGCCGAATAGCCGTTACCGTTCTGGCGCGGCAAGTACATATAGTGTGCACGTGATGCACGAATGTTCGCTGAACGCGCGCGGCGACGGTATAGCGTGAGCGCACGTGGGGCGCGTGTAATTAACACCGCACTTCGGGCGCGTGCAATTAACAAAGGCACTCGGTGTGCAACAATTCGAGATCGCTTGAGCACGCGACGCGCACTGCTATGCTATTGTTCACCGATCACGTGATGATACGGTTAAGGCTGATGCGCTAAGACGCAGAGTTTTTAGGCACACTAATGAGCGCGGTAAGCTGGGTGCACTGACGGCGCGATTGAGAGTGCACGTAGAGCACGGTAAAGACGGGTGCACTGATATGACACGGCAAGATTAGGTATGCCCTTATGAAAAAGTACTCAACTTCAATGGTTAACACCCAAAGTTAAGTGTTAACACTAAACTTACGCGAGTTGACACTCAAATTTGGGCGTAAGTTTAGTGTTTGCCATCAAAGTTAAGTGTCAACTCTTAAATTTAGGTGTAGATTGAGTGTTGACCATTAAGGTTTAGGTAAGTTGTGGGTTTAATCCTCAATGATGAGTGTATATTGGGAGTTTATTTTCAATGATAAGTGTAGGTTGGGGATTAAGCCTTAATGTTTAGTGTAGGTTGGAGATTGATCCTCATCGTTGGATGTTGGTTTGGTGTTAACAGGGTGTTAACCTTTAATGTTCTATGTTGATTTAATCAGTGTCGCCATGATCCCTTTATCGTTGGGTGTCGTTTAAATGTTATTGTGTTAATCTTCGTTAAGTGTCAATTGACGGCCCTTATTATTATTATTAATCGAGTATTGATAATATAGTACTATAATTTACTCCGTGAACATATATGCACACACATACATAAAGAATAGATTTTTTTTAGATTTATGTTTCTTTAAATTTGATTCTTAATTATTTTTAATTCATTAAATAAATTCTTTATTTTGTCAGGTAGCGTCTTTAGGCGTTCTCATGCATGCTGTTAACGTTATTATATTAATATTATATTATGTTAAATATACGAATTTCATATAATAATTATTGTACATTAATTGTAATTGCATTATTATTTTTAATATTTACCAGTTATTATCAATACTTGATTTTTGAACGCTATAAAGATATGTTATATAGGAGTATAAGCAACAAGGAAGCGTCAGAATCAAAGGATCGCCACTAGTCCGTTCGATCATTGATGTCAAGCGATTTAGGTGCGGTACTGACTCGGATGGGTGACCGCGCTGTACCCTTACGGAAAAATACACTCAACTGTTGGTGTTTAACCGTTAAAAAAACACCAAAGAAAAACCCATAAAGTTGGGTGTGATTTTTGGATCATCAATTGAAGGTTAACCTTCAAATGATGGTTAACCTTCAATTGGCGGTCCGAAATCACACCCAACTTTAAGGGTTTTTCTTTGGTGTTTTTTTAACGGTTAACACCAAAAGTTGAGTGTATTTTTCCATAAGGGTTAATCCTTTTAGAGTCTAATCTTTTTTGTGTGTGAGAAGAACATATTTAATTTAATTATTTTTTAAAATGTTAGAGATAGGTGAATACGATTACATCAAAACTCAGATAATTCTCACTTGTGACACGTCATAACTTTGTTAAATGCACGTTCTTTTTGCATGCTGGCAAGTGATATTCAGCTGAGTTTTATCCACAATCGAGACCATGTTCTTTAATGAATCTAATAAACTCACATTAAAGTGAGGCTATGGACCTGTATTATTATGCGATAGCTTTGTCACCAAAATAAGCAGGTAATACAGAATGACATATCTTACCTGAGTATAAAATACTCACATATCTGAGTGACTCAGATCACTTGAGGGTAATGGAAAGCAACTATTGTAAGTTACTACAGAAGTAACGCTCCCATAAACATAGTAAACGGTCACGACTATGACTACATATCTTCGACCCGCTGTTATTTTGCATGTTGTGACACCCACATCCTAATTTCGTGGCACTTCAATCCTTGCGCGACGCGACCGAATTCGGAATTAAACGATCGTACTTAGTAATATTTAACGATGAAGACCACGGTGTTCGCGTGAACGCGATATTGTATCTATATCTATAAAGGAAGAATGTCCTGACTGACTGACTGACTGACTGACTGACTCTCAACGCCCAGGCCAAACCCCTGAACCTAGAGACATTGAAATTTGGAGAGTGTATTCCTCTCATGACGTAAGCATCCACTAAGAAAGGATTTTTAGAAATTCCACCCCTAAGGGGGTGAAAAGGGTAAAATGTGTTTTCACGACTGTCCTGACTGACTGACTGACTGACTCATCAACGCCCAGCCCAAACCCCTGAACCTAGAGACTTGAAATTTGGAGGGTGTATTCCTCTCATGACGTAAGCACCCACTAAGAAAGGATTTTTAGAAATTCCACCCCTAAGTCGGTGAAAAGGGGTAAAATGTGTTTTCACGACTGTCCTGACTGAACTCATCAACGCCCAGGCCAAACCCCTGAACCTAGAGATTTGAAATTTGGAGGGTGTATTCCTCTTATGACGTAAGCATCCACTAAGAAAGGATTTTTAGAAATTCCACCCTAAGGGGGTGAAAAGGGGTAATCCTGACTGACTGACTGACTGACTCATCAACGCCCAGCTCAACCCCTGAACCTAGAAACATGAAATTTGGAGAGTGTATTCCTCTCATGACGTAAGCACCCACTAAGAAAGGATTTTTAGAAATTCCACCCCTAAGGGGGTGAAAAGGGGTAAAATGTGTTTTCACGACTGTCCTGACTGAACTGACTGACTGACTCATCAACGCCCAGCCCAAACCTTTGAACCTAGAAAACATGAAATTTGGAGAGTATATTTCTTTCATGACGTAAGCATCCACTAAGAAAGGATTTTTAGAAATTCCACCCCTAAGGGGGTGAAAAGGGGTAATCCTGACTGACTGACTGACTGACTCATCAACGCCCAGCTCAAAACTCCTGACCTAGAACATGAAATTTGGAGAGTGTATTCCTCTCATGACGTAAGCACCCACTAAGAAAGGATGTTTAGAAATTCCACCCCTAAGGGGGGTGAAAAGGAGATAAAATATTTTCTGGAAACTGGTTTTTCTAATATTTTGAATTTTTCATGTATATAAACCACTCAACCAAATTTTTTTAATAACCTAGAAACATGAAATTTGGAGAGTGTATTGCTCTCATGACGTAAGCATGATTCCGAGGCGAAGTACTTATTACATATGTTCTCCGGGGCGAAGCCCGGGTAACCAGCTAGTTTCTTATATGACTGACTGACTGCGTACTGTCCGCGCAAACGCACTGAGCGACGAGCGCGCACGTACATACTGTCTCTTTTCAGTGTAGCAACACTGTCATGGAGGGGACGCTCGACATGTTCTCAAATGCCATCTATCGAGGAAAAAAGCAACCGTACGGCGACGACGACGATGACGACGTTTCTTAATTGTAAATTTAACATCTCGGATTTTGCTTCGTAATATCTCCGCTCGTAGGGCACGTAGCGGGAAAATAAATATACTCTCATGTATAGTTCAACCCAAGCTATCGATCAAGCCTACTTAAAACTTGATCCGTTCACTCGTTATTGAGATCTCAAAATCTCGGGTACTCGCAACTCGTGCGTTCGCGTAAAAGAGTCACGGTGCGTCTCGCTTCCGTGTACTTGGCGCGAGACACTACCATGTCTCTTGAAACTGAACTCCCTTAGAGATTTGATAAAGCGAGATTTGTTCCAGAACTTTGAAGATTGCTTAAACCCGTAAAGACTTTTTTGAAGTTTGCAGACTTTGCATGACTCCCTTATGGAACAATACACTCAACTTTTGGTGTTAACCGTTAAAAAAACACCAAAGAAAAACCCTTAAAGTTGGGTGTAATTTCGGACCGCCAATTAAAGGTTAACCATCATTTGAAGGTTAACCTTCAATTGGTGATCCAAAAATCACACCCAACTTTAAGGGTTTTTCTTTGGTGTTTCTTTAACTGTTAAACACCAACAGTTGAGTGTATTTTTCCGTAAGGGTACAGCGCGGTCACCCATCCGAGTCAGTACCGCACCTAACATCGCTTGACATCGATGATCGAACGGAATAGTGGCGATCCTTTGATTCTGACGCGTCCTTGTAGCTTATACTCTTATATAACATATCTTTATAGCGTTCAAAAATCGTGTGTTGATAATAACTGGTAAATATTAAAAATAATAATGCAATTACAATTAATGTACAATAATTATTAATATAAAATTCGTGTATTTAACATAATATAATATTAATGTAATAACGTTAACAGCATGCATGAGAACGCCTAAATGTCAAAAGTAGTCTGATGTCGCTCCATTCGCTGTCGCCTTAATACACTACCGCCTTAATACACGACGTTGGCGCCTTAATACACAACCGGCGCCACCATCTTAAGTTTAGTCCCTTCTTAGCTTTTGCTTTATATCGAGTCTTGTACAGAGAGAGTTATCTGTTACGATTATATATCGAATATATAAATAACAGGTTATGGACCCGAGTAACACGTTTGGAATTACACCATTTGCCGGAACTGACTTTTCGTCATGGAAATTCCGTATTCTAGCACTGCTAGAAGACAAGGAAGTTGGAGATCATGCGAAAAAAGTACCAACAGCTGCGGATTTAGAATCCGGTTCCTGGAAGAAGTCAGATGCAAAGGCGAAAAATTTAATCGTACGGTGTATCGCAAATTCACACTTGGATTATGTGAAGGATAAGTCTACCGCCTACGAAATGATTAATTCCTTGTGTGCCATATTCAAACGCAAATCGTTAGGAACCAAAGTATATCTCAAGAAGCTGCTCATGTTCATGAAATGCGAGAAGGACAAATCGCTTAGCAGTTTTTTCATGGAATTTGAAGCTGCTGTTCGAGCCTATAAATCGGCGGGAGGCACAGTCGATGAATCGGAATTAGTTATATTCTTATTAATAGCCATGCCAAGGGAGTACAATACTGTTGTAGCTACCCTCGAAACACTCGAAGAAGATGATTTAACCATGGATCGAGTAAAAGGCCGTCTGTTAGAAGCCAAATTAAAGTTAAAAGGTGAAAAAACAAATACAGACGGTACGGCTGGTGGAACACCATTATCTTTTGAGGCACAAGCTAAAATAACATGTTACAAATGTGGTAAACTCGGCCACAAAGCAAAAATAATGTTGGAAAGAAAAAGTTTACTAAGCAGCAAGCAAATTCAGGTAACACAAGCAAGGACAATACTGGTCCTGACAAACCATTTGCATTTATGACGACATCGTGTAAGAAGGCATACACAAATTTTGAAAGTGTCATTGACTCAGGTTGCACTGCTCATATTGTAAATAATGATTCGCTTCTTCCTCAGTCGCATAAGCTGGACTCACCTATCAATATTGGTGTAGCCAAGGATGGCGAATCTATGTATGCTGTCAAAGGTGGACACATACCTATGAATTTAGTAGTCAATGGGCGAGAGAAGTCTG